>JAFIDM010003189.1:27942945-27978130 GCA_023159025.1 Thereuonema tuberculata | reverse complement strand
GAAAAAAAATTAGAATACATATAAAATTAATAAAGATTAAAACATGTAAAATCAAAAATATATATGTCCTTACAATATATATGGAGAGGGTTTTGATGTAGTTTTCCAGAAAATTATAAATACAAATCCTACATACCGGATTATTTTGGGAACTGCCTAAAAATTAGCTCAAGTGAATTACGAAGGCAGGTGACAGGTTAATATTGAGGGAACCTAAAAGCTTCTTAAAACAGGATATGATTGGCGTGCCAACTTTCGGATATCCATATGGTAAGAGCACTTAAAAAAAAAAAAAAACTTGTTCATTCACTTACGTTGTTGACGATTTTGATCCATAGCTACTGGTTTGTTTTTATAACAAATCGTTTTTATAACAATCTGTAGCTATCTCTAAAACATCAGTGTATTAGGTTATACATTTTTTTCTTTTTTTAAGTTATCTTGATCATAAAATTGTACTTTAAAGCTCTTCGTTTGTTTGTTTCTAACCCATTAGAAAAGTAACACAAAAATGTGTAACATCTGGCGGTCTCTAGCTTCCATACTGGTATAAAAACAAATAAACATTATTTAATGATTAATATTGAGAGACGTAATTTTAATGCATCTCTAACCACAAATAAATGTCAAAGTCTTCACGAAAAAAAAAGAAAAAGTATTCAATTTATATCCTTTAAAAAAATAAGAACACGGATGATTGAAAAGTGTTATTAATACGTCAAGGCCACTTTAAGCAAGACTCGTCTTTGGTGGTAGAATGTGGTCGAATTTGCGTCGAAAATTGTACGGAATGTAGCCATTTCTCTCCACCCGCGCTGAGGTGGAATGCCATTGGCTCAATAACCCTTGTCCCACTCGAGAAAACCCTGGACTTCGGGGAGTTGGGTGTTCGACCCCTCAGCCATTTCTCTACTGAACTCGAGAAAGGAAAGGAATGTGACCTTGAAACACTGACGACGACGGAACCCCTTCGGTCAACAAAAAAAACAAAAGAACAACCACTGGTAACCGACTTCCCAACTAACGCTTCATTAAGATTTTATTTCATGAACTCTGTTAGCAATTCAGAATTCTTTTAGTTAAATGAAATATGTGTAGAAAGATCGTATTAATTGACTACGAATCAGTCTACTGGCAGAACATTTTAGACAAAAAGGGAGAATAATCCTACTTTTTTATTTTTGTTTTATCTGTAAATGCTCAGCTTCAATAGTTAATATTTAATAAAGCAAATTAATTATTTATTGAGAAACAAAAATTCAAAAAGCGAAACGATTATATATAAAAAAAAAAAAATTGGCGCTAATTAAACTATTTATTATGACAATAGCAAGTAAAATGCAGAAACAGTTTACTTTTCCGTATGACATGACATACTGTTCGTTTTCGAAAGCCAGAATCACCATTGGCGGATGATTCTACTCCGCAGAGGAGTGATACGCTGAGATGGGCACTTTTGTAAGAAATTCTTTTGGACATTTTCGCTTTTAAGAAAAAAATAACGGAGGAGCATTTTTGCAATAGTATTTATTCTTTCCATAATTTTTTCCCGAAAAGCGCAAATATAATGCAACCACTAGTAAACTAACACTGAAAAAAGTAAACATCCCTCTTTCTTTCTCCTCACTCCTATTTTGATGAAATCGAAGGAGACCTGCTGCATGCGCAAAACCATTGAAGGTTCTTGTAAACAAAAACAAACAGTAATGGATTATTGTTATTATTAACATATTAGTACAGGACTGTCCCGTTAAAGTAATGATGTCACTATCAACGGGTTTTGAAAATTGAATTTATGATAGTTTACATAATATAGACGATTTACAAGTATGCGCTTATATCATAAAGGAAAAATAAATAAAATATACAAAATATATATAATTAATTTGGTGCAGTAAGTTAGTTTTCGAAAATAATTTATTTCTTAAGATGTTATGGATGTATTGCGCATGCAAATATTACTGTAACGAAGTTAATTAACTAGATTAAATGAATTTTATACATACATTATTAACATATAACAATACATTATCAAATTTAATAACTTTTAATTAATTAATTTGTAGCCCTATACAAAAAGAAAATAAAAATGTTAAGTTGTTTGTTTGTTTTTTTAAATAATAATAATAACAAAATTTTAATTTTCTTAGATATAGCTCATCTCCGAGTTTCTTTACTGTATTAATTTTTTATTTTTTTTTATTTTAAAAAACAATTTAGATGTTTGTTTGTCAAAATATGTAGAGAAGCTAGCAAAATTGAACAGAATTCGAGTAAACCAAACATTTTTACTCTGGCTGCTTTTAAAAATATTTTTAAAAAGTGAAAATAACTTAATGTCAAATTCAATCATCAATGAAAAATAATATTTATAAGTATATTATTCTACTAAGTTCTCCAGAATCCGACAGTCTTGACTTCTGTTCCATCATCAAAATAATGTGACAATAAAAGATATTTTTATTTAATTTATTATTAATATTGCCCCATTACTTCGCACACTGCAGGTGAATAACCTTTGGCAAGTATAATTTAAGTAACAATTATACTTCAATGTGTGATTTTAAGTAATACTTCCTGTAGCATTTTCATTGCATTTTTCTTTAGGGTAACAAATTAAAATATCTGTAACCGTTCTTGTGCAGGAAGAACAGTTAAGACAAAAAGTTGCAAAATTAATTTTTCGTTTAATGTATTCTTTCAGATTTTTTTTTTTTCTTTTTTGGCAATTATTCTGAGAACCGATGATAAAAACTTCCTTCGGTCGAAATAAGTTTTTCCCTTTATTTTTTCGGTGTCTATTATATTCTTAATATGTTTTTATTAGTGTGAATTGTGTTTTGGCCCAAATACCTGTGAGTTTATTTACTCCCTCCAGTCGACGCTCGAGGTCCTCGTATTATCTGATCGTGGTCTATCTGAGGACAGTTTAAATTATTGGTAATGACTTGGTGGAAATCACTGGTTCCTGTTTATATGCAGATCCTTGGATAAGTCCGGCCAATTCGTTGAGAAACCTTGGTTTTCTTTCTTCTTTTTTTTTAGAAAAGTCTGAAGAACAAACGGAGTCAATTGAACGCTGTGATTGTTACATCCTGTTCCTCATATTTTTCTCAACTAACTGCTTTAGAAACTCGGCATTTCGGCTGAATGATTGGTTTTATGAAAGGCCAGTTTCGATCGTTGTTACGTTTAAAGTTGTTGTTTTATTTCTTTAATAGGTGCGTACAAAAGAATTCGTACAAAGTAATTCTTAGGTTTGTTCATATTGTCTTAGGATAATAAAGTATTAAAATGCAAGCAAGCAACCCTTATCAAGGTAGTTTTGCATTTTAGAAACGACTAGATTCATGAGACTAATCGAGATTCGTTTCCTGTTAGTTTACATTAAAATCTACTAGAAATAGTAAATATACATATTTCTAAATCCCATTTTTACTTATTTTGGTTTATTGTAATAATTTTTGTAATCCCATTTTTCAACCCTTTTCAATGTTATGTGACAGGTATTTAAGTCATAATGATTTTCCGCCTTGTTTTTTCAATCTATTGCTTGTGAATTCTAATCTTTATTTATATATTTTAATTATTTAATTAAATTTATTATCTATATTTTTAATGGCTATTTTATTGTATTAATTTCATTATATCACACCATGTCCTTGTTATTACAAATACGATTGCATCTCATTTTATATTTTTTTTTTTACCCATTCCTTTTCCTTCCCCTCATCAATAACGTTTGACTCTCTTAGATTGTTTATTTTATTACCGTTCTGTCTGTTTATTTGTAACTTGAAAATGGCAATTGGCGCTATATTGCCGAAACGTTGTGCTATATTTTAAATATATTTCTTACCTTGGTTACCAAAGTTAGTGTGATATTATTATGTTAATGGAGTAAATATTTTCATTAATAATACATCAGAAAATATTAATGACTACTACTTTTAATGAATTATTTTTTATTGGGTGCGATTAATAGAATTCAATTGTTGTTTGGAAAACAAACGATCTGATTGAGAGATCACTCAAAAGTTTTTATAAAATCATGGAGATATAGACTGAGCAAGAACAGTGAAGTTGCTTCATTCACGAAGAGATGTGGGATTGCTCTAAACGTTTAACAGACTTTTTCGAATAAATGTACAATTCGCTGTTTTGTTTTTTTTTTTTTGGAGGAAAAAAAATATTTTTGAGATAGTTATGGAAGAACATTCGGGAAACAGCATCGTCCATTCATCAGGATGTTAATTATAATTCAGGTTATTATTATTATTATTATTATAATGTGAAAGTTTCAAACCATGGGTTTCCCCAGCAAAGACAATATGGCGGGTCAAGGACCAAAGCACATATTGCCAAGTGTAAAATAAAATAATAATAAAAAAAAAAGTGTGGAAGAATAGTTAGGGATGTGTGATTGTGTCCATAAATTTCCTAACTAAGCGTGTTGTGTTGAGTACTACAGCCTTCTGGAGTTGTGCATAAGTGTTTTTACGAAGTCCTAGTGTGCTGAGGCTGTGGTGCAATGTGTGAGATACCAGACCAGTGGCGGACAGGACGATGGTACAACACGTACTCGGGTCCTGCCTCCACTGCATCTGGAGCTCGTGTGCTAGATCGGTGTATTTAGTGATCTTGTCTGCGTGAGTTTTCTGCATGTTCTTGCTGACAGGCACAATTATTATTATAAAAAGTTTCTATACTGAGATTCCTACTACTGCTATTACCTTCAGGTATTCATCATAGTATGGACTGAACATGCAAAACATTTTTTTTTAAAAATTTTATTTTAAAGAAGTCAGTCCAGCCATTTTGGGTCAGCTTTGAGGGTTGAAAGGGGTAGGACCAACAGAAATAAGCTACATATCAAATTGCCTGGAAAACCGCTCCTACAGATAAAAGCGAAAAAATATTCTAATCAATGGTTAGACTTCGACTGCCCAGTAATTATAAGTATTTTAATCTTCCAAAGGAGATTTTAATTTGATTTTTTTTTTTGGTTTTCCAACCATTTTAAAAAGCCGGTGTTAATTTTGTGATTAGCTATTTTTTTTTTTTTTTTTACTATCAAACGAATGAAATTACTTATAATGAAAGTTTGTAATAGATCGTAATTGTTATCACATTAAAAAGAAGAAGAAGAAATTCCTAATCCTTTAATTGAAGAAATGAAAAATGTTAAAAATCAATCCCGGACGATTTGTAAGTTTCTCTGCAGGTATTCGTCTCATGCAGTGTTGAAAAATATGAGCTGACAGAGACATTTCATGTCAAATGAACCGCAGATAGTCACTGCAGTCTGCCATATTTTTTTTTAATTAAAGAATAAAATTTTCAGGTTTCAATTAAAGTAGAAAAATTTTTGATTTCTGAAAATGAAAACTATAAAAAATTCAATTTTCTAACAGTCGTTTCTGAGAATGACTTTGCTACTATTTTTTTTTATCTTTCCTTATGGTAGGATAGTAGTAGACAATTGACCAGGTAAAATTTGTTTTGTTTCTTTTTTTGATTAGTTTTTTTCCGGCTTAGCTACGATAAAAATTGAAAAATATCATTACTGGGCGTTGGAGAACAAGATTTTGTTCCCACTGGGAAAGGCGTAAAACGTTTTCCTTAAAAAGAAATTTCAGATTTGGGAGGGACTATCATTCTGAGAAATCACAAGATAAGGTTGAAAAATAAAATTATTTCTACGTAGTTGTATTACAAATTGCAAAAATAAAAACGCAATTGGAATTAAATACAGCTTCCGGACATCAACTCGATAACTTCATAAATTGAAATTAAAACCTCAACTCAGATTTGAACATTATTGATAAATATCTAAACGAAGGTAGAAAGTAATAAAAAACCACAACATATTTATTTAATAGTATTTTATGCAGTTTCCTTAAATGACATTGTAATAAGAGAAAATAATAATATTTAATTACATGCCACGCTCCATTCTCCTCCAAACGGATACTAGGGCCTACCCAGACCTATGTGGAATGGGTACCGGGGTACAGGCGGGCGAGCATTTTTCGGACCACATCTCACTAGGACTTCTGGGTCACTAAAATGTTGGAGCCTTATCTTCAACGTCCCCATGAGCCACAATGGGCCCCTGTGGGGTACATCTAACATCTGTAATAATATTAGAAAAGTACTTGATATATTTTTATTATGTATAGAATATACTGTATTTCAATCGATGGAATGCTGATTTTTTTTTCCCCTTTTTTGAATTTTTATACAATTTTTTTTCTCTAAACCTAATTCTTTTAAAATCAAAATTTTAAAATTTTGAAGTTTTTCACTGTTTAAAGAATAAACCTCTAGACAACGTCTTTAGGATTTTGTTTAAATGGGAGACTAAGTAGAGACTAATGTCACAGATAAAAAAGAAAGAAAAAGCTTATTTTCGCAAGATTATATCTCTATAAAAAACTATTCTAAAAAAAAAAATGATTATTGAAGTCTATAAGCGATAAGAAAAATTGAACTTAGTACATGTAACAGCACATCTCGTAAAAAAAAGAATAACGTATATGTTATACTTTATTATTTTTTTTCTTTTTTAAGAAGAGTATCTAAATGAAAATAGCAAAAGCTATATAAAGGAAAGTCGAGAACTTTCCTTTAGTAGGAACTAAAGGAAAGTTCTCGTCTTTTCTTTATGTAGATTTTGCTATTTTCATTTGGATAAACAAATAAAAAAAAGGTCTTAGGGCCTACCAGCCCTATGTAGAATGGCTACCGGGTTTCTTTCCCGGGGCTAAAGGCGAGCGAGCGTTGGGCGGACCACATCTCAGTCCCGGGTCACTTAATCATTGGAGCGTTACCTTCTGAGTTTGGATACATTGGTTCGAATAGGCATATAGACGCCGTCAATGTTGTTTTTCTGGATATTGAGAAATAGCTTTATATTTCTCAGTATCCAGAAAAACAGCATTGACGGCAACTATATGGTAAAACTGATTCATCAGTAGGAAGAAATTATTCATATTATATAGCACAGTCCCTATTTTGTTGTAAAATGCAACAAAAATTACAATACGTTAATTTCTTAGATTTCACTGGATTCCATTTACAACTAAAATAAATAACTAGATATTTATAAATAATTGTTCAAAGAAACGAATGCAGAATTTCAATTAATGTTTTATGTTAAAAAATTCCAAATGTGTGCTTTCTAAGACTAGAAACATAAGAATTTGGTTCATTGGTGAAAACCATCGCTTTCGCTTGACGAGAGAGAAAGTTCTAGAGAAAACCATTTCCATTTGGCCTTGATATCCATTCTTGGTCGAATAGTGCTACTTTTCACTGTCCTACTTCAAGCAAAGCAGTGATTTTTTTTCCAGTGAAGTCCATTTAGGGCAGAATAAAAAAGCCGTAAAATAGCCTACAAGGAAAGTACAGTAAATTCTTTTTCTTCGAAAATATGTAGAAAAAGGAAACTATCTTTTGTATCACTTTGGTAACAGGTCTCACTGGAAAAGCCTTTGTTTTTCTATATATTTGTATTTTTATATTATAATGCATTGTAAATTCAACTTTTAAGTTCCTACTTTCAATTACTTGGCTAGTCTTTGCCTTTGTGGTTTCAGTAAACTACTAACAAAGACATAGAATCGCAGAAGCTTATTGCATGACTTATGAAGTTACTAGCCTGCTACCCGCTTCGCTCCGGAAGCCTTGCATTAGTTATTCAAAAAAAACAAATTACATCAACTAAAGTAAGAACTGAAACTAATTAAAGTTTGAATTTGAAACAATACGTGCAGTACAATATTGAAATTCAACATATTAATTAACCGCATCGTTAATTTATTTATTATCGTTAATTTATTTCGTATATTTATTGAGATCTGTGGTGCTATTTAAAACGGCTCGAGCGCCATTTATCGCCGGTTTTCTGAATGTTTTTAAATGCAGTCATTGAAAACTGCGCTAGCGCAATCAATAGACAGTTTTGGGAAGTTTTTTTTCACCCAACGGGAACTACTTGATCGACCGGAATGAAAAGTAGCTTACGTCGTACTCCGTGTCCTAGACTACCTGGATACAAAATTTCATTCTGAACCGTTGAGGCGTGATTGAATGACAAACAAACTTAGAGATTTTCGCTTTTATAATAGTAGTTAGGATTAGGATACCGAAATGGGAAAACAGTTTTACTGACTATTTGTTCATGATAAGAAATAGAGAATAACTTGAAGTACATATAATCTAGAAATCAGTAGCTCGAATCCCAATATTTCGTTCTATTATCTTTTATTACATGTAACCTAATAATATTCTATCCTGCGGAACACTACGGCATCCTCCGTCAAAATGGTAAAGCTCACTGGATTAGCAGTAAGCACACTGTGCACTTACATACAAAATGAGTGTGCGTTTGCTTCCTACAGTTCTTAATAAAAGTCATTTAAGTAATTGTTTTTTTATTGTTAATTATTTTTTTTTAAACTTTATTGTTAATTAGTTTTATAAAACTGGCTTTTAATTACAGTTTTTTGTTTTTTACAAGGAATAAAACGATACCTTTGTTTTATCGATGTTCCCCAAAGGGAGTAGCAGCGAGCAACCAAAATGTTTTCTTTGTGTTACCCTAATTAGAAAGTCAAGAACTCTTTCATTGGCCAAATCCTTTGTCGTGAGTTCTTGTATTTCTCTGAACCGGATGCCCTTTTCTCGTTGTGTCACGCATAGCAGATGGAGGTGGAGACGGACGGGTTTTACTGGTTTCCAGCTGAGAATTGGAATAAGCAGTCAAAAAAAAGCGAAAGTTATGTTGAAAATTAGGGAAAGATTAACGCAAAAAACCAACAGCATTTATTTAGTGTGTTTTGAAAGCGTAAAATTGCTCAGTGATTTAAAAAAAACAAAAAACAAACCCAGATGGTTGTGAAAATTCTTTGCTATGGTATGGAGTTAGAAATTACATTTGCTTTATATATATTTAATTTCATATATTTTAATAAGAAATATTCGAATTAATTTGTTTCTCATTAATTCGCACGATTCGTAATTAAAATTTAAAATTTAATTTCCGAAATATAAATATTGACATACAGCTCTATCTAGTTATGTTTTGTATTGAAGTGTTATTATTATAAATTCCTTCGTTTCAGAAAGTTCATAAAAACGAAGGAAAAAACGAAGGAACAGTTAAAACAGTAATCTTTTAAATTCAAATTTTAAATGTCACTTTTTGTTTGTTTTTTTAATTAGTTCTAAATTAATTTTAGTTTTCTTTATTCCGCTTAATTGAAATATATTCAGACAATTGTAAATTGATCATTTTGCACAATGATCAGCCAATCATGACATTTCTAATAGTGTTGTGTATAAAACAGACAGACAGATAGACAGACATTTCATGTTTTTGTGAAAAAAACAAAGAAACTAGTTGGCTTGCTTTGAGTTATTCGACTCTTGTTTTTAGGTACAGGAGATATATCACTACAGTATAAATAGTGAAGATAAGTTGAAACGTTAGAGAACGGATATGACATTTTTTTAACATTTTGTTTTCATTTATAAACTGCTGTAGTTCCTGTTGGAGCTTCATACGTATAAATAAAGTTATAATTAAATATGTAATGTATGTATTGTATATTATTAATTTTCATTTCTCCCTCTTCTATTTTTGTCCAGATTACGCTGTATGTAGCCTACGTACAAGGGTCGAATACTGTACACAGCAGTTAAAATGAAAAAACAATTAAATTAAAAATCTCAACTGTACAGTTACTCCTCACTTTACGACCTATCTGCTTAACGACCATTCGCACTTACGACCTCCGCTCTTGAACTTCTATTTCATCGTCGTCATCTCCCTTACCTGTACCCTCTACAGCTCCGGATAAACAAATAAACAAATGATATGTACCCATGCATGTCTTTTTATGAATAAATTTGAAGTTTGTTGCATAATTTTTATAATTTTTCAATTTTACAACGATCCTATACTCCCGGCGCAAGCTCCTCGCTTATCGACCAATTCGCGGAACGACCTAGTCGTCGGGACGGAACTCGGTCGTAAAGTGAGGAGTACCTGTATTTTCGTATATATTTGTTTTTTGGTAGATATATAAACTTCCTTTAAAAATTCTGTTGATTTTTTTTCTCCCAACATTTTATTTTGAAATAAATTTAAATATTGTACAGTAAATCATTTAAGTAATTATGGTGACAGCAAAAAAAAAAAGATGCATTTCAAAGAGGATTTACGTGTGCAGTTCTGTCTGCTCTTTTCAGCGTTTAGAATCGAATGCTCCGCATATTTGTCTGCTGTAATCCCAGTGAAATATGACAGAGATAGTAGTAACCAACCGTTCGTTCTCCATAGACTTGTGTCTGTGTACGTGGCCACAGGCAGTATCAGACCAAGAATGTCGTCGTCAGAGAGGGGAAGTAACTCGATGGAATGCAGAGGAAGATATGTCGATGCGATTACACAAAAGACACAGACAACACCCTTTTTTTTTTTTATTGTAAAATACAAACGAGCTAAAAAAAAAAGAGAGAAATTACAAGAATGAAACCTCCTTCTGTCGCGCCTAATTTTAACGAACAACACATATTACTCATTTTTTTTTGTTTTAAGCCTAATGATGGTGACAACCCAGGAACAAAAAATATTGTGTCAATACTTGGAAAATTTTTAGTGGATATGTAAGCACTTTCCCATATTTTATAATAATAGCATTTTAAAAAAAAGATCTTTTTGTAGACAATTACCGTGTACCATAATAATAAGTACAGTACAATGTTCGGAACATCAGTAAAACATCAGTTCTAGCAGTTTTACATATTTTTACAATATAAATTGGTTTTTAATCAAAATTAATATTCTGCAATACAAAATTCTCATAGTAAGAATAGTTTTAATTTTCGTGTAAATTTATAACTAAAGTAGGACTCATCTAATGAGGAAATTAATCAACTTCAGTATCCTTGGAAAAATATTCCATGTATGTTTTAGTGAATTTTAGCCATCACTTGAGTAGAATCTTCGAAGACTAATCGGTGATCAACTGAATTCAGTTCATATCGTTGAGACAAGAATGTGAGATTCCAAAATTTTAAGAGATTTCAAGTTTTAGGGGTCGTTATGTATTATGTAAGCACATTTTTAGTTATTTTTGACCTCCCCCCCCTTGTGCTTACGTAAGATTTGTCAAATTATTAACAGCATTGAACAATGCATTAAAACAGTTAAAATTATATCAAAATTTTAACATGTGCATTTTTGTCTGTCTTACGTAAGCATTGCTTTGATCTCCTCCTTGAATGCTACTTGAACGACCCCTTACTTGGAATTATTATTATTTATTTTTTTTTTCTCATTTCATGCTGATCTTAAAATTGAGGAAATAAACTTAAAAAAACAAAAAAAAAAACCTTTCGATTTTAATCACGCGTTAATTTATTGTTGTTTTTTTTAGGGAGACGGAGGGAATCTTATTGTTATTCTATTAAAATGTTCCATATTGGTTTGGAAAAAGAAATGTTATAAAAATAAGAATCCTTTATTATTTTTTTACAGAACTTCATTAGAAAGGTTGTACTGGCGGTTACACTTTAAATAATTACGGTATCTTTTTGAATTAATATTGTCTTAATATAATCCAACCCTGCTGCAATTCAAAACGCTTCTAAATTAAGGTTTATGAGGGAGTGGAAAAAAAAAATGATCTTAACTAGAATTTTTTAATGCAACAAAAAAATATATGATTCTGCGTTAATATTCCACAATTTTAACTCTTAATTCGTTTTTTAATGTTGTGATTAAAGTTTCCGAGAATTTACGAATCTGGAAAGAAAAAAAGAACTCAATTAAAAGATACTCATATGGAAGAAAGAGATTAAAGCGCCTCTATGTTTCTTAATTCAGTTTTTGAAATTATCCGCCAAAAGTAACAAAGAATCCTGACATACATTTTTTGTAAAGCAAGGATCTAAAAGGCTGTTTGCTTCTTAATCTGAAAAAAAAAAATCCTATGTAATATCTTGAGAGATTTTAAATTAATAGTTTTCACTAATGGCCTTGCGATCACGGGAGGTAAGGCTCTCGGTGCTCCATGACCAACGGGACTAACAAGTTGAAGTCGTGTTAATTTTAAATTAATACCGGATAACTTTATAAGGTACATTAATCATAAATTTATTCGCTGTTAATTTAGATTTTTTTCCCCCAAACTTCGTATGGCCTTTATACCTTACAGCCTATTAAAAACAGGACAGATTCTGAAATACATGAGCCTGAAATAGTTACCTTTAACCAATGTAATGTTGTTGGGTATCTTTATACAATTTTAAGATATTGTTAGTCCTAATAGTATTTTTTTTTTTAATACGAATTTTTTTTTCCTTTTAATCATTATCAATTTATTGACGAAGGGGTATACATTTGCTAATAATTCTAGTTTTATTGAAGATAAAAATCCCCGTGTTATTATTCCTTTTCGTCTTACGTGAACGGTACTTTTGTGATAAGTGCGCACAGGCCTTTTATAGGTTCTGCTTTAACTAGTTTTCACATCTTTAAACAGCGACATCTAGATGTTTCCTAGCCTAAGGTAAGCTAACAAATTATTATAATGCTTACTTGACTTTATTATCACCTAAAGTCGTCGAAATTGCATAATTAAAGTCCAGGGACGAGAAAACACTAAATTCAGAAGATAACGCGAGCGCAAGAGAACAGAGAAAAGTTGAAGAGGTATCTTTCTCTCTCTTTCGCCGCCTTCATTTTTATTTTTATTTGAAAAAATAGAATAATCTAAGAAATGAGATACAGAGCTCCCAACAATCAAACTTTTTTCTCTCTTTATTTCTTTTCCCTATTCGATATGAAACGACTTCTATGTTTCTTCTTCTTCTTCGTGTGTCACGTGATGTGCGTGTGACGCTGAAAGTCGAAACCCAGCGATTTACGTGATTTATGTTGCGAGTCCCTGGCGTCACATCGCGATCAACCTCACGGAACGGCGACTCCTTGCCAGCCCTACCGTGTCGTGTCGCATAGTTTAGGAACAAATTTGTCGTTTCACACATCGTGAAAAAGATGTCTTACGGAAGATGCACCGTCAGTTGCAAGAGGACAACGAAGCAGTCAGAACAACCCTCGTCATTAGTCAAGGAAAGAAAAACAAAGCTGCAATTAAACACAGCAACTCTAAGAAATATAACAACAAATGCAATTGAATAAAATTTTTAGCAATCTTCAAATATGAAACTAAAGCTCAGCCAATCAGAATAGGGAGTGTATGTATTTCCCCTCCCACTCTAATAGATGCATCTTCTTGAAACCTGGTATGCAAACTAAAGGACAAGAGACAATCTTTCTGTTGTATTTCAAATATTTTTTCAATAGATTCTGCGGATAATAAAAAACTCCCATAGAAAATTCAAAACGAAACAAAAGATGTCTAAAGCATCCATGTGCTTTCTTTTCTCATATTAAGTTAATCGGATTTGGCAAACTTAAATAACGTGGACTTAATTATTTTTTTTTATTTTTTTTAGAAACTAAATTTTTTTACTGTTAACAGATATTTTAATTTAAAAAAAAAACAATGGAGATTTTTCGTTTGTATCGTTTTCACGATTTAAAAAAAAAAAAAAAAAAGAAAGTTGTATTGAACAATATTTTAAAGAAAGTAGAAGACGAAGAAGGTGGAAGAAAAGCATTGCAGTTTGCTTAAATGTTCAATATTACTTCATAATTCTTCTTCAAACTATTATAAGTGGTATAAGTAGAAATTAAAATAACTAAAATTGAAAAAACAAAACCGCAATATTCCAAGACTTTGATCTTTTATAAATATATAAATATATACTTATTTTTTAACTGTTTTATAGTGGTAATGTTAGACAGTACACTTCCATTTTTTTTTTTTAATTATGCATATTTCAGTTGTAAATTAAAATATTCGTAAGCAAAGCTTACAACAACAAAATACTTTACACCTAGCAGTGGTACAAATGCACTTTTCGTGAAATGTCAAAATGAGAAGCAAAGAAAAGAAACAAGTAAAAACAGTCACTCGTAAAAGCGACTCATAAATAGTGAAATTTTAAATTTTTAGATCCTTTTCCTAACCCCCCCCCCCCTCTCTTATTCTGTTTCTAGATCATTTCCTCACTAGGATAATCTCAGCTGATGACTGTAATATTCTAGAAACGGTCGTTCCGACGGTCTAATAATGAGAAAATGATTCAGCCTCTTAACATTTCAATTTGTTTTCTTGGTTGTATAATTTTTATTTTCTGCTTTCACTTATATAATACTTGACTCTCTTCCTACAATTTTAGAAAAAAAAATAATAATCTTACATTGTTTGTGTGATAAAATAATTATGAAAATACAGTTTTTCTTTATTTCAAGATGTTTACTGCATCGCTTGAGAATTATGAAGTTGAGACAGTATTATTATTATTACAGTTATTGCAGCTGTCTAGGCTGCAGATATCCGTAGATCCTCCTTAATATCCTCATTAATATCAAAACGAAGTCCGCCTTTGAAAATGCTAATGGGTTTTATAATTATTACTCATTAACAAAAAAAAACGACGCACCTAGAAGGAATTGTCCGATGGAGACAAAATTTGGTGGAGAGGAAGATTATGTACAGAATAGAAAATGATTAAAATTTCAGACAAATTGAATGATTTATTTCAGAGTAACAGAGTTACAAAGTAACGAGCTCAATAAGGTGTTGACCCTAAATGCAAGCTGCCACACGACGTGGCATAGAGTGATAAAGCTCCCTGATGGTCTCCTGCGGTATTTCTTGCCAAATTTGCTCCAATTGTCGGTCTAGATCATCCACATTCCCTGGTGGATGCAGTCGCCTTCCCATCATATCCCAGATATGCTCGATTGGAGAGAGATCTGGGGATCTGGCTGGCCAAGGAAGTGTTTCACAAGCTGCAAGACAGGTCATAGCAACACCTGACGTATGTGGTCTGGCATTATCTTGCTGAAAAATAAGGCCAGGATACTGCAAAAGGAAGGGTAGCAAAACAGGTCTCAGAATATCGTCGACGTACCGCTGTGCTGTTAGTGTGCCGCTAATGACGACCAAAGGGGTCCGGCGATAAGGGAAATGGCACTACAGATCATAACTCCTGGTTGAGGGCATGTGTGGCGTGCAATAGTGAAAGCAGGATCGGCACGCTGCCTGGACGTCTCCAGACACGTCTGCGACGAACGTCAGGACACAGTTGGAAGCGGGATTCGTCGCTAAACACTATACGTTCCCAGTCAGCATCATTCCAACCGGATCGAGCCAAGCACCACTGTAATCTGGCCCGACGGTGTGCAGACATCAGTGGCAGGTGGCGTAGTGTAGATGTCGGTACGAGCGTAGATGTCGCTCTGTCAGCCGTCTGTGAATGGTCATGGTGGACACTCGTGTGCGGGTCGCACATCTGATGGTTGGTAACGATGATTCACGCGCTGTGACTGCTGATCTGACAATCACTCTATCCTCCCGCTCTGCTGTGGCCCCTGGTCGACCGCTACCTTCATGACGCTGAAATCTGCCATTGTCCACTCATTCCTGCCAGCATCTTCTAATCGCCGCATCACTTCGACCCATATGACGAGCGATTCTCCGATTTGCCCAACCTTCCTCTTTCAATCCAATGATACGACCTCTTTCAAACTTTGACAGTTGCACGTAACGAGCTCGAATCCTGCGGCGAGGCCTTTTTTCAGTCGTTCAAAGGTATCCTAATTCGCAATGCAACAGAAATTTTGACCATCAGATTGAGAATCGCTTCTTACATACACCTACTGAGTGCGCAGTTCCGATGCGCTGTAGCTCTCGCTATTGATTCATTGGACACCAAAGTTTAATCATTTGCATGGGCGGTCCCAATGTCTTTGCATACGAAATTTCATTACAATCGGACAACTCCTTCTAGGTGCGTCGTTTTTTTTGTTAATGAGTGTATTTGGTAGATGTTTACGGGTTAATGATTATTTTTATCATTTAAAATTAAAGATTAACAGATACTAATATTAATCTCTTTTCATTCAATTTACCTTTTAATATCTTACAATTTATTAATCCTTTTTATTTTCGATTCCTTTAGTTTTGGTTGATAGTATATACGGAACAGCTGTTCGAGATTCCCATTGTAATTGATTCAAGTAGGGAATTGTAAATAACTTACTTTGCGGGAGGAATTGACAGAATCAAGTTGAGAATTTACATGTAGCGTAGTCATCATGGAACGATAAAAACATCAAGGTTTATGGATTGTTTAATGTTACAGCAAAGTACTATCAAGTGATCATGATTGAATTCTGGAGATTGTGTTATGAGACTACGAACTCTCTTGTCTAACTCATTCTTCCAAATTACTTTGGTGCCTCTCTTAAGTTAAGTGAATGTAAAAGAATCAAAAGGCCATGACTGAACTCACTCTTGCGATTCCTTTTCATTGACTATGAACTGATTCTCTGATCTCGTGAACTATCCTTCTTTTAACACAACAAGAAACCACTCGAACGTCAACTAATCGCAACTCACATCAACGTTGTGGAAACACTACTTTTTCTCCCTCTCTTTTTCCGCAAGGCGTGTTTACAGTCTTCATTATATTATTTAAATGTTACAGAGGGAACATAAAGAATTTAAATCTTGCTTTAATTTTCAGCAAGAGAACGCCTTCTTTTGTTTAATCAAGCTGTTGTCATTCCCATAATGACATGAAAAGAAACCCACAAAAGAAACTCTCAAAGAGCATTGTAAGATGTGTCTGGAATGGCTTCTACCGTATGGTATATGGTGGTATATAATTCAGAAACTATTTATTTGAAATTTTATAAAGCTCTTATTTTTTTTCTTTTCTTACGAACTTGACTTTTACGTAACGAACCAGCAATGGAAAAAAAAAAGGTAACTTAGACAACTCAGAAACTCTTCGCATATTTTTTGAATTCTTTTCAGTCACCTGCTTGTATATAAATAAGACTTGCTCTTGAATTAGATCCTGTCTGTGCTAAAGTAATTGTTATTATTATTTTTACATGGACATCCAGTCGACACACTCCATTTAATATCTTCTAAAAATACAATACAAAAAATACAAACTTTTCCTAAACAAGAAACTTCATCAGGTTCTGAGGACAGGAAAAACCTTTCCTCTTCCTCTCAAGAATTCGTAAAAATCTTAGACAGTCAAAATCTATATTAAAATATACTAGTAATAGTATATTTCATTACATTTTTTTTACAATCAATTAAATTTAGCAAAAAACAACAATCCATTAATAAGATATCATTCTACACTAATAATTAATCTTAGTAATAATTAAATTTAGTGCTACATATCTTTGCTAATAATTATACCTTTATCTTTCTATTATTAATAATTTTATAAAAAAATGTATATCCAATTTCGCTAACTTTTAAAAATTTGTTTTTATTAAGACATAGCAAAATTTTTACTATACATGATTCAATCATTAATCTGTTCTTCTCCTGTTGTATCTTATATCTCCTGATGAAGTTTCCTATTTAAGGAAAAGAAATATTGTATTTTAGAAGATACGAAATGGAGTGTGTCGACTGGATGTCTATGTAAAAATATTATTTAAGAAATATTACAGGAGTTACGAAGTCTTACGTCATTATTTTTTTTTTATGTTGCTTCATTTTGTGTATATGTGTTTGTTTCTTAATTACTTTTGAAACAGGGACAGGATTTCTTCACACTTGGCATATATTCTAGAATAACAAAGTATCTATCTTTTGTCTTTAACATTCGGCGGCTGAATCCCTATAAGGAGTTTGCTGGAAATATCATTCCCACAGAAAAGCAAAAAAAAAAGCAGTACCTGCTCATTTATTTATTTATTTATTTAAAAGCAGGATCCATCTATTATCACAGAATTCTAGGAAACTGAAAATATTTTTCTCCTATAAAATTCGTGGGAGATAAAAAAAATAAAAATGTTTTTTTGATGAGTTCAGTGATGCTTGTAATGTGGTGTTGGTTTTTCTTCTTTTCAATCCTTTTCTTCTTGTAGAAGGAAAGTTGTGGAATCACTGGGATCGAAGACCTTTTGTGAAGCAGGAATTTGGAATCTTCCGCACGCATGTCTTGAAGGGATTATTAGGCATCGCCTTAACAGTGTTGGCAGTTTAGGGTTAATCTGATTTTCCATTCCAAATCTTTCGCATAATTAATATTAACTAACAGCAACAGACAAGACGCAAACTTCCTTGTTGCTATGGTAACAGCATGTTGATTGTTTAGAAATCGTTTCGTTCATTTTGCTAATTGTTGTTGCTCGTGCGCTGCTATGACAACGAATTTGTAATCGTGTGCCTGGCGCTATCCTAATTTAAATAAAAATGTTCTGCGAATAAAAGAAAGCTTTGTTGAAATATTCGAATGATATGGCAACAGATTTGTTTTTTTTTTATTAATTACCTAACAGAATTTTATAAGAATGTATTGGAACAATGTAATATTTAAAAAAAATTTACATTACGCCAGCTTTGTCATTTTTAAAAAATTTTGATGGATAGTTCTGAAAGAACATCAAGGATTATTCAAATGTCATTGTGTAGCCTTTTTTCTTATTATTTTATTTCTTTGCAGCTTTGTTTTTTTCTTTCTTTTTGTTACATCCATGAATTCAAATAATTTTATATCAGTTGTAAGATTGTAATATCTGGATGCTTTGTATGTTCTGCAAATTTGACAAATGTTTAAGACCTTTGAAAAAAATCAATTTATCATTTGTCATTTATTTTTCTTAAGTTGTATTAAGGATACAGAAGATAATTTTTCGAATCGTGTATCGGATATAGTTTTTTGGTAATCACTTATTTAATAAAATTTACTCTTCTCACTTTGTATATAAAAATAACACACAATAATGAAGCAAAATTCTTATGAATATAAACTTTATAAAAGCGTATGGTTCCTAACATCAACTTACGGCAAGAAGAAATTTCGAGCTAAGCTCTGAATATGTTTTGTATTCTTACAAACTCTTGGTCTTGAAAAGTGTAAAGGTACCGTACAAAAAAAAAAAAAGCTACGTACTGTAGCTGTAGGATTTAAAAAATATAAACAAAAAAATATATTTCAAACTTTTTTTTTTGCCAGTGTAGGCAGCTCATTAATTATATTAAAAGTAATTCTTGTTTTGGACAGTATTTCGTCATTCGTTCCAGGCAAGACTGCTGTTCGGCACTCAATGAATACTTGATAGGATTGAGCGTTGATGGATGTATAAAATTCATTAAAGCCAAAGAAGACATTCGAACAGAATGGGATGTTTCTCATCTAAATGCAAAAGTAATCAGTTGTAGATATTAGCAGTGTGGACATTGGGGAATGATTAGGAAATTGATATGACGAGGAAACAAAAGTCTGATACTGAATATTATTATTCAGGAAAAGCAAATATCTCTGGCGTTTGAGATTTCAGCTCAAGTTTAAAGTAATGTATTTACAGCTAAAAAAAATGAAAATATTTGTCTTTTTAAATTATCTTTAGTCTACGATTAAGTGCTAACCTTTCGTAAGTGTAAGTTTGAAATAATAATAATGAATTTTATGATTAGTATTCATAATTGATGTTCTTGTAGAAGAGAAGCTTATATTTACGACATTCTTAGCCATAAATAGAACTTGAGACTACACAATATTTCTAAACTATATTGTAGAATTACATTTTGTTGTTATTTCTTCTTTTTTGCTGCTTATGTTTTTTTGGTTGAAATTGTGTAGATATTAAAGCACATCATGTATTTTAATCAAATGTAGAGGCTGAGTTTAACACAGGTAATTTGTGTAATTTAATCCGACACTGCAGTGATTCAAATGTAAAATTCATGGTTGTGGTTCATATTTACTCTCAGATAAAAAGAAAAAAAAATAACTTTTTTCTCATATGAAATTTTTATTGCAATGTACAATTAAAGCAGCCCCAAAATTTCTATTTTTTTTTAAATCAATTTAAATTAATCATCTTGATCTCCAAGCAAATCTGGCAGTTTATTATTTTTTTTTTTCAGTCTTGGTTATTATAATCTTAATCCTTCATTGAAACTTGATTTAGCGTTCTTGACATTCTTTTCTCTCTTTAAAACTTACGACGCACCATTCTTGTCATTTCCATTCTATGAATAAATATGAGATTCTCCTCCTTGGTTTTTATTGTTCTGCAGCCGGTATTGCTCCGTCATTCAAGGTAGGGCGGGGTGCACAAGATTAAAGAGAATAACCAAAATAAAGATGATAAAAAAAAATGTTGAGTTTAGACATAAATTTTCAATTTTTTATAGAAATTCTTTCAGAAAAAAAAAAAAGGAAGACCTGACATTGATTCATTTTTTTTTCCTCTTCCGATTCTTTCTTTCTTTCTTTCTTTAAATTTGGCAGATTTATTTTACTTTACGTTACAATGGAGTCAGTGACGTTTTCATGTAAATAACAACGTTCCTAGCTTGGTCGAAAGCTGTCTCCCTAATACTGCAGACGATTCCTTCTGTGGAAACCTTTACTCCCACGCAAGATTGCAATTGTGCCTCTCCCGGGTCGGTAACTTAAGCATTGAATGTCAGGTGAGAGACAATACAACGATGCATCTTTTTCAAAGATTTCTTTGTGTTGTACCTTTATTACTGGTTTAAGTTAGTTTTTTTCTAGAAAAACTGCTTACTCCACCTCCCCGAAAAAAAAAAAAATAGTAGCCCTGTTTAAAATTGATAGGTGCAGTTTCCTAATCGTGATATACCAGTGCTTTTACTTACAGCATTATAATAACCAGGTTTCTGTTAAAAGTAATAACCAGTAACAATCCATTTCATTTACTGGTGGTATTACTTTCCGTTTCTGAGAATGCATTACAGGTAATGAATAATGATACATAAAATTTATTATTATAGTATTGTTTTCTTTGTATGTTGGAATGACAGCTGTATTTATTTTTTTGCTAGTCCAATTATAATAGTCTTCGTATGACATTTTCGTATTATACCGGTAGATGGAATACAGTAAATTTTACTGTCTTAACACAGAGCTAATGGTGTTTAGAAAATACTTGTAAGTAGTAACTTAAGAATTCTTCTTCACAAGACTTAAAGGAGATTTGGAAACAAAGCGGAGGGAGAAGGGACAGGTTTCATTCTTCATTTCAATCATTTTTAGTGCAAAATTTCCTTAATAACTCTCTGTATTAGAATAAAAAAAGCCTTATTAACTTCCAATGGCTTTTTAAAAGATGATTTAAAAAAAAAATCAACTTTATAACCTGGGCCTCTTTCCCAGCGATGCTTCAAAATTTTCTATGCAACTTCCCAGAAAGGACTGTGTGCTTTCTTATGTACTAGAAGGTTATACAACTAGAAACGAATTATCTGTAGTCAGGATTCCTTAAAGTATTCAGAAGGCAACGTTATGTTGTCGTGGAGAGGTTTCTTTAAAGACTTTAAACTGAAATAGTTGCCACCATCCAGCGATTCCCAATTTCTAATCTCAGTTTATAACTTTTTTCTCTCTTTCTGTGAGTATATTAGAAATATGCAAAATATGGTTTCATAGATATGATTTTTTTGCAGTAAGAGAACACACCAAACAAGTATTACGTTTTAGATATTTGCCTCGAACTATTTAGGACAATTGACCAACACATTGTCAGCTGAAAACTTTATTAAAACAGTAATTCTCTACAGACATGGATGTCAAGAAGTAATATACTTCAGTAATATTGTCTGGTGAAATGGTTCTGCAACGACTTAAACGTATTCTTTGAAGTACAGAAAAACCTTGATTTACTCACATTGGTTTCCGGATAATTTGAAATAAAACTGACCAATCTGATAAACTTGCTTCAAGCGTTGAGTTCCTACTTCAAACTGTTAGAGGAATTCAACGTGAGT
The DNA here is from genome assembly GCA_023159025.1 of Thereuonema tuberculata. Classification (NCBI taxonomy): domain Eukaryota; kingdom Metazoa; phylum Arthropoda; class Chilopoda; order Scutigeromorpha; family Scutigeridae; genus Thereuonema; species Thereuonema tuberculata. The sequence continues at coordinate 27,956,210 of JAFIDM010003189.1, read as the reverse complement.
CAGAAAGAGAAATTTCCAAGACACTTACCACAGATCCGAGCTTTCGCTTTATCAATGTCCAACGATTAACAATCTCGCGGGCATATTTGAGAGCTTAACTTCCAAACAGAGGAACTTCTAACGGTGTTCATCAGGAGATCAAAGAACACCTGAATTGCCTTCGTCTTGAATTTCCTGGAGTTATTAGAGAGCCAATATGAATTTAGCGTGAATCCCATTAATTTATGACGTTGACCTAATTCCGGAAGGTATTCCAGAAGAGTTCGCTGAAATTACCAGTGATTCCCAAGGACGTCTGCACCTAGAAGAAAATTGAAGAATGTGGGATGTAATAAGTGTTTGCCTTTCTCTTCTTCAATTTTTTACTTTTCTTTGTTTGCGCTAAATTAAAAACAGATGTCACAACATTCGGAACAGACGAATATCTGTTTCTCATTGAAAGCTAAAAAAAATTAGATTTCTGTTACTTCGATCATTTAGTTTGTTTGTTTTTTCATTAAATATTATTATTGTTAAATTCTAAAAATCATTGACGTTCAGGCTTAATTTAATAACGAATAAGTTCTGAATTTTAGGTTTGTTCAAGAGGTAATGTTTGTAAAGTGACGTGCTTTACGCACAACCTGAAATTTAAAGTGCCATTATGTTTATGGTTGCCCATTCCTATTATCTAATTATGTTACTTCACATTACTAATTGACACTACATTAGCTTTTCAATTAGTACTCCAAATACAATTAATTGACTTTGGAATTGATTTTTTTTTTGTCAAGCATTTCTGATTATATTTATTAATTTAACGTATGTGTCTAAAAACGATATTAATATATATACGTATTAAATATGAAAAGGTGAAAAAGAAGTGACTACATAGTTTCAATTGCCTTATCGGGAAATAACCGTCAGACGTCTGACGATGATTTGCCGCTTAGGCAATTAAAAAACTAGTCGCGTCTTTTTAACCTTTTCATGTTTATTATGTATGTGTGTTAATATCAATGAAGTTTTTTTAATATTTCTGATTACTTTATATTTTGATTTTTTATTTTCAGTAATAATTTTCATTGCAAATAAAAAAATAAAATCCAACTTATTGACTCGTTTACCAGTGAGAATCCTGGAAGGCTGTTTCGTCTTTTAATTATTATGTTTTACTTTATTTAGTTTTAGAGAAGCCATTTTTCTTTTGCCTTAATACCTTATCCTCTCCTAGTCCTAGCACACAGTCAATTTGAGGTGGATGAGCCTTTGTTGATACGCTTTAATAATCAATGATTCAGTGAGTTATTATTTTTTCAAATGCTTCATTGGTTAATTCTTGTTTCTTTGAGAAGGAAGCAGTTTCTTCTGAAAAGGAAGGCAAATGATTTGCCATTTCATTTTTATAGTTGTTTTGTTTTATATCTATTTTTTTTCTTTGTTTTATTCTTTGAGGAGCAACTTTTCTTTCCCGTTAATGACTTTCATTCCTGAAGTAAGCGTTTGTTCATTTGTAATATATCAATGAATTCCGAATATTACACGTTTAAACGACAAGGAATCTCCATTTCCGACAAGAATGAACGACAATGGAATCTCTAACAACATTGTAGGGAGAGAAACGTCTTAAAGATGAGATGGAATGATCACATCCAGAACGAGAACAGGCTTTAAAGCTTCGATTCAGACGCATTCTTATTTTTAAATTATGTATGTTTGATTTATTGTTACTTTAACATATAATAGTCTGCTCTGTAACAATATGGGCCAGACTGGAAAAGCCGTGTGCGATCGCTAGTAGGTTTCAGGGAATTCGCCTCTTTTTAATATTTTTCTTCTAATCGTCCTAATACAGTGAAACCTGTCAAGTTGACCATCTTTATAAGTTGACCACCTGTCTAAGTTGACCTAATTGACCAGGAACGGAATGGCTTAATTACTTTAACATTGAGTGAACCCTTTATAAGTTGACCACCTGTCTAACTTCTATGTTGACCAGGTAATTAGGCAGAATTTGTCACAAAGCATAGCTCAAAACCTTTATAAGTTGACCACTTCCAGAATGTTTTCTACGTCTTTCTAACAACTTTTATACTGTATTTTTTTTTTTAATTTTCTAAAGAAAGAATTGTTAAGGAGCATTTTAACGTCCATTAAAACTACTTTGAATTTCGCCGACAACTACGGGGAAGTACAAATAATGTACAGCATGTGTGAAGTACAAAACCCTTAATACATACACTAAGTTTATTACACCTATGCAAAATGTATTACTGTAATAATAAATTGAGTTTCATAATTTCATAATTAAATTAACTTGTTTCTGTTCAACTTACTACTGTAGTATATACTGTAGTAACTACGACATTAGCTAATAATTAATACATATGTATAATTAATATTTAACCCTAATAAGCAATATTATTCCTATTTTGTATCATTTTGATTTCATATTTTGTTTAATTTAGTAGTACTATACTATGTATATGTATAGTAGTAGTACGTAGATGAGAAAATATGAAAATCAAAAAGTAAGTGTTGTACCCTTGGTAAGTTGACCACCTGTCTAAGTTGACCACGAAAACGTGGAACCACTGGGTGGTCAACTTAGCAGGTTACACTGTATTAGAGGGAAATTTCTTTCAGTGGCTAGAGACAGGCGAAGATCAGATTGTTCATCGAGTCCTTGCCCATCCCAAGATTCAAATTGCCTCAATAGGATGCAACAAATGAGCAGAAAATGATTGGCAAAATGACAACAACTCAAAACATTAAAGCATCTTTTAATCCAGCTAAGATAGGTCGTATGTTACCATCTTTTCTCTTCGCTTCCGCTTAAGTGAATAATAGAAATTCTTCGATGATAAGCTTCGATCTGTTCCTGAATATGATGTTTGTCGAAGGAAATCGTTTGTTTAGATATTCAGTCACTCCTCATCTGTAATAAATAAATACATAATGTAACCAAATGATTAATGCTGCCCAAGATTCTTATCAGATCCTTTGTCGTTGTGATAAACATACACAAGTGTTATTCATGAATTAGGCTTACCACACAATGGGAGTGGAATTCTCATAAATGTCTATTAAGAATATCTAAGACGAAGGCTTGGTTTTATTATTTGTACGGCGACTGAAAACGATTCGGTAATTACAAATAATAATAATAATAATAAAAAGCAAGATAAATATTCTTTAATTTTAATTTCAGATATGCATTTCGCTAGATATTTTTTGAAGTGAAAAATTTTGAAAATTAAAAGGAAATTACAAATACAGTCGGACCTCTATTTAACGAAGTCGCTAAATCCCCCCAAAAAGTTCGTTATATGGAAAATTCGTTAAATAGAGGTTCACCTTTTATTATCCAATATTATTAAAAAAAGTAATAATTTTAATGACATAAAGCATACATTACCACATGCGTACTTAAATTTTACTAATAAAGTCTGTTAATTTTGTCTGAGTTCTTTTTTTTTTGTTTTTTTTTTTTTTTGAAAAAGTGTTTTCGCTCATAGTATGTCTCGCATCTTTGCAATGCACCAAAAACTTCAGGCGTATTTTCTTAAAATTGTAATCCGCGTCGGATTATTTCAAATGATTTTAGTATTTCATCATACGAAGGTTTTTTTGATTTCTGCATCATAATCATTTCCATTTTGATCATCTTCATCTTTATCGCCATTCATAGCTGTATTGTTTTTATTTTATTTTCACACTGTCCAATATATCCGATTCAGTTAGTGTTTCCGAGGTCTCAACTTCAAAATCAAGTGAAAGATAATCATCAATCAGCACATCATCGATAATTTCTTCTTTTTCCCCCAGCTGTAACCACATTTCTTTCATTTCCTCTAAGGGAATGTTCATAATAAAAACATTTCAAGAAGAAAAAAAAAATAGATACCATGAAAAAGTTCGTTAAACAGAAAATGCACTTCGCTATTGGGAGGTTATTTTACGAAGAAATTAGCAAAATGTTATTGGTTCCAAAGAAAAGTTCGCAAAATAGAGGTTCGTTAAATAGAGGTCCGACTGTATAAATTTCTGTATCATTTCTGTATAAATGCAGCTCTTCCCTCTGTTACACTCCGTGACAGCTTCCCTCATTTAAATTCTTATCAATAAAACTTAAATGTAAAAATAAACAAAGGGTAAACTGTAAATGTAAATGGACATGTGTTTGAAATTTGATCATTTTTGAAGGGCCAATGAAAACTATATGGTCTTTAGTTTTTCCCCACTCGTTCCTAGGAATCCACTCTCTCTCTCTCCTTCTCTCGGCATCTGGAACGTTTCAGTGTTGATCCGGAGAATGTCCACCTGCATTGGGGTGTTCAGTTTCGTCGTGGCCTCTCCCCCACCGCTCCCTATGCAATAGTACCCTCATTTCAACCCACACCCACACACATGGTAGATTTATCACCACATTCTTCGGCGTCTATTCGAAAAGCGACAAGGTCAGCCTTTCCATCCATATACCCCTACTTTCACTCTGCCCTTTCCCCCCCTTGTTTTCTCAGGGATTTGAATTTCTTCCAAGTTCCTTATCGCTTTCTTCAATCTTTACCTCAACAGACCTACATCATTATCCTTCATTTTTATTAGTGGTTTAATTTCTGATTTTTTCTTTTTCTCTTTTATCTTTGTATTTTAGAAAATTATTTACTTATCTGCCTGTTATATACCATAACCAAACCAAAAGATCAATTCTTCTGATTCAAATTATCAATGTCTTAAGATTAATTCTTATTAAAAAATTATCTTAATTCTTATTAAGAAAAGAATGATCAAAGAAGGAAGGAAATACCTTAACATTCCCTAATCTCGAATAACTGGACCAAAGTATCACATTAAAAACTTCAATAATTATATACGTATATTGTATACTGACTTAGGATTTAGCAAATTAGTATTCAGATTGAGGAAACTTGATTTCTAAGCGTATTCATTTTAGTCTGTCCTAGATTTGTGTGGGTTATTGTTAGTTGACTAAGAATGACAATAATTTCTCAACGTAACAGTGAATTTTAATTAGTAACTATTCGTTGTTACGGCGATCTAATATAAAGAAAGCATACATCAACGCCATTACTACGAATAGTTACCAGTAATCGGAGACAGACAATAAAGTAGTGTTGGAGTGGAAAATTCACAGAATCTTCCTCGGGAAGCCATTGTGGAATGACCCTTCGGACCTGAAGGGAAAGATGAAGAAGCAGACAACACAGGAAAAGAAATACGTGCATTTGCCGATGTCAGGATTCGAACCTAGGTTTCCACACATCTGCTTCGTGGGAGAACGCCTAGACCACTAGGCTATGCCGCAACGGATAACCTGCATCAGGAACGTTAAAACTTACACGAAACATAATTTTAATCGTTTGATATTGTAGTATTTTATAGTAATTTTGGAATGGTTGAAAACGTATAGTTTAGAACATACAAGGGTTGTCGACTGATAAAGTTGAGACGATTTTAAAGTCTTACTTTTTCACTCGGTTTTTGTTCCAACCGTGGATTTCTTTTTATTAGAATAATTCGAAGTTTTATTCGTTTTTCCCCTCCTCTTAAGACTTTAACTTTTCTTTGATGCCCTATGGCTAAGAAAAGCTTTCTTGTCGTCTGTGTTTCGCTGAGCGGTCGTCGTACAAAGAAGGACAATAACTGCCAAGTCGCTCTAATGAGAATTAAACCTTTTGCTGAGACTCGTTGTCAAATACTCTGCTTCTTCCTTTACGGCAACAATGAAACAAATTAAGTGTCTTGATAGCTCCCTCGCTGCTCTTTCTATCTTAAGACGATCCATTCCGTTTTCTTAAGTCAGCTCCTTTTCTTTATTTTTCCTGTTATCTTCTGCTGCCACCAAAGATGCTCGAGAAAAGTAGGAGATTACGTTGTCTTCTCTTAGTGGAGTTACTTCTTTCCGCGTTGTCTTTTGTTTAAATTTTTCTGAATTTGTTTTTCAAAATACAGTATGTCTTCACTTAACATTCAGTCTTTTTATTTTTATCATTTATTCTTTGTTAGATTATGGAGACGATTAAAGAAAACAGGTAAGGTTCCATAGATAGCAGATCGTGGAATGGGACAAAGATTTGTGTACACTGGAATTGCAGTTATTGATTTTCTTTTGTATCTTGCTGGTTTATTGTTTTACAGTTACTGATTTTATTTCCTGCTTAAAGATTCGACTCGCACTGAATTCATCTTCCCTGAAAAGTACTTAAAAATCACAAATTTAGGCCATTGTACAACATCTTCACTACAATAATTGCCCGCTACCAATGAATGTTGTGTTATAAGGAAATAATCGTAACACGTAATCAGGTCTGGAAGTGCACGCGATAGGAGTTATTCAAAACATGAATGGGAAAAAAAAAAATCAATCAACATTTAATGTTGTCAGTCGTTAGTGATCCTCCAATAATGTAACAATATATCTTACGTTAAACAGAAGCTGACCGCTTGGATCGCTCATAGTCATGCGTATTAAGGAAACAAAAGTACATCGGGGAAGACGAAATTACATTAAAGTGAAGTTCCTGTTGTCTGCGTTAGAGGTATTATTATGTTAGACTTATCATTTCGTAAAGGTTATGTTGTATTATGTGGGAAGCAGGAAAGCCAAGCACTGCGACCGGAGCTCTATTGTACTAGCCCACAGAAGTAACGACAGATGAAGAGAAAGACTGAGAAAGTATGGTGGGAGAAGTACAGGGGAAACGGGAGAACCCCGAGAAAACCTGCCCAGCGCGGATCGTCCACCATCATGAAACCCGCATGAGAACCGAACCCCGGTACTCAGAGCTGAGAGGCCAATGTTCGTAAGGGGTTGTTAATACATAGGTTTTTTATTATTATTATTATAATTAGACTACTACTATTATTATTATTAGCAGCAGCTTTTAAATTTTGGTAAATGCAGATCATTGAAGATTCTTCAACTCTATCGGACTTAAAAGAGATGCATATTTTGTCAGGATATTTTAGGTTGCTTGATGATCGGATTTCACCCAAAATTCCACACCGTTAGGTACTTATTTTAAAGCGAATTCTAAAACTGAAGGATGTAAATAATAATCTCGTAAATACTCCGCAGCAACGACGAAGAAGGCGACGGAGAAATTAGGAGCTGAAGAGATTTAGGGAGGTGCTCTTTGATATCTCTGCAACCCCACGACTGTCTCCATCAGAAAAACAAAATTAAGTCATCTGGAAGACAACGGGTCGATTTCAATTACAACAGCGCGAATTACTTTGCATCGTGTTAATAGGAAACGAACACCCCCTTTCTACTTTTCTTTTTTTTTTCCTTTTCTTGAAAACAAGATAAAATGAAATGTGTTTTGGCGGCTTGCTCAGGGGGAAGAGAGTTTAGTATTGTCTTTTCTTTTTTGCTCTTTTAAAATTCTGTCTCTCTATTTTGTTTTTTTTTTTGTTTTGTTTTTTGCTTTTGTCTACCCCACCCCCACCTGAAATGAATAAAGAAGACCATCTCATAGATCTAAGTAATTTTATTGTCTAATTTTGCAATCCCTTTAACGGTATTCACAGGAAAAGAAGATTTCAATACACTACACGAGGTAACGTTGCCTTGATTGGAAATTGAAACAGATGGAGGTTTAGTTTAATTGTAGTACAACTACTTGAATTCAACCAAGAAATTCAATGAACGTTGCTGAGTTTGTTTGTTTTTTGCGCTGTTAATTGTAAGTTTTGCCAGTGAAAAATCTCTTCTAACAAATTCATACTGTAATTACGACAAGCTGGATGTTTTCTTACTATGCTGTCGTTTTATTTCTCATTATTTTATTATGTAGTTGAGTTAATTTACGTAAGGATCAACGAAAAGTCTCGAAAATGCAATACAATAGATAAAAATAAGTTGTAGGAGTATTGTGGTTCTTTATTTCGTTTTTCTCGTTTTCATTTATTTATTTCCTTTTTTTCTTCATTCTTCTTAATATTAAATATAAATTACATCAGACTCCATGTACTTCTTCATCTTTTTATTGGCAATATTTCGCAAAAACTGAGATCGTTTTTGCTTTCTCAAGCCTATCTTTTTTGAATTATTTCTACAATAAGTCTACATGTTAAAATGTAGACTTATTATAGAAATAATAATTATAGAAATAATAATTATAGAAATAATTCAAAAAAGATAGGCTTGAGAAAGCAAAAACGATCTCAGTTTTTGCGAAATATTGCCAATAAGAAGATGAAGAAGTATATGGAGTCTGATGTAATTTATTTCCTTTTATTTTAAGCACTAAAAAAAAATTAGGATTCATTAAAAGAAGTGGTTTTAACTTGTAGTTTATTTATTTTTTTATAATTATTACACTTGCAATATTAATGGGCGTTGCAAATGTTGGGAAGCCATTGTATTTCGTTGCACTCTTCTTAATCCCAGTTGATTCCGGATTGAGGTACTTTTAACTGATGACAAGTAAATACCGCGAAACAGTATCTCAATATCCTACTCAGAAATCTAGGGAAAATACATGGAACTAATTCGCTCAACCAATAACGAATTACAGACTTCAGGTAGCGGAGTACTGAGAACAATTCACATGGCTTTTTGGTCATTGTAAAAGTTCTCTTTGCGAATTGCCTGATTTGTTCTAAAACAGATCTCTTAGTAAATGTACTTTTGAGTTCGAAGGCCCTTGTACGTCTTGCTGATTGGCGGTTGGAGAATCGCGTCTCCGGTACAAAGTGTCACATTGCGTTCACATCATTATTATAGTTCCTTCTATTTTTTTTTTTCTGAAGCGAGTTTTTCGTGCAGAAACCCAAGGAAATCACCTCTTCGTGGAATTGGTGTCTTGTGGTGGGCGGGATCATTTCACTTCAATCTGGTGGAGGTGATTGGCCGTCTGGATGTTTGTCCTTCCGTACGACCCAGGCTTCTCGAGTTCTTTAAGTGGAAGAGCGTTATTGGGATTGGAATGGGGTAGGGGCTAGGGGATAGAATCGAGGGGAAATAGAAATAGTGTTGATGAAAAACCATTTCTCTTTCTCCTTTCCCTTTGGGATCTGCTTATACGCCTTTCATCTTTCTTTTCTCTACATTCGCAGTTCTTCATTTCTGGTAAATTATTTCTAATCATGGCTACTTCTAATAATCTTTTGTTGGAAATATTTTTAATGTATTTATTTAAATACATTAGGAAAGATTTATAATTATTAGTATTATTGTGGTTGTTATTAGTTATTCCGTTTATCAATTCTTCTTAAGTTCGTTAAAAATAATTTTTCTTAAGTAAACAGAATTGGAAGAAATTTTAAATCCAGGATGATTTATTTATTCATTTCCCGTTAACTAATTAAATGAAACCGAATGAAACAAATTCATTTCGTTATTTAACGTAACGGAAACAAGAATAGCCCAAACTAAATTTTCTGTTTTTTTTTTTCACAAAATCTATTCATTTAAAATGTAATACAGTGCAACTTGGATAATTCGAACGTCTTTAATTCGAAATCGTGGTTAATTCGAAGATTTCTCTTAGTCCCTTGAATTTCTTATTAAATCAATGTTAAAAAATCGTGGATAATTCGAAGTTCAACTTCCTTAATTCGAAGTTTTTATAAAAAATTTCGAACCATAACGACTTTTCGGCGTTTCATCGTTATGAAATTCGACACGTGACAACTGAAATCCCTTCCCGCCACCGTTCGACACGTGACGCCATTCGATACGTGACGCTTCAGACGCCATTCGAGCTTCCTGCTATCAGTGTCACCATGTCTTTCAGTAAACCACGCGTGTACAAGAATTTAACGTTCGCTGAAAAGGTCGCCGTCATTCGCGAGGTGGAAAAGAGTGGAAGAAGAAATGCCAAATCGCCAACGAATGCGGGACAGCGCCGAATTTCGTCGGTACATTGAAGGACAAACCAACGTAAGTGAAGCTGTTTTCCGTTCACTAAACATGCTTGATTTCGCTAACCTTAAGCGACTGAATTCTACAAAACAATCATACATTGCACAATTTTTTGAAAAACTATAATTTTCTGTATTGAATGTAATATGTACTGTAGCTTATTTAATATAAATCTTATTTTGTTTACATACATATAGTGTTTAAGTCTTTCATACCAGGATCTTTCTGAATAAATATTTACTTATTGACAGAATAATCTTTTCAAGCATTCAGTGGACCTGAAATTAAAGTTAAAAGATGTAACTTGTTTAATTCGAAGTCTTGGATAATTCGAAGTTTTGTAGTGGTCCCTTCAGCTTCGACTTATCCAAGTTGCACTGTAATATAGAAATATTAGGAAATCATAATATAGAAAGAATGTAACAATAAATAATCACAATGGATGAGATCAAATTATTCACTGGTCTCATCCATTCTTATTTTTTAACATTTCAAATGCGCAGTTTGAAATCTTATACTTTAAAAAAATTCATTGAGGCCGCTCTTTGTGGCACATGGATTTTCTCACTCGTTGTTTCATTGGTGAGTTTTCTTCATTTTGTAATTTCTTCCTTGAGGCACCACTGCGCTTCCGATGTAATAAATGATCAACTTCTATCTTATTTAATAATATTATAAATTACTTCATTTTGATTAATATTTTTTTATGCTTCATAGTATTACCAAAACTCTGATTTCGTAATAACTTACGAAAAAAGAAAGTGATTAGTGAACTATAATTGAATGAAATTTTTAGTTTCTTTTAATAGTTGGTAAATTTCATTAATTCTATTGCTTCATTAGTTTCTGTTGTTGAAATTTAATTATTAAAAATCAATTAATAAACAAATAAATCATATTGGAAACAATTACTCAACCACTAACGCTCCATTTAGAATGAAAATTTATTTTCATTGAAAACTGTATTCAAAACTTTTATTAATTATTGGGCGAATTCCGTAATAAACTATCTAGTTAATTGCTTAAATTCTAATAACTATTCAGTATTAGTTTAATCAATAAAATGATGGATATCTTCGAAACCTATTACGTAATGCCTAGACTTAATAGCATTAAACTTCTTTCTTTCATTTGACTAAATAGTGATTGTTTATTTGTTTCTTTAGACAAATTATTTTCTACGTTTTCTTTTTAAAATCTCATTTACTGCCTTTAGATAAATTTTTGTTCAGAAAACAATTTCAATCTTATGTATGAAGTAAAAACAAAAAATATTGACTTATATTAGCATTTGTCAAAATTTGAAGAATTGCTGAATTCATTCTTGTGCTTCTGAAAATTCTGATTTATGTAAATGTAGGGTTATATGAGGTCACTAGATAATACATAATTACCCTCTCTTCTAAAACCTTGTAATTTCTCATTCCGCTTGAATTATACAACAGTGTAGCGAGATAAGGATTTTACCAGGCATTAGTTTGTATGTACACCGCATTTGCTCCTCTAACAGTACACTTGACTTGCCTTGGATGTCTGTATCCTGTTGTTTTCGTCTGCTGTTTAGATATTTCCGAAGGCTTTTCAGTTGGATTTAAATCTGGTGAATGTGTGCTCCAGTCGAGGTTTTACAGTGTTAGTCATTTGTAAAGGATTTACAGGATAACATACAGCCAATTGTACCCAATTTACAGGATTATCCCCCTAGCCATCTCTGGATACTAGTGTCATGTTTGCCTTTAGGTTGATGTAAAAAAGACAAAACCAGAATTGTTTAGAATCTTTATATCTCCTGGTTTAAACGTATCAAGACTTAAACTAATAAACCTCCCGAAAACAAATCCACCTCCATCTTGCGTAAGACACTCATTCAATCATAGCATAGTTATCCTCTTTTTTTCACGGTTTCCTTGTACCGTACCCTTCAACAGTGTGCACCAGCACTCCACTGAGAATGATGACATTGTAATCGTTGCTAATACTTTCTTATTTAAAGTATTCTATTTTAATGTGCAACAATAAAGTTATTTTTCCTAGCTTATGTACAACTATGACAAGATATAGGCCTACTAAAATATCTGTTCGAAGATAAAGGAACTTTTTTTTTAACATTAAGAGAAAAAAAGTGTTAGAGACACAATTTAAGAAAACGTTAATAATTAAAACATTAAAAATGAAAACGCATAAATAACAAGTAAAAGAAATATTTCTTAAGAAAATAATTTTCTTTTAAGGTAGCTTAAAACAACAGGAAACTCAGCTGTAATTTGAAGACCAATTATTCCCTTTATAAAAATGTAAATTTTTTAATAGATTTTAATACACATGCCCACACACTAGGTTGCCAAAAGTGTCCGGACGGCTGCTGTTGGCGTTTTACGATGCTACAGCACTGCTGACAATAAGATATAGGCCTTCCTTTTGTTGCGATTACAGCGATTGCCCTTCAGGATAGGATTTCCACCAAGTTATGATAAACTGCTGCTCGAATTCGTTGCCATTCCTCCTACAATACGGTATAGCTGAGTGTTAGTTGGACATGTAGATCTGGCAGGCAACCTTCGCTCCAGCGAAGAATGAACAAAGAAACAAGAATATACCTCACATTCCCTAATCTGAATAACTGGACCGAAGTATCATATTAAAAACTTCAATAGTTATATATATATTTTTTGTACTGACTTACGATATTCGTTTCATTCTTTACTTTTTTTCCAAGTTAATTGATATAAATATTTACCTAATTCCCTAGGTTCGTCCAACTTTTTCTGAATCCCTAAGGAAATTGTTCAAAATCGCCACTTTTGAATACATAGTGCATATTGTTGCCAAAATTATCAATTTTAGACAATTTTCGTAAGAATCCAGAAATAAGGAAAAGTTACAACTAATTGCGTGCGTTTGTTTTCATTACATAGAATATGTTCACATGTTAAAACATTTACTAAATATTCCTAGAATTTTGACGTATTTATTTGCTGTTGTTTGCTCTTTCTTTTTTTTCTTTTTTATGACATTCTTGAATTTTGATTTCTGATGTTTTTAGTAGAATATAATTTTTTTTATGTAAGCTATCCTTTTCAAAACCTTTCTTTCTGTGATTTCTCCTTTTCTTGTTCTTCCATTTCAGCTGTTCTTTCACGTTTTCCTATTTATTTCTTGTTATCCTTCTAATTCCTCATTGCCTTGTTTTTCAATGTTCTCTATTTTCTTTTCTGATTTCTTTACTGAATCCTTTCTTTACTTCTTCCATTGTTTCATCTGTTCCTTTTTTCCCCTTACTATTTTCCCCTTTCTTTTGCAACTTTTTTTTTTTTTTTTTGTCTCCTGTCTTTTTTTTTTTTAAGCCTTCCGTAATTTTTATTCGTCCATTCTTCTCTTTGCCTGTGTCACA
>JAFIDM010003189.1:27921353-27933325 GCA_023159025.1 Thereuonema tuberculata | reverse complement strand
TATTTATTTATTTATTTATTTATTTATTTATTTTGTATTTTCGTTATCGTATTGGTGATGTTAATGTTATTCCTAGTCATTGATTGTCAGTTAAAGCTCGTCCTGTGGTAAAGACACAAGCATAGTTTAACAAAATCTGACTTTTAGAATGTATCACCAGTTTGGCGGGTTGCTTTATTTCTTAAATGCAGCCACGGGAAATACTAAAGTCAACAGGAATCTGCTTTTAACAATCCAAATCTATTAGTGAAAGTTTATTTTTATGGGTCTTTCGTGTTGAAAACTATCAACAACGATACGAATTATATAGTATGTATCAAATAGGATATCAATATACATGTTTTCCTTTCTTTTTTTGTTGAAATGTCGGGAAAATTTTTTTTTATTTTCAAAGCAATTTCAGTACTTTCGGTGTCAGAAATAAAAATTTTCTCAAATGTTGTTTTTTTTTATTTTAAAAAACATCACGAAATTTGCCCAGTTTTCGGCAAAAGTTAATTAGTTAAAATGCAAAAAACTATTTGAAAAATATTTTCAACAAACCTTGGATTTTGTTGATGAACTATTGCCAAACTTTCTATTTATCACAGTAAATACATACACCAAAGTAGACTAGATCGTTTATGTGTGTAGTAAACAAATAAACGGATTTGAAGCTAACAGATGTTTTCGCAAGGATTTACCTGAAGCAAGCATTGCTTCATTGCTTAGGTAATTATAACGTTGGCCAAAAAAGAAATTGTGCAAGTCTTTCTTATAAAAGACGTGTTTTGATAAATCCAGGAATATCTCCAACCATCCATCCAGTGTTTTAAAAGATGTACGTATTTTTTTCTTTTAATAATGCGGCAGATCCGTTATTCAAAACCTCAGGTGTTGTGTGATTTTGAAATTCAAAAATGGAATTTTCCGTGATTCTTCCTTTTTTTGATAAACTAGGAAACCGATTATTATAAGTCTTTGTAAATGTTAATATATTATTCAAACATCTGTTCAGATTCACCTTGGAAGTCGTATTCAAGGAAATAGAATAAAATGAGATATTTAATGAAAGCGCTTCAGTAACAATCATTAATGAACGATTGAATTCAACGTCTGATAGTAATATACATATTCTGCAGATTTACTTTTATGTCTTGGAACAGGAAAGATTACGCAGGGAAATGGAGTATAAGTTTCCGAATATAGTCTACAAGATATTAGTGTCAGTATTAGTAGGCACAAGGTAGCCACGAATTCAAAGGTTTCATTCCTCATGTTAGTGTCTTTTCTGTTTTCTTGTGTTATGTCCTCACCTTGAAGATGGTCTCCCGTGGGAGATTGAAACCGTCGGTGGTAAATTAATTAATTATTATTTTTATTATATGATATATACGTTTTTATTATCATTGTCCATCTTGTGCATTCTCTTTGTTTTCATTCATTTACTAATTTTCACTCATTGCACTTTAAACTCCCCATACAGTGTGTTTGTGGCTCTAATTGTGCTTGAATGACAACATGATTATAATCGGTTATTTTGACGTAAACCTCAATCAACATTAACAGTGCCTCATCAAGTAACCTTAGCGGGTCTATTATTAAGAAATGGTTGCCAACCTTCCAAGCAAACACACAAAGTTCTCAGTGGGATTAAGATCTGCTTTGGAATACTAAATACGAAATACGCTCATTACAAGGAATGTCTATAGAACAACTGCCAACTCCACATGCAATCACAATACCCTGCATCTGGTGAAACAACTCACTTCATTGAATGTACATACTTTATATTGATAGCACGGATAAATGAAACCTTTCTCATGTAATGCATATTCCACTAACAAGATCAGTACTCTTTTTCTTTGGCAATACAAGCAATCGTGTCTGATGTTATTGTGAAATTACTTTAAACGTTGCATTTTGCGATGATTTTCGGATTAGTGGATTTGTAATGATAACTATTGTTATCTGTCTCTCAAGTATAACCGTCCACTCCCCACCCCCTTCTCTCAATCAAAATATATTTCTTAGGTTACTTCTACACTGTATTTCTCTTTGCTTAGATTTTTAGTGTCTACTTTTTGTTCATCAAAAAAAAAAAAAAAAAAAAAAAAAAAATCAAAATGTCACCAAGGTGTAAAGAATTAATAAATAACAATGGATGAGACCAATTATTCACAAGTGACATCGTGGAACACCTGTTTCATGCTCGTTGGCGATCATTAGCCAGGAGAAGTCACTGTAAATAACAAGGTCTCATCCATTGTTAATTTATTTTTTATTTATTTTTTAACATTTCAAAGGCGCAGTTTGAAGTCTTATACTTTAAAAAAATTCATTGAGGCCGCTCTTTGTGGCACAAGGATTTTCTCACTCGTTTTTTCATTGGTGAGTTTTTTCATTGTGTAATTTATTCCTTGAGACACCACTGCGCTTCCGATGTATTGTATAAAGAATTTTTTTTTGTTTTTTTATTTTTGTTTGGAAACATATATATTCATACTAAATTTTATGTTTTATTCCTAACATACGCACTCTATTTAGATAGAATAGATAAATAATTTGAATAGCCACTTCCAGAATAAAAGAAACTTCGGCTAAGATGAAATAAAAGTGTATAAAACAAAGTAACAGGATTTTACTTTATGAATAGAAATACACATAACAATGGTAAAACTTTCTCAAGACTCATTTGAATGACAATGCATTTTTTTCTTCTTTTTCTTGATTTTGAACTTCCCAAGAAGTTTTTTTTTTTTTGGGGTGGCGAAGGTCTAATTTATTCTTATGTTCTTGTAGAATAAAAGAAATGCCGTTGTCTTAAGTGTCTGCTCCAAATTGTTGCAAATTGAAATAAATGATCTCTGTTCCACTCTGTGCCTGAGAACTTAGATGCATTTCCCCTTTCCAATTATTCAAGGACAAAAAAGAAAAAGTGGGTGTGAATTGTACGAGGAGAGGGAGTGTACAAGCCATCACCCCTGAAAGATTCGTGACACCAACGTATCGTGTCTTTTCAAGTTTTAATGAATTATCCGAGTGTGTGTGTTTCTAATAATCACGTTAATTTAGATGACAAAAAAAAAATATAGTTTTTTTTTTTTGATTTTTTTATTTGTAGTATTTTTATAGACATAACTAATTGTTTAAAAAATGTTTAGTATTTTGAGAGGATAGTTATTTAAAACTGCTGTTATCGTTATTTTCTTAAATATATATTTTCCCTTGGGGTTGGCGCCCCCTTGCGGTATCTAGCCTATAACTCCTCTGGTAGGAGAGCGTCCAAACCCTGCACGGGTGTTACGGGCGATTAAATAAATAAATAAATATATATTATATAATCTATTTATCTGTTCTAAATGTCCTAAATTATCATAAAAAAAGGGATAATAGAAATGTATTGAAAGTTCTGATTAGATTATATTTCATTGTGTTACTTTAGAAATTTCCTATATAATAGATATTTTAATGGGACAAATATTTATTAAACTCTTATAAGTTTCCTGACTATTTTTTTAATGCTAATTATTATTATTATTAGTTTCCATATTAGTATTCTCTTTGAAAATGTAACAAAAAAAAAATAGTTATGAAATATGTAAGAGTTTAATAAACATTTGTCCTATTAAAATAACTACTACGTATTTAAATTCTATGATGTATTTTTTTTTCAGTATTTAGGCTCAGAAATTTTCCTTTCAAAAATATATACAGTGCAATACATGTTAAATAATTGGTTATTTTTTTTCTCTGAACAATAATTATTACAAATTTTAGAATTTTATTCCAATATTTTATATTGTAAATACGGAGAATTATATATATTGACTCCTTTCGAACATTTGGCGATCTTTTAAGTTTCCAACAACTAAAGCATCATTGTAACAACACGATAGAAATAACACTGAACATCTAAACTTAGTTGGTTTTCTTTTTTTTTTTTTTGCAATTATGGCATGTAATTAAAAAAAATAATCATTAGATGAAATGTTAATGAACTTCTGGACTTTCTAGTTTTAATTTTAGTTTTAAATAGTGTTTTAGTCTTAATGTGACCATCGAATTTTTTGTGTGAAGTGTTCAGTTTTTTTTTTATATACATAAAAATGAATGTTTGTTTGTTTGTTTGTCCCGTATACACTTCTAGGCCCTTTGACCTATCTGGACCAAACTTTGCAGAATTACTCTTTAGGACCCTGTGCAAAAGATAGGCTACCTTAAGCTAAGTACACACTGCTAGACATGTTGCGCGATTTGTCTATAGACCGTCAAAGACGAGTCACGAGAAACGGTCTATAGACCGTCTAGAGACACCGTTCTTTGTCTCGTCTAGCGTCCACACTACAATGTGAATTTCTCAGTCTCATCTTCGCAGTCCACCATGGAGGACATTGTTTTGTGTGGAATGAGTTCCTGCTTAGTGCTAATTACAAGTGAAAATGACCCAAAAATAAATACTAATATATGGAACTTTCTAAATAAACAAATAAATCATAAACAAAAAAATTTGAAAAATATTGAAATAGAAAAATTACTAAAAATTTATGTTGTAAATATCATCTTCAAAGAGTTTAAAAATGTATTTTTTTAAAAAAAAACAAATAGTAATGAAATAACAAGTTCTAATTTAAAAAAAATGAATTTCACGTAAATATTTTAAAAAATTCTTTTAAAACAGACTGGGACGTGTCTCGCCTCTAGACACCAAGTGACGTCCACACTGTCAAAATGTTGCGCAACATGTCTCACGTTGCATGCTGTCTCCCATCTCGGTCGGGAGACTTTAGACATGCGATTTTTGGTCTCGCAACGGGCCCGATGCGGGGATTTGTCTAACCTGAGACAACCTGAGACACGTCTATAGACCAAAATCGCGCAACATGTCTAGCAGTGTGTACTAGGCATTAGAACCGAACCGGATCCTTATATTTAGGGCCCCTTCTCGGATCCCCACCCAAGTCTATTGCAAAAAGTGAAAAATTCACTCTATGGGGGCGGGGACACCACACTTGGGTGGGTGGAAGGCGACACAAGGACGTAAGTATCCCACCCCCGCCCGACGCCGGGCCCTTTCTTTCTTTGTGGCATTGCAACGCATGCCGGGTACAGCCAGTTAATTATAAAAGTCAGTCACTAGATTTACTTTCTTTCAAGAACAGAATACATTTTGTGGATTAGAATCCCATACAGGATGATTTTAAATCAGCATTTCTTTTTGTTGTTTCCAAAAAAATTAAAATGAATCCTTGAAGAGGCGAGATATCAAAAAAAATTACAAAAATACCAAACTAATATTTATAAAAATATTTATAAATATATTTACAAAAATGTTTAATGGGGACTGCTCCTATCTGATGATCGCCAAATAGCGTGAAACAGCTGTTCCAGGATGTCACTTGGTTAACAATTTGATCTCACCCATTGTTGTTTATTAATAATTCAATACGCCTATTGAATTTTTTATGCATTAAAAAAATTCATCGCGGCCGGCGGACTGCTGGCGTATGAATTTTCTCACTAATTTTTCATTAGTGAGTTATTGTTCATTTTTGTTATTGTTCATTTTTTTCTTTTGAGGCACCACTGCTCTTCGACGATTATAAAAATACCAATTTGAGTTTGATCGAAGAAACATTCACGATTTCTGAATTATCAATGAAACGAAAAGCAATTTCAGTATCATATGTGCTGATACAAGTGATTCCAAAAACTCGTGTTTCGTTCAGTGAGAAAAAATTCCATCGTTAATATTCTTCAATGTTAATAATTGAGTGAATTTTGTGTTAAGTGATTTAGTGTTCTTTGTCAACACAGTTTGTAATTAGATAAAGTTCATTGAGTGGCCCGCTTGCATCAAAATATCGCATTAAAACTTAAAAGCTTTTATTCTCTTAATAAGAGTCATCGTAAGCTTAGGCATGGTTTAGCTTTACGGTGCCAATAATCATATCTGTTTACAGTTAGTTTTATAATCTAACCTCGTAGTCCCAACTTCACGATTGACATGTTGACCATTCACTCTATATTAGAAATTTTTACATCAATATCTCTGAGAACTGAAAAATATTTATTACGAATAATTTAATGGATGCGAATGTTAAAATTGCATTGCTTTTAAAACTATGCACCTGCTCCACAGATGTCTTTGGAATATTACATTTATATATTTAATAATTCCCAACCGAAGTTAGGAATATTCAAAAGGATGGATTTTTAAATACTGTTTAGAGAGTTTTATGTATTTTTTTTTCTCTTTCATTCTTCTTGTTCTTCGTTTGACCAAGGCCATCCTTCTTGTGAACTTGAACCGGTTTTACTGAGGTCTCAGGCGAAAACCATGAATGATCTTCGGGCTCATTATCACAGGCATTTCCTTTCCTTCTTTCTTTCTTTCTTTCTGCTTTTTTTTCGTACGCACCAATGACGTCAGAACTGTAATGATCAAGAATTCTATAGTTCCCCTTTTTTTTTCTTTTTTTTTTTTAATTATCAAATTAAATTTAATGTGTATTTTCGATTTTATTACTAAGCCTATCAAATTAGATATCAGCTATTGCTAATAGAATTCTTTAATACTCCGATAGATAGATATAATAAAATGTATAATAAAATATATATAATAAACATTATTAATGAAACACAACACATTTACTTTTCTTCTTCATTTGCAATATTTCGCAGGCAAATGAAGCAGGACAAAGCCGTTGCCTGCGAAACATTGCAAATGAAAAAGAAAAGAAAATACTGGGAGATGATTGTTAGTAATCTTTATTTTTACTACTGTGTTTTGCCCATTCCCAGAGGATTGGTAATGTGTAGGGAGGATTTAATCGAAAAGGACCTTGGTTGAATTCCCGACTGTGGTCGCTGTCCTGGGATATTGTAATGCTTATTCACTCCATTGTCTGCCTACTGTGGTCTCCCTACATCCCGATTTTGATAGTCGGAGGATTGCGGATAGGGAGGGGAGATATCTTTAATTTTAATTGTAGGCAATTCCTACTACTTTCTCAAATCTTTGATGAAACGGGAACCACAGCAGCGCTAAAACCAATATTTCAAAACAGCGAAAGAGTTTTTGTATTGCTCGCGATACATTTAGTTAAAATTAGAACTTTCGGGGCCCACCATGTTCTATTTCATGTCCAGGAAAAGTGAAATTTATTAGAAATAAAAAATAAAGTCACTATAGAAAAATGAAAAAAAAAAAAAAAGTTCTACATTGAATAAAATTCTATTGAATTGAACTCGCATTTAACACTTGTCAAATTGTAAGTTATTGTGCTTGTGCTTTTATTCAATCTGTACTGAATTTATTATTATAAAGAATTTATTATCACAGGCATTTCCTTTCAATTTATTAGACTTACTGCTGTTTTCAGCTACTTCACGGTCGCTAATTTTTCTTCGTCTAGACCCTTCAAATGAAATTTTCTTAGCTAAATTTGAAAGCGGAAGGAGCATGCGCTTGCACAGTTAATGATATTCCGTGTGCTGAAGATTTAATAAGAATACATCCTCCTCCTAAAATTCGCTGAGCTGAGAAAAACGATCTGTTAATTTCTAATTCGTTTTTATTATTCTGTTTCTCTAAGATTTAAGTTAATATAATAGGCTTAAAAATTCCTGTAGATTATTTTTTCCACGCAAAATTCTCTCTGTGCGCTAATTAACAAATGCTTAAAAGCTAAGAATAAACAGTGAAGCATTAATAGTTCAATTCATGAAAAATAAATAGCATTGAAAGATATTTTTCTAACCACTTTTCCAGAAAACAAATAATGATTTTGAACTTCTAAATTATCAAAATCTTTAAAACTACCTTTATTTCTGTTGTATAGTTATTCTGTCAGTTTTATTTAAAAAAAAAAATTAGGAGAGATTAATCCTAGATTAAGGTTCTAATCAAAATAATAAATGTCATATCAATGTAAATGAATTGCTTTAGCTTATTAACATTGTTTATATATCTGATATTTTATAATAATATATATATATATATATATATATATATATATATAATAATAATAATAATATTAATGTGCATACTTTTTGCTTTTATTTAAAAAAGAAATTCATTCTTCATTTCAAGGGAAGCTCGTTGATTTGCAGAACTGCCTTTGGTTGCTAGATTTCTAATAATTGGGAATTTGCAAAAAAAAAAAAAATAAAAAAAAATGAAATAATTAACAAATTAGTTTTAAAGTAACTAGCCATCTTTAGAGAATGAATAGCAACCCTCATGTCAAGGATCCTTTATCCGTCATTCAAAATGAAATTTCTTCAAATAAAACAGCTAAGTCAGTCTAATTTCCACGTTGGCATCAGATCAATGATGCTAAGCCAATCAGAAAGCGTTTTGGTATCACGTGAGAGTTTCATACTTTTAACATTAGGACATGTATTGGACTTTTATGTGTTTGGGTCCGTATCGAGGAATCGATGATGGAATGCAAAAATATCCATAGAAAACATTAAAAATGAAACAGCGATGTCTATCAATGGCTGTTACTTCTTTTAACTAATCTACTAATTTTGGATGCTTTATATGATTGAAATTAATTGAATCTAAGCAACTTAAGTAATTAGATCTGTTTTTCCTTTATTTATTTATTTTTTTTTTTTTGAAAGACAAAGATAAAAATAAAACTAGGAAAAAAAGCATGTTTCATCGTGTACACGAATCCACAACAACCCATACATATTTTCTTTCGGCCACTTCCTGTAAGACAAGAAGTGACCATAGACCGGAACTCGTATTTTTCCTCACCTCTACAAGTCTTAAGCTATCAGTCATGTCTGTCCGACTTATAGTTGGGATTGAAGAGGGATGGTGACTTGTTTCATTTTCCTCCACATCCACTTCCTTTGAAACAGGAAATGACGGCAGATCGGAACTCGTGTTTTTTCCCTACCTCTTCAAGTTATAAGGGTTCCAATAAGGTATCACTTATATCTGTACGACTTATACTTTTGGACTGTAGAATGACGACGGAAGGACGAACGGACAGACAGACAGACTCATCTTAAACTTTATACTTAGTATACGAGACAGCTAAAATGAAATTTTACGGACAACAATTCAAAGGTTATATGTTCTTTCAATAACTTCAGTATCTTCTTTATGAATAACAGTGGTTTTTAATAGTGATATATTCCAGTGCATAAAATAACATGTTAACTGGGCGACACTTTTTTTTTCTTTTTTTTTTTGGTTATTAAATTGGAAATTCCTTTTTTTTTTTTGGTCGTTGAATTGGAGATTCCGTTTTTTTTTTGGGAGGGGGGGGCTGTAGATTTTTGGGATGGTGGGGGGGGGGCGCAAATATCAAGTGTTTGAATCCTTACAGATAGGTGTAACGTCGGGTGGGTGCACGTGGGATTGAGTTTGAGGGGGGGGGGGGCTGACGAAATCTTGCCCCGGGCGCCAACAAACAACGCGACGGCCCTGTTACCCAATAATACTAAAATAAAGCTTAAAACCACGTTTTTGGGCTTCAAATTTTCAAAAAATTTCCGGAAGGTACGAACCCCCGTATGTCGCCCAGCGGAAATCCCTTAAAATATGCTCTGATATATTCACTATTATATTCTTGTGTTAAAATAATGTTTGTGTTAGTAAGTCTTTAATTCTATGGTTCCCGAGCAACGATAACAGTCCCCCCCCCCCCCCCCCAGGCAGTGTAGACTAATATACAATGTAGCAATATTATTTGCAAGAAGGCGAAATCAAATTGAAGTAGTTATGTGATTGAAGAACAATTCTAATACAGTGCAACTTGGATAATTCGAAGCTGAAGGGACCACAAAAAAACTTCGAATTATCCAAGACTTCGAATTAAACGGAAGTTGAACTCCGAATTATCCACGATTTTTTAACATTGATTTAATACGAAATTCAAGGGACCAAGAGAAATCTTCGAATTAACCACGATTTCGAATTAAAGACGTTCGAATTATCCAAGTTGCACTGTACTTATTGTGGGGCAATGTATTACTCTTTCCAGTCGATTTGTTGGTCAGTTGGGGAAACATTGGACGTTTTCCAAATGACCCGAGTTGCTATTTCGCGTAAGAACTGAAAAGGGAATTAAACATTTCTCCTTCCCATAACCAGAAGTGGGGTTTACGTCAGTTGGCGTGCGTGGGCTTTTGTGTGGGAACGAGCACCACCTGTCGGTGAGGATGTGAGCCTCAGTGGCTGTTCCGTGTCCGAGAGGAGTCCCATTGTGAGAGAGAGATTTCCCACGCTCTGAAATGCCATTAATTAACATGAGGAGGAGTAAGAGATGGGTGCATCGAAATGAACACTGTCATTATCGAATTTTTACCCATACACTGCAGTCCATGTGCTGAAGGGTTCACTAATAAGCACATTTGCTACCTAGTTAGCATAATTGCCAAAAGGAAATTTGGTATTCATTTGATTAACAAACATCGTTGCTGTTAAAAAGTCATGATCTACAGCCGCGATAAATTAATTGTGGGAAAGAAAAATAAACACCTTATTTTAACTTAAATTATTCTAATTAACGGAAAGGTCACACACACTTAAAATTTTGAATTCGAACAAACTGGTAATTAAAGAAATAAAAAATCACGCCCCCATCACTTTTTGCTGAAAAATGTGTTGATTGATTTTTACATAGAAGTCATTATTTTGATAGCTTTAATAAAAATTAGTTATTATAAATTACTGAGTATTGTGAGCTGATGAAGGGAGAGGGTTTCTTCCACTCTTTTTGTATTTAGTTTCATAAATTTTTGCATTAATTTATTGTATTATTTTTTTTTTTTAGGCGTAATTGTAAGGTTCCGTATTTTAATTATTACCTAAATGTATGTTGTTTTTGCTAATTTCCTGATTACAACTAAGGCAATTTAAAGAAATGTCATATAGTTGAGTTTCAGATGTTTATGTAAGAAAACATTAGTATAATTAAGCAAACTCAAATATATGCTCTTTATTTTCTGGCAGCAAAGCACTAATAAGAATTATAGTTAGGTTTGAGCTCTTTGAACCAAAATGGCGTTTATTGTAATACACTATTAATATTTATATTAATATTAATTAACAAAATTGCGTTGAAGCTGTACACCAGCAAATAAAAAATAAAATAAACGTAAATAAAATAAAAAAATAAACGTATTTGTTCATTATGAACAGTTTCAAAAAAAAATCCAATTATATTCTTTCTTTTCTTTTAATCAATGAAGAATTACAAATTCTTAAATATCACTAATCCAGCAATTACACTCATCTCCATAAATTAAGGATCATGGCAATTCAGACATACAGCAATTAAATGTGAACCATTTCGTATATATAATTATGTGTGTGTGTGAGTGATACAACTGAAAACGATAATAAACACAAGAAACCAACACTCGTACCTAAAAAAAATTGTTAAAATGGAAAAAAGCAAATTTAGAGTCACACAGTTATTGGCATGTCTTGGCACAAAAGCAAATTTTAATGCACTACAGAAATGTTAATATGGAATATGATGTCCTCTGACAGAAATACATGGCGTATAATGATGTCGCATATTGCGGATGAGCCTATCGAGCTGGTCCTGAGGAATAGAGTTCCACTCGTGCAACAATGCTGTACGCAGCTCTTGAAGGGATCGAGAAGGAGGATTCCGTCCTGCAGTGCGTCTCCTAAGCATATCCAATGTTCAATAAGGTTTAGATCGGGTTATCTCACCGGCCATTCTAGGCGCCTGATATCCTTTGTTTCCAGGTACTCGTTGACAAGGTCCGCTCTATGCGAACGTGGATTATCGTCCGTAAATAGGAAAGCAGGTACCATTGCACTCCAAAGAGAAGGAGGTACTAAACACAGCCTACTATATCTGACCAGTTACGGTACTTCTACCAAGGCATAGAGAGATGTACGAGAGCCCATCATAATGCCAGCCCACACCAGGATGAAATTGATCTCGTTCAGTGGCGTTCTCTTGGTTAAATCGACTTCCACGTGTCCT
>JAFIDM010003189.1:27848476-27916353 GCA_023159025.1 Thereuonema tuberculata | reverse complement strand
GAAAATAAATAGAATTAACGGTTAACAGAAGAATTTGAATGTACAATAGATTACTAAAAATATATATGGATAAATAGCTTAAATGGATAAATATGAATATACAAAAATCAATACAATTACATAAATCATTACAATATATATATTAAAACTTGTTAATTTCGACTGTAATTATATTAAAAATTTTGTTATTATTCACATAATTAATAACATCATCATGGTTATTAATGAGCCAAGAAAAATCCGGATTAATTTTACTTTTAATAATTTCATGTATGTATTAATTACATATGTATTAGCTGAAGGGAACACTACAAAACTTCGAATTATCCAAGACTTCGAATTAAACAAGTTACATCTTTTAACTTTAATTTCAGGTCCACTAAATGCTTGAAAAGATTATTCTGTCAATAAGTAAATATTTATTTAGAAAGATCATGGTATGAAAGACTTAAACACTATATATATGTAAACAAAATAAGATTTTTATTACGTAAGCTACAGTACATATTACATTCAATACAGAAAGTTATAGTTTTTCAAAAAATTGTGCAATGTCTGATTGTTTTGTAGAATTCAGTCGCTTAAGGTTAGCTAAATCATCAAGCATGTTTAGTGAACGGAAAACAGCTTCACTTAAGTTGGTTTATCCTTCAATGTACCGACGAAATTCGTACTCGTTGGCGATTTGGCATTTCTTCTTCACACCCTTTTCCACCTCGCGAATGACGGCGACCTTTTCAGCGAACGTTAAATTCTTGTACACGCGTGGTTTACTGAAAGACATGGTGACACTGACAGCAGGAAGTTCGAATGGCGTTTGAAGCGTCACGTGTCGAATGGCGTCACGTGTGGAACGCTGGGGGAAGGGGATTTTAGTTGTCACGTGTCGAATTTCTTAACGATGAAACGCCGAAAAGTCGTTATGGTTCGAAATTTTTTATAAAAAACTTTGAATTAAGGAAGTTGAACTTCGAATTATCCACGATTTTTTAACATTGATTTAATAAGAAATTCAAGGGACCAAGAGAAATCTTCGAATTAACCACGATTTCGAATTAAAGACGTTCGAATTATCCAAGTTGCACTGTATATATATATACATACATAATTAAGCAAAAATTACAATGGATTACAAGGTTGTGATTCATTTTTTTTAGCCTGCATTAAATATATATGCAAGACAAATTTTATTTGTATGTTTATTGAGCCTTCAGGACTCTCAAGATTTTTTCATATCTCATGATATATTGACAGAGAGTTATGGTAAAGAGCAATATTAAATCCTGGCAGTTAGATGAAATGTTTAATTTGTTAATTAAATATCTAAGCTGTTGTAACTTTGGATCATATATTAAATGCAGACTAATCCCACTTCAATGATGTCATCTAGCATTTCCGCCTTCATCAACCTATAATTTCACATTCTATAATAATTATGTTTTAAATTCTTTATGCTTTGATTTTTTTTTAAAAAAGAAATTCAAACTTTTATTAAACAAATAAAAAAATGAAGGTATTCTCGTCGGTTTAAAAGGTCTTATTTTATTTAATAATTTATTTATTTATTTATTTATTTATTTATTTATTTATTTGATGAAAGCGACAGAAAATGTTGTAATTCCATGAAGAATAAAAAGTTCGAAATTTTGGGGTCCTCTTTCTATTACACATGAAGTGATTTCCTGCAAAATTGATCTGACATAAAATTTGGTATTTTTTGGGAAGTAGGAGGACGAGTTATTTGAACAACATCCTTTGATAGAAATAAATAACATGAACTGACCATTGAGATTAAGATTTTTTTTTTTTTTTTTTTTTTGTAACTCACACATGAATGAAAGCATGCATGTGTCCTCCACATAAAAATAGAGATAAATAATTTTAAAACGGCGAAATCAATCAATAAATAAATAAATAAATAACAGTTATTTGTAATCAGACCAGGGAAACAGTTGTTAATATTTAAGTATGAAAATAAGAAAAAAAGACATTTCAAAATTAAGATATTACATTTTCGGGAAGTGTTTCTCTATAGTCTACACAAATAAGTATGAAGTTCGTAAATTAATATCTATATTTACATCGGTCGAATCTGTATTTTGTTCTACGGAAATATTGCATATTAATCTTAAGGAAATACGAATGGTAAAGATATCACAAACAAATTATAGAAAATTATTCTTCTAATTACGAATATTTCTCGGTCCATTGAGTTGTATTGGAAGAAAATAATTTTAATATTTTACAGGTTTTTTTCTTTATGCTTGGACGCTTATCTTTTGTTGAAAAACGTAATTTTCTCCGTCATGACATTTATATAAAAATGTATTTTTTTTTAATTGAAACGGTCACAATTTTGAATCTAAAAACAGGTTTGTTTTTTTTTTTGATTTCCTTGAATGAAGAAATAGAATGACGTCTCTGACTTTTTCAACAGAGTGTAGGAACTGTACAGAGGTGGATGAAAACAGACAAACTCTGAGGAATTATGGGCTATTTTGCTTTAGTATGTTTCGTTATTACAATTAATAATATTCACTTTTCCGTAAGATGTCCGATCACGATGAAACGTTCAATATCTGGTTGAAATAATGAAGTTTATTTACTTATATATTTTGTTCTTCAGCCAAAGAGTAGTTTCCCGTTCCATTCCAAGGTTATCCTGGAAATCAAATAAGTAACAGCGATGTTTTCCTTAAGGCATAGTAATGGAAGAAACATCACTTTATCTTAATAACACAGTTAGACGTCTTGGATCTTCCTTCGCCATTCATGGACTCTAACTCTTTAAACTTTTCGACCAGACTATGTGTAGTAAACTGAAATACCTCTCTTCACAACTGCTAGAAGCGCGTTCGAATCGAGACATTATAATGAGATTTGCTGAATTAATATATTCTAGAACATAAGAAGGGAAAAAAAGTACAAAAAACGTGATTACAATCAGTGTCAAAGAGTTGTTTGTGCACTCTTATATTTACATTAGCCATCGTGCTAAAAGATTGTGGTGATGATTTTCCATGAAAACAAGTTAGCATCCAAATAAAAAATTCATTTAATATTGTCTTTTTGAAAAGAACTGTCGCCTTTATCGGAATATGAAAATTTTTAATTGAAATCCATAAGTTCATCATTTCATTATGTTATACATTTAGGTAATCTAACTTGAAATCAATATAAAAGCATAAGAAATGACAGAAATGAAAAATATTGTCTAATAAAATATGAATAAAATATTTAATAAAATATGATTAAAATATTTAATAAAATATGATTAAAATATTTAATAAAATATGAATTGTTCATTTCTGTGTCATTTCTTTATGCTTTGATATTAATTTCTGGCATGTTAAATCTTTGTTTATATTAAACCAGGTTGAGTTCAGCCTTGGTTCTTTACATTCAAATTTCTTTGAGCCTGACGGTTTCGCAGGCCAGGATTTGAAGATTTGAAGTGCTTTGGTTTCTTTTTTTAAATGTTTTTTCTTTCGGAGCCGGGTACGAGAGTGGTTTCACTTTTGCACTATCTGAGCATTTCATCTGGTGATTGGGTTTGGCTAACGAGTCCATAAAAAGGACGAAACGGCCGTCCCAAAATCTAATCTATGAAAACTCAGATATTTTTCATTTCTGTGCGATTTTTTTACGCTTCTATAATTTGAAATGATTTATTTTTTTTTTTCAAAAAAATACTAGTTTTTTTTTTTTTTTCTAAACAAAAAGAACTTAAATTCTGGTAAAAAAAAGTTTTATACGTGTGCGAGAGCTTCTAGTATCTATCCCGATATCTTTTAAGATATTACTTTAATCTACTTTTAGATAACCATCAGTATCTTTGCTTTTTTCATCGACAATTACAAATGACTTGTCTTTCTAGTGCTTCCGATTTTCTGGGCTAATACAATCAGGCTCCGTTTGGCCTCAATCTCGTCCCAGTTAAGCCTTGATTCGTTGTACGTGACGTCTTTCCGCCTCTGCGAACCGAACTCCCACCTCTTGCCGCAGGAGTTGTTTCGGATAAGTTAAATCCACTGCTCTTCTTCGACAGGTGTTGGCTGAAGACGGTTTAATGGAGACACGGAACAGTTGGTGCCGCAGCTGCTCCTGTCGCAATACAAGCCGAATTTTCTACTTACTTTTTTTTGCTTTTCGACTCAAATGAAAATACAAAAGACTCAGCTGATGACTTTCCCTTTGGATAGGAAAGAGCTTTGTTCTCACAGCTTTTGTCTAAAAAAAAAAAACAAGAAAAATAAAAACCCAGAAGCTTGAACGGTTATGAAATTAGTTCCGTTTGCTTTAAAAATAAAATTTCCGTTTCAGATTTTAAGAAAATAACATAATTTATCTATAATTTTTAAATATTCCGAATTATTCCAAAAATATTGTTATTCCTTATTCTTTTAACTCTATTTTTAATATTTCTTTTGCTCTTTTGTACATTTTGCTCTTTCACTTCAGTCATCCTCCAGCAGATGGCGTCATACCTTTATGTATCTTTATTCAATCTGCACAACGACACTTTCTGTTTAACTATCATGAAATTAAAGTGAGTTAAAGTGAAAGGTCCGCATAGAAGTAAAGGCTGTGTGTGTGCAAAAGGAATTTCAGTTGGAAGTCAAGCCTCATTCTCACACACTTTAAATCCCCAAAAAAGAGTCGGTCCCTCTTTTGAAAGGAAGTTCTGAGGGCGTGTCTTCAAGATTCCTCCAGTTCATACGCAATCACCCTATATCGTGCTTTCTAAGTATTGTAATAATCTACTTCAAACGTACGGACTGTTCTATAAGAATTGATTTAAGTTGATGGCATTCGAATGAATGAGATGATTGTAGGAAGGCGAGTTCAATGGTTAGATGATCCTAAGATTTAGCTTCCTTCAAGGCTATCAATTTGAATGACGATCACTAAAAACAATTCCTACAATATTTTCACAATTTCTCACTGGAAATTGTCATTAACTCTAGCTCTTAATAAACATAAGCTCTGGGAGAGAATTGGAAAGGAGTGATTTTTAATTAGAATTGTAAAGTAGTTATACGAGATTTTTAGAATAAATCATCATTTTCATCAATATTCTCTTCCTCCACCCTCCATATTAGATTTCAAACCTTTTAGCAGTGGTACGATCTTAAATGATTCTTTTACTTTTCCTGTATTGTAAGACATTGAAAATTAAGCCTAACCTCCCATAAAAATTCTCTTATATATGCAATGAAATAATGACATTCAGTCTTCTACTTCAGGAGTTGAGTTCCTTTTATCTTTCATATTCGCTACTACTATACATTGCTTAAAGATGATGATGAAAACCTTGCGATGTAGAAATTCAGGAAATCACAATAGCTATTCAATAATAAACATAGTATTTTTTGAAAAGGTTTTTACTACTATAATTCGATATTTTGTTAATATTTTCCTGTTGCTTATCTTTCGAAGATTTTGGATTTACAGCGAGTTATACGCTGCCTCGATATCCCTCATTTCGTACACGTTTAGTTGTTAAATTGTGATTTTCAATGCTGGTCGTATCAGTCTCTCATACTCGCATGGATAACGAAGGTAAGCGAACTTTTCGATAAATACAAATTCGTAATGAAGCTCCTCTCATACTAATTCATAGTGGTGGAAATTTCCCTTTGTTAGAAGTTTTGTATTTTACGTCATTTTTCTAGAATTGCCACCGATGCAAAACGAAACAGATAATTAAACATTCTACTATTAAAGTAAATTATATAGTACAGGGTGTCCCACGTAAAAGTAGCCCGTCTCTAAAGGCTCTGCATTATGATTCCTTTGTTTCTTATTTTCATTCCCACGATCGGCGTCAGGGGGCTCTTTTCATGCACATTTCATTGGTTAAATTTTGCTGCATTACAGGACGCGATTGAGTTGGAAATGAAAGTGCGTCACAATGATTGATGAAATAAGTTACAAAAACTTATGCGCAAAAGAGCCCTCTGACGTCGATCATGGGAATGAAAATAATAAACAAAGAAGGTTGGAATCATAATTCAGAACCGTTTGGAGTCGGACTACTTTTACTTGGGACACCCTATAGTATTTGCACTAAGACTTGCATAAAGATTTCCGCACTAACAAGGGAAGTGCGTGACCTCGAACGCTGAGAACCGCACGAAAATGTGTTTAGAATATAAATCGCTCATCCCAAAAACAGTGGTATTTTCCTATGCAAAAGTCAGCTGTCGTCTGCTAGCGCCATCCGACGGTGGCATGTTGTACCTGCACTAACAAGTACTTAATCTACTTGTGTGAATACTACACCTGCAGTAGGAGGCCGTCTTTTGGAGTGTTCGGTTATGGGTTAGAGCATAAACAGTGTACATCGGTATCATGAGGCGAATTAATCCCATGAGTGTTGTCAAAATGCTATCGGCAAAGTTGCGACGTGCTGAATATGGAAACGTAATCGGAGTCGAGGATATGGAGTTCGCGAATATGTTATACAGCGTAATAATTCAGAAATACAATGGGGATGACGCAGAAATGTGAAGGACCTGAAGTTTGCTCTTACAGCAGTACAAGACGTTCATCTCCAGAGCAACAGGAACCTTCAAGTCAAAGTGATTACGAACCATCTCCACCCAAACTGTTGAGGCCCAATGTATTACAAGATAGTGATGACAAGATACTGGAGAACATTTATGAAGACTATTACAATCGTGGCTTCAATAGGTGATCATTCAAATGTCTCTCGTGGTAAGACGGTGCAGTTTTGCGTGAGAATGACTCATACCACTGTTTTTGGCGTGAGCAATTTATATTCTAAGCACATTTTCGTGAGGTTCTCAGCGTTCGAAGTCACGCACTTCTCTTGTAAGAGTTAGTGTGCAACAACTGTCATTATTTTATCATTTCATAGCGACAACGACGACCGCACGGTTGGCGTTGTCGCTGTGACATCGGCCTCTCACCTCTGAGTACCGGGTTCAGTTCTCATGTGGGTTTCGTGATGGTGGACGATCCGCGCTGGGCAGGTTTTCTCGGGGTTCTCCCGTTTCCCCGGAACTTCTCCCACCATACTTCTCAGTCTTTCTCTCCATCTGTCCTTATTTTCGTGGGATAATACAATAGACCTCCGGTCGCATAGCTTGGCTTCTATGCCTCCCACATTCACTGCATAACATAACATTATTCCAACGACATTAAAAGGAAAGTAGCTTTTATTTTAAAAATATTTTACAAAATTTAACCTATCCTTCTGTTTGAATTCTCATTTTGATTTTTGTTCTTTTTTATTCTAGAACTTTCTATTTGTATTAACTAATCTTCTTTATTTTAAAAATAGAGACTTTGTAATTTGATGCTTGTTTCCATTGTTACTGTTCGACAATTACGATGCTAATTAAAAGTATTTTAATAACAATAAGTTAAGAACGTAGCGGTTGCATCGAAGGACGGTTACGTAACCGGAGTTCTTTATTGTCAACAGGTTATGTTGCTGTTGGCGCTCGTACATATCTAAACTCCCGCCTCTGCTTCGGTGGCCAATTTTAAAAATTCTCCTCATTGACCAATTATCGTTTCATGTTACCTAGATTTCCTGATTTCCGGAACCTCTCCCGCCTGTCGCAAATTACAGGTGGGGTCCTATTTCGTGTAGATGTCGCTGCTTATTTGTTTCTGAAAACAAAATGGCTCACCCTGTAATCTTACGAAGACTTTCTTAATTATTCACAAGCTTTCGCCGTTGATTATTAGACATTGCCTTCGCCCTCCTCTTCTTTTTTCGGAGGGGCTGTGTGAAATATAAGGAGGAGTAAAGAACGATCTTGATCACTACTCGGCGATTGTGTGATTCAATTGCGAGAAAATTAAGAGAGAGGTGGAAGTGGGAATGAACAAATACACGAGGGAATTTTAAAAATTGGTTTTCACCTGCTGTTCAGTTTCTAATTTAAATAATCATTCCGTTTTGTATTAATATCGAAAGTTAATTTTGATTTCTTATTAATTGTCTTACCTGAATCTTCACTGTACATACCAAGATCACACTATATTCTAGAAACCCGGTTCCAAAATTTGCAGGACGGCAGAGAAGAAAGAACTAAGAAAAATATCGATCACCCACCTGGAATTGAACCCGACTCCCTTCGCTCTCAGTGGAATACATTACCACTTGAGCTACTGGTTCCACTCTTCAACACATTTCTGCAATATTTATTATTTTTATTAACTTACCAGTGAATTAAATTTTAAATCAGTGATTTTTTTTTTCTGAATTTTAAAATGCTTAGTTTAGTTGATTAATGAAATTGTACATAATTTTTGTTTTCAGTTATTTGGAAACAACTTTAAGAAGTAAATGAGTAATACGTCATTCAATACTTTCTGGGTTTTTTTGTTTTTTTTTTTCCCTGTTATTAAACAATATTATTGACTTTATCCGTTTAATCAATTAATATTTTACAATTGTTTTCCCTTGATTAAATAGGAGATAACATAATTAAGAATGTTGGTTATTGGCCAATAACTAATAAAAAGGTTCTTTTCTGATGTTTTCTCATTTTTTGTGTGGCGTTCGAGGCTCTTATAGTTAACATTCTTTGCTATACAATCTCAAGGTGTTAAGAATTCTTTTTTTTTTTTTAACTAATTATATGGAATGCTTACATTATTTATATTAAGACAAGTATATTTGTTCGAAATGAAGAATGCATTTTATTTATTTTTGAAGCTACTGACATATAGAAACATATTTCTATATATGTTTTTTCATATACAGAATTTCGTAGTTTATTACTTTTTATGCTTTAAATTGCTGGCAGTAAATTATTCTCTTGAATTCAATATCAGTGTATCAACTTCTCTACAGTAACAATCAGGATAAAAATATAAAAAGTAATATTTCAGTTGATTAATTGTAACTTTATTATTATTATAATGATAATAATAATAATAGAAATTTTCTTTAACTGTGTTTGATAGATATTAATGTAAGATGTTAACTTTCCTCTCCCCCCACCCCCCCAAATTACATTTTTCATCTACGTCGTTTACAATATAGCACAATCACAGCAAAAGATGTAATGCCTTGATAAATAGAATTTAGTAGGCAAAATAATATAATATTTGTGTAAGTATTAAGACAAAAGAAACGCCTCTCCGGTCGATTGAAATTCTCGAAGGTATAATGAATTACACCAGCTGTGAAGCAAGGAGCTCTTTTATCACTTACATTCTTTTGTTACGATGTATCTGATTCTGTCTACACAGAGATACAAGACACGGCAATTCCGCAAATTAGCAACAGTACTTTGCAAATATTATTAATATTTTTTTAAATTTTAAACCAGCTCAGTATTCACCTGTGTCTGCTCTGAGAAACGACTGTCATTAATCATGAAAACATTTACAAGGTACAAATAAATATTCGAATAAACTTATAAAGTTACCACAACTGAAAGTTCCTTATACTTTATTGTTTATATTCTCAGCTGATATCTGTTTCCGAAACAAAATGAAATCCAACTCGCCATAAATTCAGAATTGTGAATTCCTCTTCATTTTTTGTTTCCAAAGAATTCCAAGTTTTCTTCATAAACAAAATCACAAAAAAAAAAAAAAAAAAAAAAAAGCCACACAAAAAAAACGCAACATAATTTTTGGAGCGCAGCGAGCGGGAGATGTCGTCCTTCTGGACGATTACGACAAGCTGTTCTGAACACCTCTTTTATCACTCGAGTAACTACCGTGATTGCTTTATGATAGGACCAGGTTAATTAGAGGATATTTTAAGATAATAAACCATACATACACCGTAATACAATCCGAAGATTGGTTGAAAGTCCACGGAACCCTAGTGACCCCCGAAGGGCGACCCCTAGGAGAAACCGTAACTTATTCTTGGGAACAGATACTGGAGTGGTTTCCCGTTGCCTTCTCCAGGACGCCATTACGGAATGACGTCAGACCGAAGAGAAAGTGAAGAAGAGGCTTTACAACACAGGAAAGGAAATTGAAACATCCATGCTCACAACAGGGATTTGAACCCGGGCGCCAGCACACTGGCCTCACGGCAGACCGACGCCTGAGACCGCACGACCACTCCGGCGCGGCATAATAAACCAATAATAATAATAATTGTTTCTTTGGGAATAACCAAAAAAAAAAATGGATCTTGATCTTCACGCAACATCAATGAAAAAGATTTGGGACATTTCTCCTCTTAGATTTCTCGACCAATCACAGTGATGTTTTGCACTTGAGTCCCGCGGAAATGAAAAGATGGTTTTGAAATAATTAAAGAAAGAAAACAAGTCCCATGTTAATTCCTAAAGTATAATAATGTCCAATAACAACCGCATGTCTCCACGTGACCTCGAAGCAATAAGAATAGAACAGTGAACCACGCTTTCTGCACATTTTAGCCTAGTTGTTAATTGAATGAGTGAGTTGAAAAAGGTACATATTCCACAAAACTACACTGAGATATATTTTCATAGTTCTATGCTATAAAAAGTTATATATCTATATATTTAGAAAGCACAATGAATTCACTTCACTTAAAGGTATAAATCGATAATAGAAAATTTTTTTATAAAAAAATTAGTTTTCTTAAAAAACAGTTTTTTTTTTAGTTTTCCAAAAGTTTACATTTGTAAACTTTTACAAAACGAATTTGGAATATTTACATTTTTCAACTCACCCATTCAATTTCACTGCTTTCTAGTTTTGATTATTAATAGAGTGTTAAAATGAAATTTTATTGTACCATAGATTAATAAACTATTTAAATTGTTTGGAAGTTTGCTTTATGAAGACCTTAAAAAGTAAGTCCGAATGTAGTGAAATTCTTCACAAAGTTTTTCAAATAATAATGCAACAACAATAATAATGATTAATTAATATTATCCATTAACAATAATAATGCTTCGCGTACGCAGCAACATCCTTTTTACTACAATTGCAATACTATTTAATTGAAGTTTTATTAATTTGTTTGCCTAAAATATTTATTTGCATGTATGCATAAATGGAAATAATATATGTAATATATACAATTAATAACCTATATTTCTACTTTAATGTAAATAATCAATGTATTAATAATAAATATTAATGTAATAAATGTACATATGTGTATGTACTGTATATAAGCCCTGGAACGCATATAGAGTAATAGTTAAATTAAATTTCTGCAATTCCTCGCTAATAAAGATATTTCAAATTAACAAATGTTAATTTTTCATTCACACAAGCAACTTTATCGTGTCCATCTATCATAAGATTAACGATTTATGAATATAAGAATTGTAGTTTTGAATAAATGTTTCACCGCATGATATACTGAAGGAATATTCCAGCTAATGTAACATTGAAGTTACTGCCTCGTAATTGTAACTGTGATTCTCATTTTGGAATATTTTATGTAAGATT
Source organism: Thereuonema tuberculata (assembly GCA_023159025.1). Classification (NCBI taxonomy): domain Eukaryota; kingdom Metazoa; phylum Arthropoda; class Chilopoda; order Scutigeromorpha; family Scutigeridae; genus Thereuonema; species Thereuonema tuberculata. The sequence goes on along the minus strand of JAFIDM010003189.1, from coordinate 27,904,953 downwards.
CGTTTTCCTCCTTTGTTGTTCTTGGCTTGGAGCCAGAACTCCGTTAGATATCAGCCACTTGTGACAACATCTGCTTTCCTCTTTTCTTTCTTTCTTTTGATTCTCGGATATATTTTTTTTCTTTCGTGTTTTCGTTTTCTCTGATAGCTCAGAAACTCTTGTCACAAACACAATAATAATGCTGTTACTGTTTTTAAAATTTCAGAATCTCTTTTCAGCTGCTACCATGTTTTTTTTTTTTCTAAATTAACACGGAAAACATTCAAATAAAAAAAAAAAATACGTTAATTCTAGAAATTACTTGTTGTGTGAATTCCTGCTAATTGTATTTCTTTCCTTCTCTAAATAATTTCTGAGATTTAACCTCAACGAAAAGGTAAATAGTCTTTTAAGAGAATAAAATCAGCTTAGTTTTTATGTAAATATGGATGTATCTTAATATTTCGTTCTTTTCGACATTAAGTTTTTATCGAGATTTTTCTCACGAACCCCTTAGGGGCTGTTCATAAACTATGTTAGGCAGTTTTTGTTGTTTTCCAACTCCCCCATTGCTTGTTACACTTTGTCATAATCTTGTGATCCTCCCCTAATTTTATGTCACAATATTACGCACTCCGCCCTCCTAATTTATATTAAAATCCTAATCTATTTTTAACTGTACGTCTTTTTAAGATTCTGTAAGTCGGTTAATCAGTTGAGAATTGATAAGAGAACCTTATCCTTTAACTTTGCGTATTCCTCATATTCAGCATATTTACTTTTGAGCTTTAAAGTTTAGATAACTGTGGATGTTTTAATGACTTTCGTAGTAGGTATTTTTGATTTCAAAAAACGCGCTTACGTGAAATGTAATGTGACGTCAAGTATTATCTGCCTCCCCTTCCCCTTCATCGTCACGCTAAGCACAACCCCCCCCCCCCCCCCCCACCTCGACAAGCATAGGTAGTTTAAGGACAGCCTTTAGTGGTGTGCCATCATCATTTGGTAAAAACTGTTCTAGATAATATTGCGAAGCGCAAATAATCGGTCTGTTTTGAATGACTATATCGTTGTAGTGCTGTGTTAAATATTTTTTTTTCCGGTTATTACGTCATGTCATTAATGGAACAAATTTGTTAGGATATGAGCCTCCCCTCCCCCCCATAACCAATCTTGAGGCCGTATTACATTTACCATTTCACTCGCCACAACCTCGCCATTTCACTCGCCATCACCTCGCCAACAGATGGCGAGAGGAGATGGCGAGGGATAGAGGTTGGGCTATCTTTGAAGAAATGTCGCGACATCAGATGGCTGGACATCGACACTAGCGCTCCTGGTGACGAATTGTAGAACTTGGAAGTCCAATCGTTTGTATCTATTTATTCGAAATTACCGATTACAAAAATGATTTTCACGATCGGAGGGCATCTTTTCCTTATGTTTTCGTGGATGCTTTCATAAAATGTTACATTATTAATCAAAATCATTTCATAATTTCGGCTTGAAAATTTGAATCGACAGCGACCGACATCTCGAAAAGATATCGTCGTTGATCGAGATTTAACGATACTGAATTATTTATCGAAACTGAAAACAAAGAAACATAAAACGATGAAAAAAAAACATGAATATTTCCTATTTGAATTAATTAAAAACATTGTACTTCATATTCTATCTTGTACTATTAAATTAAATTAGAAACTCCATCTACGGATAAATTTCATTTTATTACTGGTGATATTTCGCGGAGAATACCATCTTCCCGCTTTTTCAAACCGTTTTAAATAACAAAGATTAACTTCCATTACATTCACTGGTTTGCACGATACAGACATATTATATTACAATAATTAAAGACATTTTTATAAAATCAATTGTTAATGATTTAACACAACCTATATTTACTAACAATGTAACAATGTATTATAATTTTAACACAGCCAATTTAACACAGAAACATTTTAACACAGCCAATTGTTGCTAACAAGGAATTGGTTCACTGAAATTTCTCTCTCTGATTTTTTGTCATGTCATTTTTTGTCATCATTAATTAAAAACATTCTTTCACCTATCCGATGCATTGACTAAATGGTTTTTATATAAATCATTGCTATTTTTTTTCGTAAATAAAACGTAGGCATGATGACAATTGAGAAGTGTAAATGTTCCGTATGATGGAAGGCGTTATGGTAAGTGTAAAGCGGTACACTAATCACTCGCAATCTACTCTGACATTGCCTGCGTTATGGCTTGCATTTATGGCGAATGAAATGGTAAATGTAATACGGCCTTAAGATTTTTGTAGACTAATATTAGTTGGATTATATAACACTCTTGACTTGTTTTTTATTCGATTGCCTTAACAACGAATGTTGTTACCTGAAATTCATTACGCTGACCTAATAGAAAGAAGGCAGTGTCGTTTGTTAGCCAACCAACAACGGTCCACAGAAATCTGAGACGCAGTGTAGTATATAAATAAATTATTTATATATATATATGATTTCCTGAAGAATCACATAAATGAATCTGTAGCAAAAGCAACTGCTGCAGGTTCGAGACATGTTGACGCAAAACAAACCGTTGATCGTAAAAAATAATTAAAAAAATATCACATACACTTGAAATAAAATAGTTATGAGATTTAATGAAAAGTTAAGATTTTTTTTTTTGTATATTTTTTGCTATTGCAGTGTTTTCCAAATCTTTATTTTTCTTCCAAGGGTCTTTTGCTTTCTTAGTAAAAATCGATCGGTTGGGGTGGGGGGAAATGAGGGGTTCTGTGGAGGTCTTTTCCCCTCCCCCCCAGTGAGCTTTTGCGATGCAATATCGCGTAGAAAGGTGGCCATCCTTCACTTCAATCAGTTTCCGAAGCCATTGATTTGGACGCGGCGACAGAGCGACCATCAGCGAAAATTGGCGGCCGCAATGCCTTAGGCTCACCCCGCGTGCGCTTCATTAAACGTGTCCTCGTCTCCCCATTATCGTCTGCAGATGGTATCTTCCGACCCACATAATAGAGATGATGATCCTACGATGGCTGACAGAAGATCAACTCCAAGTAGATTAGGAAGCACTTTTTTTTTTCTCCCCCCCCCCCCCCCCCTTTTTTTTTTTGTTTGCTTAACTTTGAAGAAAGCTACATGATTTTGATCACTTTAGATTATAATCATTTTCATTTTGTTTACCATCAGTTTATTAATAGTATTCTGATATTCTTTTAATTAAGAATGACTTTTCATAAGTGTAAATATCGTACATTTATAAAATGTTTTCGCTTGGCTGCGGATTGGAGTGACGGGTTCGATCATCGGCCCGGCGGAGGGCCGATTTTTTTCACGCTTTCTTCTCCAAACGGGTCTCAGCCCTATTTTGAATGGGTACCGGGTTTCTTTTCCGGGGCTTAAAGGCGGGCGGGCGTCTGGCTGACCACCCTACCTAAATTTAGTCCCGTTGGTCACGGAGCGCCGGGAGCCTTACCTCCCGCGACCTCAGGGGCCACATAGACTATTTAACTTTCAACTTTTAGAAAAAATTTTACTAAGTAAAACATTATATTGGAATTATAGTTACAGCTGAAGGCAGGAAGTAGAGACTCGTATGATTATAAGCGGAATGAAACGGAAGTTAGAGTATCAGTCAGACATGCGCCGTAACACTAAAGAAACTTGCTGGGATTTTTGTGTTTTTTATTGGCGTGATACGAACCAAATAAATCCTTTATATAAGAGTTTTGGAAGTAGGAAATTTAATTCCTTTCCGTTTATCTACATGGAAACTGAATGAATTCGAGTAAATTTTGTCCCTTTTTCAAAAACTAAATATTAGACAATCAATAAAAAAAAAAAAAATACAGTAAAACCCCGCTAATCCGGCATCCGATAATCCGGCACATTCAATAATCCGATATCGGTCTAAGTTTTTTTTTTACACTGAATAAGCCTTCCGGGCGCGTTCGTTAGAGTTCGCGGGCAATCGGCTGAGGTCGGGCATACTCGGCAGTGATGACAAATCTATTAAGTAACTATACTATACTGTATGTACTGTATTAAAATATAATGCTACATAAAAATATATTTTGTTGTTTTGTTTTTAACATTTTCCATCACTACCGAAATCAGAGAAATCACAATAGAACACGGAAAAATGGCCTGATACCTATTAATAGCCCTTTTGACTCTATTTTAGCGGTATTTCCGCTATCCTCGCAATAACGGCTAGTTTTAGACGGCGCTCAGTAACCCGGCATTTTCGGTAATCCGGCACTGCCGAAGTCCCGAACGTTCCGGATTAGCGAGTGTCTACTGTATGAAGAAACCCGATACACGTTTTAATTATTGATGTTTGTTGAGTTATTTCACACAGTTAAAGGTTCATGATTTCGAAAGGTTTCCATATCATTCTATTGACGATGACTATTATAATTATTTGCTTGTAACTTAGTGGTCCCTAATGTTTCTAATATCTAGTTGATTCAGTATGTTTGGAGCTAACGGTAACTCAAAAGAAATAAATTATTTAATAGAATCCCCTCACACAGTGGGATAATTAGGACAAAAAGATTGATAAATGCTTGTTTTACAATTTATATGTAGTCATCATTGGGTGAGATCAAATGTTTACTGAATGACATCCTAAAACAGCTGTTTCTCGGTCTTTGGTGATCATCAGCTGCTAGTAGTAAACAGTCAGTATAGTGCTCAGTAGGAACAGTCGTCGGAATCAATATGGAATCTCCAAAATAAACGAGAAATTCACAATAAAAGATAAAATTATTTTAGTTTTGAGGTTCAATATTGATTCCAATATTTACATTTAATCACTTTATTGGTTTCTGTCGTTGATTTTTTTTTTAATTACCTACTAGCAGATCTGTCATCACGTGATCTTGCATTCTGATATAATTTTCTCGCCACCCGTGATCGCGACCGCTTCCTCACAATCCGCGGGCGCGTCTTGGAGACCTCACGTGACTTCCGGTTGACGCACTTACATAAAAATGAAAATGTGAGCGTCCTCAATACTGTATTTAACATTTGCCACCTTATTTGTATTTCTGTGTGTTATGATTTCTTAGGGAGATCAACTTTTCTTGTTGAGAAAACTTGACAACTTACATTTTGTAAGAGTTGTGTGATCCCCTACAGACTACGGAACAAGTGAATGGATGGTTTTGAAACTTCACTTTCATTCTTTTTCCTTTGTATCTTCTTTCGGCATATCCCGTATTGTGTTTTAGAAATTAATAGTGGGGTCTTAGAAATTAATCTCAAACATCAGATAGGAATCTCGAATCGATATCCGGATATTGTTTATAATTTTTACCCATTTGGTCTAAAACATTTTCATTAAAAATTAAAATATCAGGATTAACGGTTTCTCAGTAAATGTAATTACAGATATTTTTTTTCTTGTTATTATTGATTTGTGGAAAGAAGACTTCAATTTCTTGAAGAACTTGTTTTTATTCTAATTCACAAAGACTTGTTTTTAAATTAATTTAATTATTTCCTACAATTTCTGTTTGTTTGTTTGTTTGTTTGTTTGTTTGTTTGTTTTAATTCATTCACTGAAAATATTTCTACCTTTAGTTTTTTTTTAATTATTATTATTAAAAGAATTACGTTGCAGTGGAATCAAGACGGCAGACGAAGTATTTCCATGACTACAAGTGCGAGAATGCTTCTCAAATGGCTGTTGCCATGGAGTAATTCATTTCTTAAAGAAATAAAGAAATGCATAAAGAAATTTTTCTCTAGAATCTTTGGGAATGGCGCTTTCTTCCTCATAATACAATGTATGATTAAGAAAATCACTAAAATAACAACAATTTTCATTTTTGTGCTTTTCCTTGCGTTTGGGGTCAAATAATCTTGGTTCTGTTTCAAATTAGATGATAAAAGCATGGTTAGTAAAAAAAAAAAATCCATTTCTGTTTAGGTCTTAAACACTTTATATTGTTGGTAACTATTTATTTCTGTGGCTTTTCCTTCGAGTATTGTTCTTATCAATTTAGAGTACCTCGGAAAATAATGTTTTTCAAACAAAGAAATAAATGTACGAGTAAATATCAAACTTGGGGAGCGTTCAAACAAATTTTTCCCTATCTTTTTTTTTTTTTTTAATTAAGCTGTCAAAATTAGCTTTGAACAGTTTTTCTTACGTGAAGATCAGCTTTTTAAATGATCGTTCTAAAAGGATGTAAGGCTGATGTCTCTGAACTTCACGGTTCCTTAAGATTCAGCACAAGAAAATGGGAGTGGAAAGCGAAGAAAGATTGATACCACTTGTCATTTTCAATCAACTGATTAACCTCTGCTTGGTTGGATTTTATAGAGACTTGGGTGTGGATTATCAATTCCTTTGCTTTTCCCCTTTGACTTATCACCTAATTTGAAACAGGATAAACTGCTAATGATGTTTTATAATGCGCATTTTTTATTTGAACTTTCTTGGCTTAGTAATTTTCATAAATTTTATAGTCATTCTTTAGATCGTAGCTCTGTATATACAGTACAGTCGCGGTAATCCGAGGTAATTGGGGCTGATGGTACCTCGGATTACAAAAAACTCGGATTACATGGAAAAAAGAAAAAAATAAACTGGAATTTTCAACTGAAACGAATCAAATTTAATTCGTAATAGATATTAAAGTTTCAGATACATTAACAATGTTACCTGATTACATGAAAAGACTTTATAAGCATTTACAACTGTCCAAGATATTCTGCTTCACAGTAGAGTAACGCTTTTTAGCAGCGATGTCATGCCATCATCTAAGTATAATAGTAGGGTATCGCTTGGGCATGCACCTCGGATTTCACGGAATCTCGGATTACCGCGGCTTGGACATACAGAGATACAAAGAAATACACAAAAAGATCCAAAATGAAATTGTAAGAGCTAAAGAAGAATGGTTAACAACTAAGTGTGAAGAAATAGAACAACTGCAAAAAAGCCATAATGACAGAGAACTTCACAAAAAAATAAGAGAAATGACCTGTAAATACCCAAGCAAGTCTGGATGTATTCAAACCAAGGATGGGAAAGTTACAGCAGACACCAACGAGATAAAAGAGGTTTGGGAGGAATATATCCAAGAGCTCTACAATGACCAGAGGAGCATCAATACCTCTATTGCAGATGCAGAAGGCCCAGAGATATTGAAGGAGGAAGTGAGATATGCACTTAAATATATGAAGGACAACAAAGCAACAGGTCCAGATGAATTACCAATTGAACTGATAAAGCATCTGGACGAGGAAGGAATTAAGGAAATTACCCATTTGTTAAACATTATCTATGAGACTGGAAAAGCACCTGAGGAAATGAACACATCAATAATCATACCCATACCCAAAAAACCCCAAACCCAAAAACCTACGGAACACAGAACCTTGAGCTTAATCAATCATATAAGTAAGCTATTATTGAAGATTATTCATAACAGAATATATGCAAAAGTAAATAGCAGAATTGGCAACACTCAGTTTGGATTCAGATGTGGAGTTGGAACAAGAGAAGCAATCTTCTCCCTGACACAAATAGCGGAAAAATCAATAGAAATGAATATCCCACTCTACCTTTGCTTTATTGACTACGAAAAAGCCTTTGACAATATCAAACATGGTCTTCTAATGGAAATACTTATGAAAACAGGAATAGACACAAAGGACATACGAATAATACAAGATGCTTATTGGAACCAAAAGACTAGAGTTCAAGTGGGAGATGAACAAACTAATTGGATACAGATAAAGAAAGGTGTACGGCAGGGTTGTGTCCTTTCTCCAATTTTATATAATCTATACTCTGAGATATTGACAAAAGAGGCATTAGAGGAGCAGAAGGAGGGAATCAAAATAAACGGAGTAAAAATAAATAATTTAAGATATGCTGACGATACCGTGCTGATAGCAACATCTTCCACAGACCTCCAAAACCTCATTAATGCAATTGTTAATAAAAGCAAGGAAATGGGACTCAAGTTGAATACAAAAAAGACAAAAACAATGTGCATCAACAAAACCCAGATCCAAATGAAAATTAAATGTGATGACAGAGATTTAGAACAAGTCAATAACTTTCGCTACCTGGGTAGGCATTTTTATTCAGATAATGACCAAGATAAAGATATAAAAAACAGAATTATACAAGCAAAATTAAAATTTAATGAAATGAAATCAGTATTATGCCAAAAGAAACTCAACCTTGGAATAAGGAAAAGGGTGTGGAAATGTTATATTTGGCCAATTCTTTTATACGGATGTGAATCATGGACTCTCAAAAAGGGAATTAAACAAAGATTAGAGGCATTTGAAATGTGGTCATTAAGAAGAATGTTAAAGATAAGTTGGACCAGCAGGACATCAAATGAAAGAGTACTTCATCTTGCTAACTACAAGAGAATTATCATCAAACTTATACACCAAAGAAAACTTGCCTATTGTGGGCACATACAGAGAGATGTCAAATATGAGATACCTAAATTGACACTTGAGGGAAAGATAGAAGGGAAGAGAAGCGTTGGGAGAAGAAGAAGAAGATGGATGGATGACCTGCGTGAGTGGACTGGACTTAATGCTCAGGACATCATACATGTTTCAAGAGATAGAGATCTGTGGTACATGCTGATCGCCAACCTCCCTGTGGGAGAAGGCACCTAAGGAAGGAAGGATTATCGCGACTCTACTGTATTAATTGTCTTATTATCAGTTACTTTCTTTCTTCCTTCTCACAAATCCCGGAAAATTGTCTTGCATTATGAAGCTACAAAAACCTGCAGTATGTCACGAAACTTCGTTTCTGCGATAAAAGTGAAGTATTTAGGAGAAGGTCAGTTGGGCTGCATTTCGAAATTTTGGGAATAACGGGAAAAATTATAGTTGGTGAAGCAAGCTCATCTAAAAACAAAATTGGCAATAAGCCGCTGTCGATTACTTGCTTGAACTCTCATCAGTCTGGCTCTAAAGGGCGTTTCACATGGATCCGAAAATCGGACGGCGGATCTAAAAATCGGACGTATTCTATTTCACTTAAGGGTTTCCGTAAGTGAACATTCATTTTATTTTAATTTTATTTTCATTTATTTTAATTCTCCGAAATGAATATTCGTCTTAAGAAAACCTAAACGCTACTTTTATTTTAAGAAGAAAGGTACAAAGACACAGAAGCCGTTGTTTCAAATACAGTGAATTCTCCGAAATGAATGTTCGTCTTAACGAAACCCTTAAGTCAGTGTTTCTCAACCTTTTAGTACTTGCGACCCAATTTCCAATCACAACTCTCATCGCGCCCCCCGAAAAAAAAACAAACCTCCAAACCTATCTGTTCAACCAAAAAAAAAAAATAACCTCCAAACCTATCTCTTTACCAGATCTCCAGATATGCTCGCGCCCCTCCCTTTAGTTTTATCGCGCCCCCCTAGGGGGGCGCGCCCCACAGGTTGAGAAACACTGCCTTAAGTGAAATGGAATACGTCCGATTTTTAGATCCGCCGTCCGATTTTCGGATCCATGTGCAATACGCTTAAGTCTATAAAACAAAATTTTCGAAAAAACTTAATAAATTTCCAAATAACTGTCTGACATCATAGCACAATCTCTACTAAATGATCTTGCTATGACGTCATCACTAGCAAGACAGCGCAACCGCAATAATTTGAACTGATGAAGGCTAACCAACCGCAACGTTTTCAGTCACTGTATTAGTCGAAGTATTAAAATTTTAAATAATTTTTTTAATTAGTTTACTTATCTGTGTTCATTTTTATCATTATTAAAATATAATAAATAATGCTTTTTTCAAAAAAAAAAAAAAAAAGAAGCTTTTTTGATTGCAACTTAAATTATTAAAAATAAATAATGGCTTAATAACTTAAAAATAATACCTTTAATTTCTGCTGTAAACAAAAAAAAAAGAAAAGAAAATGCGTTTATTATTAAATTGACAAAGTTCAGTGTCCTGAATCGGTGCAATAAACATCATTGGTTCATTGATCATGATTGTAAAAATAGGCCTATACCAAGATAAAAAATTCTTGGAATTGATGTCTTAATTTATTGCTATTTTTTTTTTTTTTCACGAAAGTACGAAGAATTCTTCACCATCTTCTGTAATGATCATTGTCTTGAGTTGTGTTCCAATTCTATTTCCGCCAACTCTTATTCAATTTTTTTTCCTTTTCGTTAGTTTTTCTTTTTTTTATTTTATATAATAATAGATTTTTACGTTGTGCTCACAGCGGGCCTCATCAGCCCCAGTGCTCAGAGGCGACAATTCCATAGGCATTCGCAAACTGAAGATAGAGATAGACACGGGAGCGAGTCTGATGAAAGAGGACGCACTCGCACCGGGGTTATTGAATGGCGGGAAAAAGGGAAATGGACGGAGGGATCTACACAGTGGGAGAGTTGGGAACCTCGTCGCAATAAAGTTTTTTATGGTTCGCCATAAAGATGGCGGCCAATAATGGGATTGAGACTGTTCTACGTCACTGGCCATGTTACCAAACAGTTTTTGGCTTTTTGTACAGCAGGGCTCGTTCACTTCCCTGTCGATAGCTACTTCATTTCTCCCAACTTCTCTTTATCTTCGTCGCTAACACCAGATAATATTTTCTTTTTTACTACTCTGTTGCTTCCAAAATAACTGGAAACTTATCATTTTCGGCGATGTTTGATATAGATATTTTTCTCTCTCGTTTTATTTGTTTTGCAAAGGAATTACGGTCGTTTAGTCTCAACCGGAAACAGCATTTCTTTTTAGTACTACTTTCTGCTTGTAGAAGTTTGCCGATTTTTGATAGACACATTGGCCTTAGATTATTTTTTTTTGGTGAAACAGAAGTAGACTTCGATGTGTTAACTTCACAAAATTGGATTTTGTGTTAGTTGTAAAAGCAAAGCACGTTTACAAGTCTCGAAACTCAGATCAAATCAAATAAAAATAAGAATTTTTATGAGGAAAGTTTCTTCAGTTTATTATTTAAAATCATTTTAATATTTGAATCAAAAAATTTTATTTAACAAAAGGCCATTGTTAGTAAAAGTGATTTACTTTTGTTAAATAAAATTTTTTGATTGAATCCTAACCATATTTATATTATTACAAGAGAAATTGAAATTGTGAGATCACTTCGAAACTTTCCCACTTGGTACAAAAAGAATCATGTGATAGATACAAATGCATTCGTATTTTGTAACACGAGATCCCTAGATACCAAATTAATATCGAGATCAGAGACTATAAGACTTATCACCCCTTTCTGCCCTTCGCTACACCCGTATCACTTCAAACTTTGCCCAGTTCGTAAACAACCACGTGATCATTAAAAATCAATATCTAACCCGAAAAGCCCGTAGACGTATCCTTCAACAATGTTTGCCCCTCCCCCCCCTCCCTCTGTTTACACCCCTGAGGGTCGATATCGGAAAAGCATCTTTTCAATTTGGCGCAAAACACTCACGACAACTTTAAACCTTAAGCGTTTTTAGAGATACACAGAAAGATACAAGAAAGATTCCCTCACCCCGTTTCACATATTATGATCCCAATGTCAAAACTTCGTCTAATATGTATCGTTTCGATTTTGACAATGAACAGGAGAGGATGCAAAAGAGAATTATGAAATATTTTAGTTCTAATTTTTGCCACCAGCTTACTATGTGGCGCTATTATACACAACAATATTTTAATTCCAATTGTTGCACAATAATATTTGTATAGTTCCAATTGTCGCCACCAGGTGCATATGTGGCGCTATTTCAGGGATTTCACCCTAAAGGGATGGTTAATCGAAATCCCAATAGCTTACTTTTTCCAAGTAAAGCCTAAGAAAGCTTTCTTCCAAATTTCAGCTGCTTGGCTATATGGGAAGTATGAGATTTAGATATGAGTCAGGGAGGGCTTTCAATAATTTTTAATTGTGTGACATAATCCCCTATAAATTTGGAAATTGAATTGTAATTGGATTAAAGGCCATCTTTGACAAGAGAAATGAAAGCTGTAAATTAGAACATTACTAGAACCAATGGAAGGTCTGTAATTTCCATTAATGTATACGTGACCACGGGACCTTTCTATACCACGTGACCAATTTCAGTCTTCAATCTAAATCTGTTAGTGTTGAGCAGATGGTGAGTTGCGATTCTGGAAACTTCGCTGACCACTTTTCTTCTTTAAGAATATCTGCGCAACGGAATGGGTGAATCTTTGTAAAATCAAGACTCCGGTAAATTTTAAATCTGTCGGTGCCGCATAGATTAAATGGAAACCTCATTGGAGGGTCCGTGACGGTCACTTGGAACGCGGAGAGCGACATTCGTTCGCAAAAGGGTCGGTTTCATTAAACGAAGGAGTACGAAGGTCACAGCTGCTCCTAAAATATATCTCTCTGGCTTTCGATAACGCGGAGCCGAAACGATATTAGCGGGTGTGGGAAATCCCACTAATGACCCAAAGAGAAATTGGAAATTTTCTCACCGTCCGCTCAACGCCTTCTGCACTTCTTCAACGAATATCGGTTACAACGAAATTCCTGTTTCAGTTTTAGAAATAGTTTCTTTTGTCATGTCATATTATTTTTGTTAAGCCAAGACATATAAAAACCAATCAGGTTCCACTTAAATATTTAGAAACTAATTTTTTTAAACTGTTTTTTTAAAACATCGTTTAATGTCATTATTATTGACATCATCGCCCTCACATTACGAACATCTTGACGAGGGTCGTCTTAATTCATAAAACCAATTAGGAATCCATAGCTGTGAACCAAACAATCCTGCAAACTTTGAAATCTATTTCCACAGTCAGATTTACGTTAGAGGTTATATTCTTCTATAAAATTTATAAAAAAATATAATCCTTTAAGCTGATAATCTCAGGAGTCTCTATCTTCTTTGTTGTACAAAACTACAACACAAACTATAGAATAGAATAATACTATTACTATTCTGTAAAATTTATAAATTTTAATATATTTATATTACAAACCCTTGAAACAATGAAAAATGATAATTTTATTCATCTTTTTAAGAACTACTTCTATTATGTAGGAATAGATTTAGATAATGTACAAAAGATTGAAACCGATTTATTCACAGAATAAAGGAGAAGTTCTTAAGAAGATGTGTGAATTATCATGCTAATATATGTGTCTCCTCAATGAATATTAAAAATTCTTAATTGATTTTCGGGTAAAGTTGTTTAAATTTGCCAAAAAGTAATTCATATTTGGATAAGAAATAAATATTTTTGGTGCATAAAAGTAGAAATCAGAAATTCATAAGTTGAAAATAATTCATATCTTAAAAAGATTATGAAGCATTTTTTTTTTAAATTTGAAAGCAGTTAACTCTCTTTCCAACTAATTTCCCGGATATTTTTTTTACAGAAAAGTATTTCCTTTAACTATATTAATTAATTAGTTAACAAAAATCTAATTAATGCTGGACTCAGAATTTCCGAAAACTTTCCTCCTGAAGGTGAACCTATTATTAACACAGAATAAAAAAACATTAATAAAGAGTATAATTCTTTGTAAATGTAAAAATTATATTTAAAAGAAGGTTTTTTTTTTTATTATTATTATTTTTGGGAATTATTGATGTCTTTTACATAATGAATTTATTAAAAAATTTAAGACTGATTCTAATTTCAAATTTTAATTATACATAATTATTGATTATTGAACTTAAATAAAAAGAAATGTTATTTAATATTATTTAATAAGTTATTTCTTTTTCTTTGTTTCGTTTTAGGTATGTACATCTACATTATATCTCCTATGTCTTCATTATTAGATTGTTGACTTCCATTTAAGGTAAAACTAACTATTATTTTTTTTTTTTTTTTTATTTTTATTTTTAATTCTATTATTAAATAAATCCAGGTATTTTTTTAATGTTATTCTTGATGAATCTCAGAGTGAAACGCATTACAAGTTTTTACATGAGTTCATTCACACTTCTGCTATTAAAATATATATTTATTTATTATTCTTGACAAAAAAAATTGACAAAAAAAAAGGCATTGATATTTAAATATTTTGTATTCTGGAATTGTAATACATTCGTGCAAGTCAATTTGTTGACAGTATTGCAAATTGACTCCTTTCGAAGTCTCACACTTCAATAACGCTTCTATGAATTGATTCAGAAATCTATTAAACGTAATGAGAAGTTTTTTTAGTCTTTGATAGCCAAGACCTTAACCGAGTAGTTCTCTATTAATAATTTACTTTTTCCACATTTACAATCTTTTTTGTAGTTTTTAGTTTTTTTACTATGAAACACTTACTTAGCGCCGTTGAAAACTATCTGGGCTAAATCGCAATCTTAACCACCTCTTGCGATCTCGTAACATCTCGTTTTTTAGGTGGGAAAGAAACGTGACTGGCTTATAAGAAGAACGAGTTCAGAAGAGTTCTTTATCAGCTGATAAACGAAAAGGATAAAAGCGGTCATATTTGGATTGGCCTTTTATTTTGTTTTTTTAAGAATTTTCGATTAATTTTTTTTACTAAATACCGTTTATGAGCTAAGAGAAGAGAAGAAAAAAAAAAACGAACGGAATTAACTATTCCAAAGCGTGGTTTTCCTGTTCATAATATCATTAAGATCGAATCAATAAAAGCTCGAAATGCCTTAGTGTGAAAACAGGTTCGAGAATCAAACCCTCGTTGAAATGACTTTTCGAAATGGATGGAATGAGTTTGTTTTTTCTTTTTCTTTTTTTCCTTTTAAGATTTTTTTTTTTTTTTCACTTTTACGCTTTTGTTTATCCTTTCTTAATGAGATTTTTCCTTTTATTTTTGTAACTGGACGCTCATAATTTCGGGATTCACAAGTAATTATCAAAGTAGAAAAGCTGATACAAATCTTAACTTAAAAAAAAAAAAGAGCAATCTGAAATTCATAAGGTTTTTTGTTTTTTTTGTTTTTTTTAAACTTGGAACTTCTTGAAAATAAATCGATGAAAAAATTTCTCTGATGAAAATAAAGAGAAAACTTTCATGAGAGTCTTAGTGATTTAAGATTCAACATCTGAAATTGCAGTAAAGAGTTTACCTGATATACTTAGATTTAATTTCCTTCGATAGTGAGGCGTACATATCAGATGAGTTATTCTGTGTTTTTGTGAGTCTTGTTTTCCCTCCGAATAACATTTCAACCGCTGAATTAATCTTTTTGAAAATTGGCATGCACATTTAAATTGTTTCGCATGTGAGTGCTCAGCGAGAAAGCGTGAAAAGTTCCTACAGAAAAGGACTAGATTGGACTTCTTTTGCTATTAATCCGGTTACTATAATCCATTTTAATTGGATTCAGGCAATTTTTAAGTAAGTACTGAGAATTTAAGTATTTTTTTTTTCTGAAATGGAAAAAATTGTTATCTTTTGTTTTAAGCAGACATTGTAATTAAAAAACAAAACAAAACAAAACGAAAACAAGATGTGTATTACTTTTACGACTTTTCCGACTTTTTTTATTTAATAAAAGATAAGTAAATGCAAGGTTTTAATGAAAATAGATTTCAAGTTCTTGCAAGAACTACTTGTTAAAAAAATATATGTCACCTTTATTGACACAGAGAAACATGAGTGAATTGGATGCAATGTTAACTGATTCCTGATCACATACAGGGAATTTAAACAAGGATTAATCAATTCCTCCAAAACCTGTTCTGTAGAAATAATATTCTGTTATAAATGATGTCTTGAACACGTAATTTGTAGGAATTTAAACTATTTTCCCTTAGAAATTAAATTGCAAATAAAAATCGTTATTTTCAGTTCTTTAGTAGTTGACCTCGTCTGATTGTTCAGTGAATCAAAGTTACTTCAGAAATTCGAAATCGAATAGAAACCACAGGCTTCTCACATAAAACTTAATAACAGCTATCTCATGGATTCAGTTTTTAATTGATAAATCTTAATTAATATAAAATGTTAAACTTGTACACGTTTAAGAACTGGAATTTCACCTAGTATTATAGAAAATTCTCCATATCTACACGTTAACTTTCAGAAATCCTTTATTCGTGATATTTCGCAAATTTTATTCAAATCTGCTTCTTCGGACGTTTAAAAAACTCCATCTCTAATACACAGAATACATAACAATAATACGGCTTACAAAGGTATAGTACATGTAGAAAGCCAAGTGTAATACATCCAAAATGTTACAATATTATTGAGATACAATAAGATTGATGGGAACAAAAACAATGGGAAAGACTACCTCATTATTATTGATTATTGTTGATAAAATTTTTTCCAAAATGTTACAACCTGATTAAAATACAATAACTTCTTTACTAATATTTTTTGTTTTAGAGGAATTTATCAGTGTTTCTAATGCTTTTTTTAAATTTGTGTAATGTGCAACTGTTAACCTTTAGAAATTTGTCTTTATTTATGCAGGGGAAGGTGTTGATGATACATGATTCTATTCTGAACCTATCTTTTTCTTCGTCAATTTTGAATAGAATGCTGACTAAGGGGTGGGGATTGTGTTGTGTTCGCAGACAGTGGTCTCCCCAGTCTGATATTCCTGGGTGGTTGTTAATGAAGGCTTGTACGTGTTCATGCACTCTTTCTTTTAGAGTGCTGACCCCATAGTCAGCATTCTATTCAAAATTGACGAAGAAAAAGATAGGTTCAGAATAGAATCATGTATCATCAACACCTTCCCCTGCATAAATAAAGACAAATTTCTAAAGGTTAACAGTTGCACATTACACAAATTTAAAAAAAGCATTAGAAACACTGATAAATTCCTCTAAAACAAAAAATATTAGTAAAGAAGTTATTGTATTTTAATCAGGTTGTAACATTTTGGAAAAAATTTTATCAACAATAATCAATAATAATGAGGTAGTCTTTCCCATTGTTTTTGTTCCCATCAATCTTATTGTATCTCAATAATATTGTAACATTTTGGATGTATTACACTTGGCTTTCTACATGTACTATACCTTTGTAAGCCGTATTATTGTTATGTATTCTGTGTATTAGAGAAGGAGTTTTTTAAACGTCCGAAGAAGCAGATTTGAATAAAATTTGCGAAATATCACGAATAAAGGATTTCTGAAAGTTAACGTGTAGATATGGAGAATTTTCTTGTACACGTTTATTTTAATACAAATACTATACAAATACTTCTTCCTCTTCTTTTACAAGTTTGGTATCAATTCTAATAACATATGTACACACTTTTATATATTTAAAAAAAGGTTAATTAAGACATATATAAAAGAAAAGATTATATAAAAGTACTAGTTTCTGTATATTTATATATATCAAAATGAATGTAAATTTTAATAAAAAACGGCTTTAATTAACTCCCACTCACTTCATGCGCTTGACCAGTTTGAAAATGATATTTTTTATTTTTTCGTCAGTTGCAGAATTCGCATAAATATATGACGAGGAATCGCTGCAAATTTTGAAAGTCTTGTCCGTCTATTTCCTCTACTTCTTCTTCTAAATATATTTCAGCCAAACTTTTGAAAAACTACTGAAATTCTGTTAGCTAATAACTAATGTGGATCACAATAAGTTTTCTTTTTCTTTTCTTTTTTTTATTACTTTGAGGAATGTGAATTACAGGAGGTCGTATTTCAAAAACTTAAACCCTGCTTCAGATAAAACAAATAAAAATCATTCTTTTCTTTTTTAAAGAAGCTCTACCATTTTGGTTGCTTTGCTAAATACATCTTAAAAAATGACCACTTTCCGTAGCAAAAGGAAGAGGTTTCCCAAGGGATCTGTAAAATGCTCTGGTAGAAGACGTTCTCTTACTCCAAATATCAATAGTTTTCAACTTTTCATCAGTGACGGTGACATCGTCTGATAGAAATACAACAACAGTCGCTAAACGCTTTTTCTTTCTTTTCTTTTTCACTCCAAATCGCAATTCTTGCCTTTTCGATATTTCTTGAATTGTCCCTGATAAAGAAAACAAATAGGAAGAAAAAGAATAAAACAATTTCAACGTCCTTTCTACTGTTTTTTTTCCCTAAGTTTATATTTTCATTTGAAAGTAACCGTTTTATTTTAAACTCATTATAAACAAGATAGGGTTTGTTGACGGGGGAAGTTTTCTTCATACTTAATATTTTTTTTTAAAATAAAAAAAGATTGGATTGGGATTGAACTAGAATATGATACAGAAAAAATAAAGTTAGTAAAAATTACCCTACGGTTTCAGTACTCCACGGAGTATCATCCTCAGAGGTTGGTTGTTTAAATGATAGTTGGGAGGGAATAAACTTTGCCTCCCAACTATCATTTAACAATCTACCTCTGAGGATGATAATCCGTGGAGTACTGAAGCCGTTGGGTAATTTTTATTAATTTTATTGCTTCTATATAATATATCCCAGTGCAATCCCAACCCACTGTTACTTTTTTATTTCCTTGCACGTTAATGTGGCGTTACAAAACATATTTGTAAGTAAATAGATAATGACCATAATTATTCATAAATTTTTATTCCAATTAATTGTGACATAAATCTTTTAGAAAACACCGCTTTTTGTATACGTTCTTTCCTTCTTTACGCAGACAATTTTATTTTTGTTTAAATGACCTCACGTATCCATTCTCCTACTAACATTTAGCTATCTTAAAATTTCCAGTTCTGTGATTGACTGAAAGTAAATTTCAAAATTTCATTATGTAATTTTTTTTAAGATAATAGATTGGCATTTACTGAATGATAAAAATGCCTAACAAAACATTTACAACACAGTAAGTCCAGGGGTAGTAATTCTGCCACAATTTTTGAATTAACATTAGTTTGTTGATTATTTTTTCTTTTGTACTTATAGAACTTAACAAAATAGTAAAGTTCTGCAGATCTTTCCCGAAACAAACTGCCTAAGAAGTTCTGTAATTTTCACGTTGACTGCTATGCCATTATCGAAAAAAATTGGTCCGTTTTGTTTTAGTAAACATTATTTTACAGGGTGTCTACAGAATCAGGGAAACCGGGAATTATCAGGGAATTTTGTTATTCTGGAAAAAATCAGGGAATTATCAGGGAATTTTGCAATTATTACTTAAAATCAGGGAATTTTTTTGGTTGAACAGATCGTTTTTTTTTTTTTGGTTGAACAGATCAGGGAATTATCAGGGAATTTTAAAAGAAATTGTTCATGAAATCAGGGAAAAATCAGGGAATTTTTTTATTCAGATTTTGTAGACACCCTGTTTTAGTATTCTAATTTGTTGTTTATTTTTTATGTATTTTCGTTTGTTTATTTTATTTACTTTATGAGACAGAAAGTTCTTTAAATAAGCTTTAGAGACTCGTCATTGGCAGTCAACAAGTTATAAATTTGTAAAGAATTTTCTTCAGATAAATTTTTAAAATTTAATATAGATTTTTATTATAAAATAATAATAATAATAATAATAATGTTGTAATAAAGAAAATTTTTATCAAATACGACTTGTACTGTTTCGCTTTGAAAGTCGTTTGAACTAAGTCACAGCGTGGGTTAAATTGGGATAAGCCGAGGAGGTAATCTCACCCAAATCCATCTGCTTGTCTTGCTTATTACTCCCTCCTCCTCTTCGAGGCTCTCTTCCGTGGCAACTTTAAAATGGCCCATGAATACACAAACCGTTTGGCTTTGCTGTGTAATTAAATCCCTTATTTCTTCCAATATTTTCGATTATCAATATTAACAATCCACGAGGTTTGTATCTTAACCCGAAAAGCGTTTTAATGGGTTTTGCGAAACAGTCAAATCCGAATTAGTGATGGAGTCTCTCCATTTGGCCACCAGGGGCTCAGTTCATCTCTGCAGAATCTTGACCTTATATTGCTTCACAAGCTTACATTTGTTAACACGAAACTCCTTTGGAAACTCAACAGCCATAATTATAAGCCTAATTCTGCAATCAGATGTGGCTCATTTTCATTTAGTTTTCTTAATTTGGAAACGCCGACGGTGCCAAATTGCTGGTGCGTCTCATTGTAAGTTGATCCTTTCTTAAACTCGAACGCAGATGGAGGGATAAGTAGGTGGATCAGTAATTTCATTGTCGTACACGAAGCAGGACAACATCATCATAAAAATCCCTTCCAAGAGGCGCCACCAAATGCTGTAATTTTCCAAGATTAAAACGTTTAACTGAAGACTCGTCCAAATGCCCCAATTACCCTAATTACACGTGCGTTTCCCCTTCACCTTTCTTCTCTCGATAGGATTAAATGGCATCTGAACCCGATTCATCATTTAAAGCTACTTAATTCTGGATGTTTTCTCTAGCGAACTCCAGCACATTGGAATGGAACTAACGAAGCAAAGACAATTACCAGAATCTTGCTTTATGATTTTAGCTTTTTTTTTCACTGTATTTTACGTACGTTAACAGAGTTACAAAAGTGTTTAGACACTTTAAATGAAACACGTAATAGTTTGTTATTCTGATAAAGCAGAAAGAGTAGAAATTTCTATTTCTTAAATTTCATATACAGATTTATAAAGAATATGTACAGGTATACACTGGCCGCGCGGTTCACTAAGACATTGGCCTCTCCCCCTCTGAGTACAGGGTTCGGTTCTCGTAAAATGGGTTTCGTGATGGTGGACGATCCGCGCTGGGCAGGTTTTCTCGGGGTTCTCCCGTTTCCCCTGCACTTTTCCCACTATACTTTCTCACTCTTTCTCTCCGTCTGTCCTCATTTCCGTGGGATAGCAGAATAGACGTAAAGGGCGCGGTGCTTGGCTTCTCTGCCACCCACATTCACCATAATCAATCAATCAATCAACAGGTTTACGCTGATATTATAAATATTAGATTTCAGACTGTTGTCGTGAAGTGAAAATCGTCGAATTACGAAGCACGTAAATTTTTTTACTGACCAATGTGTGTACTACTCGTGCGGTGAAAAGATTTAAGTGCTTTATATTTTAATTACAAGAAGAAAAAAAAAGAAAGGAAAATTTTATTAGTTACCTACAGTTTAATATTCACTTAATACAGGGCATAACACAAATGATGCGGCGCGTAACTTATTTGTAACCAACTCACACCATTGGACGACGAAATAACAGTAGCGTCATATCGCAACAGTAGCGTATTAGCGAATGTCTCAAAAATCGGGGAATGGTGGCAATTGAAAACTGTCGTATAAGCGAAGCCTGACTCTAAGTATACAAGTTGTTCGAATTCTCTATTTTAATCATTTTCTTTCAGCATTTTTATTTTAGTTAAGTTACCTATGTAACTTACGACGCCTAGTTTATAGAAAATATAACTTCACTAACGAAAATTGTTGAAATATGTACAAAAGACAGCGAGCTGAGATTTATCGCTTGCACATTAATTGTCAGTCTACAATTTAGACATCTTACGAAACTATCCCCCCTATCACCAGTTCATCATATTAATTATTTCGAAATTTATTTTTGTGGGTCCGGTAGACCAATAGTTTAGAAGCTGGACTGGGAATGGAAGAGACCGGGTTCAATTCGCAGTGCTGGTTTGGGGATTTATCAAGGATTATTTCTCCTCCAGACTGACCCTAGGGTTCACTCAGCCCCTGTCAATGGGTGCCGGGTTTCTTACTCAAAGGTTAAAGGCGGGCGGTCGTCGAGCTGTCCATGCGATCTCAACTAGTCTCGTTGATTGAGAATCATTGGGGGCCTAAACCTCCCGCGCATCCAAGGCTTACAGCGGTATAAGATTTATTCAAGATTTATTTTTAATCGTTCTTTACTCTTGTACCAAGTTACACTGGTGGGACATGTGTTTTTGGTTTGTGAAAAAAGCAAAAAATTTATTATAAAACAGTTTGTAGTGAATAATTTCAAATTTACTCCATTTAACAGTTTTGCCACTGTTCTTATTTTATTAAAGCTTTTTATACCATAAATTCATTATTATAGGCTTTTGTCGCTTGAAGGGATAGTTTTAACATAGTTAATTCCAAGTAACTAATTAACTTAAATTTTCAGTTTTATTTATAAATTTTTTTAATCAATAAATTATTAATTGAACACCTGCATCTCATTTGAAATCAAATCCCACCCCTTACGTATATATCTTATCGTATAGCGATAAGATATATACGTAAGGAAAGATCTTCATCAATAGAACAGTTTTTATTATTACGACTTGTCTCAATTATTGGTCCGTTCGGGGTTATATAAGTCTAGATATGACGTTTGAGTGATTGATTGTGGTGATTGTGGGTGGCAGGGAAGCCAACCACCTACAGGCGGTTACTTACTTACTTCCCTGCCACCCACATTCACCACAATCAATCACACTGTTAATAAGTATTACACGTAATTAATATTATCATTTATTTCAAGTAAATAATAATTATGTACATGTAATAAACGCAAATAATATTTACTATTACTGAAAATAATTATTAAATGATAATACATCTGGTTAATTAATACATCTGGGAAGTAAGAGTGATATCTAGACGTATATAACTCCGAACGGACTAATAATTGCGACGAGTCGTAATAATAACATAATTATATGGATGGAGATCTATCTGTAGGTATACATCTTATCACTATACCGGGTGGGGCAAATTCCCATAGAGTTTGCCCATTCTCCTTTACTGCGTGTTTCTGTACAGATGAGATTATTCACCTGTAGACAACATTCTGTAAAGATAGCTTCAAATGATCTACAGGTAAGGGTCATTTCAAATTATCACAGCTGTTTTACTAATACAGATAAAAGTTTTAGAATTGCAATTATAAAAGCGTTAAATATGTAGGAATTACAAGTTTCTCATTATTAATCTGTGATTACTAAATTTCATTTTATTCAATTTCAAAAACACTCAATTATAAGGCTTTTATTAGGCTCCTATAAAAGCCTTGTAATTTTAATAATAAAACTTAATTTTTTAAAAAAATACTAAATGAGGTGATATTATTTAAAGAAACCTTTGAACTTAAAGGAATCACAGAAAATCCTTCCGACTGTCTATTAAAAAACAATACCAGACTGAATTTTCAGTAATTTATAGTTTTTAATTTTTAAAATTTAAACAGAAGCAAGAATAAAAAAAAAATTCTCGGATCATGATCTTTTATTTATATTTCTTTATGATTGGAAGATATTTCAATCATAATATTTTTAAGAGTTTAAATAACACTCAAAATATGAACCCATCTTCAAATATTGACTGTTTTGGAAATAAATAAAATACATAATTTAAAAAATTTAATACTCACGAACAAATACTAATAAGAAATTTCAATTGCTATGCATTTAATGCCTTCATTTTTTAAAATTTTAGACCTTTGTCTGCCTTAGTAAAAAAATTAAAAACGTAGATTTAGAATGATCCTTGTTCACGATTGATGATTTGAAAATGATCTTGATGCCAGCCTAACTTTAACTTAAATTCGCCGAAAGACGAACAGACAGACAGACAGAATCCTACTAGTAATCCTTCTAGTATAGTTCATTTGTCTGTTGTATCTGCAAATCCATTTTCTTTGTGTGTCTCTTTCCACTAAATACCTTGCAAACACTGAAACATCAGCGAACTCGACCGATTCGTGTTTAGGAGAAATTAGATCCCACGACATTTCGCACAGAAATAAATCCTGTTGGCAACACTGCGTTCCCGCCTTCGCAATAAATTCTCAAGACTCGGAAGGTTCATCAGTATTAGGTTTAAAACTCTTTGAGATTTATAACCCTTCCAAAACCCAACAGTTGATCCACTAACAAAAAAATGGTTAAATAAATTGTGGTACGTTTTTCTCTGTCTCCTTTTCCCTATTTTTTTTTTTTTTTCGAAGAAGGGGATAAAAAAATTTTCTTGCTTAGCATAGGTACTACATATATTTATTTCTTTGATATATATAAATACTTTATTTATTTATTTATTTATTTATTTATTTATTTATTTATTTACTTAATTTTTATTTATAGAAAGATATTCTAATATTATTCCAGTCTTCCAAACGTATTGAATTTAAAAAAAAAAAAAAAAAAAAAAGGTTTCGTATTGTATTATTTTTTTTTATTTGATCTGCATACATAATAGAATCGTGTAAATTTTACATTAATTTACTATGAAGTCAATTTAATATCTACAAATATTCTCAATGTCAGTTGTTTAGCTACTGAATAGTTTTAGCATAATTTTTGATTAAATTAATATTCAAACTAATATTTTTACAGTATTATATTAAAGCTAGCTATATAACATACGGAATTGGGAAGGAATTTTCAAAAACAAAGTTATGATAATCATAAAAATACAAAAATTAGCATTTTGTATATTTTTGTGATTATCATAACTGTTTTTTTTAATTTTAATTTTAAATTTTCTAAGTTTAAAAAACAATAACAATACAATCAAACAGTTTATTGAAGTGGTTTTAGTAGTTTTATCGATCTTTCAATGTTGTTTTGAATAATCATGTATATCAATATGATAGGTTTGGTTCAAGCAGTTGCATTACTAGGACTTCAGTAATTTACCGATCCCTTTTGTAAAAGTATTTCTCTTTCATCCGAAGAAAGTTTAACATCAGCCAATCTCATCTGATGATGAAAGTCAAACGCTGATGTCGTGGAAAATTAGAACTTTTGCTAAATATAAGTGAAATGATTCTAGTTTCAGTTTTTAAAATGGTTGCTGATTTACAATTGGACTGCTCAGAAGCCAATCAGTGTAAGTCATTTTTTTTTTTAAAATGAATTTTTTTCTATAAGTCATACTCTAATGTTTATACTTTTGGTTGACAAACTGCCCAAATCCGTGTGTGTAGTTACGTTATCTTTGAATTAAAAATTCATTCTTCAAATTTAGAAACGTTGTTATTTTTTGGTACGTAATTTTTAAAAAAAATCTATTTCATTTTTTGGTTTATTGACTTACACTGATTGGCTTCTGAGCACTCCAATTGATAGTTTTAATAATAATAATTCCAAATTTGTAGTAAGAAAAATTGTTATCAGATTTTACAGAACAATTTGTCGACAAATATTGTTTTGTTATCAGTTAAAGTATAATGTAAGGAATTAATTAAAAGTTGTATAAACAAGAAATTTTATTTATTTTCTCAGTCATTATTAAGGAAAATAATAAAATTGATACCAAAAGTTACGATACTCAGCTTTTAATTGACTCTTCTTGAATTATATTAAAAACTGAAAAAATATCAGGAATAAGTAATGAACCTCCTCATAATGTTCAATTGTCAATATTGTAGTTTTCAGTAATTTTCATTTGTACCCTTTTTAAAAATATGAAAATCAGTAATTAATATTTTAGTCCAACTTTTATTATTATTCAAAATATCAAATATACATCAAAATGCATTTTAAAAATTAAACTTGACTTTTACTTTGATACTTTCAGATTTTTAACTAAATTTAAATTATGATAAAAGAAATATGAAAATTTCTTCCTACTGGAATATTAGAAGAAAAACAAGTACATTGGGGGCGTGGGGGTAAAGGACTAATGTTTGATGGTGAAAGTGAAAATATAGGCTTCGATAATCTTTAGCTTTTCTTTCGCTTGAATGGATATCTGTTACAGGATTTAAAGTATTAAATTTATGACCTATTTTTTTTTTCTAAGGATAAAGTCTATTTATCGCCTTGATTCTTCCTTTAATATTGTTGAATCAACTTCATTTTCAGATAAATTTTTTAAACTTTTTTGTAAAATCTTAGATAAAATTAAGAAAAAAAAGTGAATATAATTTTGTACTAAAGCGTAAATTTAAGGGCGACCCGTAATAATAATAATAATAATAAGAAGAAGAAAGTACATTAACGTGTAAGGAAAAATAAAAAAAAAGTTAAGGAAAAAAAAAATCCACGCGAACATTGAAGTAAAAAGATTAAGAGAAAATAAAAACAGTAGATATATGGGTTCGAACCGACAACTTTCAGCATATGAGTTCGAACCGACAACTTTCAGCATATGAGTTCGAGAACTTACCTATCAACCTATAGCTTACAACTGAAATGAGATGGTTGCATTTCTGACATTTACGCTAATAGCGGAAATCCAAAGAAAACAATGCCAAATATATCGAACATGAGGGGGCGTTGTTGCCTGAAAATACCGTATTGCAATGTTGTTTGTGCCTCTGAATTTTTATTATTATTATTATTATTATTATTAAATTTAACTTTACGATAGTGAATTTTGATATACATTATCAATTTTAATCATCTGGTTATTTTATAAATTTCAGTTTTCACACTGTGCCAGTTTGTCCTCTTGTAGATGAGAGACATTTTCAAATCCTTTCAGTTTTGGTAATTTATTATAGTCTTCTCGGTTTAACAATATTATTGTAGATAAAAAAAAAAATAGTTTTCTGAAATTATATTAATTTCCTTCGAAGTAAAAACCTAACAACTTCTTGGCCTTTTTAATTTCTCTTAAGATACTTTTCTTAAGATTTTTTTTTCGTCTCTCATTGATTTATTTTTCTCTTTAAGAAATAACATTAGATAACTATTTTCCAAGGATATGAAAAAGATTAGTAATCACTAGTTTTCTAACCACTGTTTTCCGCTTATGACTTTTTATTTTTATGTTTAGAAAAATACAGTCTTAAGGTATTTTTCCGTGTTCGGATGTTGAATGTTTTTGAACTTGCAACGACCGTTGTTTGTTGGTTTTTGCAGAGTCACCTTGGAGGAGTCATTGGAGTTACTTAGGAGATCGATTTAACCAAGGAAAAAAAAATAGAGAAAGCTGCTAATTGGTTTTCTTCCAATCACATCAGAACAGGAAACGTTTATTTTATTATTGGGACATTTTAAAGAATGGACATTTGGATTTGTAGAAAGATATTATTTAGACCATGTCAATCAGTATGACTGCTTTTTGTAAAATAAAGAGGCCGGTACAGAATATATAGACTACATACCCCAACTCCACAAAGAAAATAAGTACATAAATGAATGGATAATAAACTTTCAAGAAAACCGAAATGAATTTAATGTAAAGTTATAAAAAAAGTAATTTTTAGGATTATTACTATTGTTATGTAACTGTTTCTATTCTTGGGTTTCCCTTGCAAAGACCCTTGGCGGATCAAGGACCAAAACAAAATGTAAAAAAAAGTGTGGAAGAATGGTTAGGGATGTGTGGTTGTGTCCATAAATTTCTTATTAGTGTTGTGTTGAGTATCACAGCCTTCTGGAGGTGTGCATAAGTGTTTTTGTGAAGTCCTAGTGTGCTGAGGCTGTGGTAAAATGTGTGAGACACCAGACAAGTGGCGGACAGGATGTTTGAATTTTTAATTACCAATACTACAAGTAAGAATTAATGATAAAAACAGTTATTCCCTTCTCTGATCGATATCTTTTGTGCTCAGTGAAACAAATTTACAATATTTTTTAATGTTTTATCGTTATTAACAAATAAAATATAATTCGTGCATTTATCGTTGTTATTATAAAACATTGCAATTCTTCCTTAACGTATTTGGGGGGAAAAAAATAAGCAAATTTGAATAATTAATTAATAAGTCAGTAAAACAAAAACTAGCAAATTGAATTCCTTGAAAACTGTAAAAATAAAATGCTTAATCACCTCAATTTAGTCGATCAAGAAATTATCGCAGTAAACTTCAAATTGAATTCGATTCTTTTGTGAAAGACCTCTTGAAAGCTTGCTTCCAGCGCGTCATTGTCCATCCCTTTTACACACGGAAACTTGAGTTGTCAGTAATGTTCTGAGAATTCAGTTGACACTTGGATGGATCTTTTCACACAAAGAAAGTAGTTACATTAATGTAAATTTAAAAGAAACCTTGTGAATTGTATTTCTTTTCATCTGAAGCTAGTTTGAAATGAAGATGTAAGTCTTTTCATCGCAATCGTTGTTTTTTTAAAACTTATTAAATCACTTGAACAAAAATTAAATTTTAATTTTGTTGACTTTAATTTTTTATCTGCGTTCGAAGTAAAATCCTCTCAAAGAAAAACTTTTAAAGTTATTAATTATTCAGAGGTGAAGAAAAAAAAAAAAAAAAAATTTCTCTTTTCTTTTCAAATATTTGACAAATTAGGAAACAAAAACATCTTTTTGAGTGAATAATATTTACATGGATTTTTTGTTTTGTTTTAATGTTTTGTTTTTTTTTTTATTTTAGAATTTTGTTATTCGAATTGTAAAAAAAAATAGTAAATTAAAGTATTTTAATACTCCTCAGAAAAAAAATCAGAATTTGTCGTTTTTTTTATATATTAGTAGATATTTGAATTTGAAAATAAATGTTAGGATTCGCGTGAAAACGATATAAACGAGAATCCTAACGTTTATTTTTAAATTATAGCTCGAGAAAACTTTAAGCCTAATTTCTTAAAATGTGATTTTTTAAAAATTTCTTTCTTTTTTCTTTTTTTTTTTTTTTTAAATCTTGAAAAAGAAAAAAAAAGATAAAGAACTTTTAAGGAGTCACATTTTAAGAAATTAGTCTTAAAGTTTTCTTCGAACTATTTGTTTTATTTAAACGTATTTGAATTAATAACAAGAAATGAATAAGCGGATTCTTTTAACTTTTCTTCTTTCTTCTCTCTCTCTAAATTGCGATATTAGACGAATTGCAGAGGAATAATTAGCGAGTCGCGAGACGCCGAATCAAGCATATCATCCTTATTATCAAGCAATAAGAAAAAGCACACGAAGGAAAAGAAAGACACAAAAAAAAAAGAAAGAACGTCCTAATAGGAAATGCGCCATTCTCCGACGCCTAGCGGGCGAAGTAGGAAATTGGTCTGTTGGCAGCGTTCGCTATTCCGCGCGGGGTCTTATTTTCAAATTAGATTCTTTCCACGATACTTTTTTTTTTCTTTCCTTCTTTTACCTGAGCCACTTACTTCAAAAGATCAACGGCGTCTGTTCTCCCAAATGACCAAAGAAAAAAAAAAGAAAAGAATTTGAAATTCTCCAACGAGCAAAATCCTGTCATTGCAAGTGACAGCTTCGTTACTTTCATCTGTTAACGAAATATTCTCAAATTATTTAATCCCCTGGAGAACAGTGAAATTATAATTTGAGCTCCGAATTTGATTTTGGGAACGCTTTTTATATTTTTTAACGTTAGCAAACAATCCGTTCCCTTGTAGCAAAGTGACGATTCTTCAAATGTAGAAATTATTTCTTTGCAAAAAAAATAAGAATTTTGTATAGTAATCTGAAACTTTTGGAGCTTCGCTTTGATGGGATATAAAAGTAGATATTTCAACTAATCATTTTACAAAACTTAAAAGAAACTATAATGACAAAGTGAACAGCAAACTATTGTTATTTGCTTTTTTATTTAAGGAATGGGATGATATATTACTGTGGCGAGTCCGTTAAAAGTTTATGCTGTCTCTGTTATTGTTATTATTATTATTATTATTATTATTATTATTATTATTGTTGTTGTTTTTATAAACTTGAAAGAGGTTGAGGTAGCTGTTCTAACGACAACCAAAGATTTTAAGTACAATGAGATTTAACCATAAATAGTGTCGTAGTGTAGAGCAGTGCTTCCCAACCGTTTTTCACTTGCCTGCCCCTTGATAGCCCATTTTCATAAATGTTCCCATAGTATTAGCAAGATGTTTGTAATTAATGTAGTTTCTGTTACGTCAGTTTTGTACATTGTAACTGAAAATAAATGGGTCAGTAATGGGTTTAAGTAATGAGTTGAACTAACAGTGTGTATATATATTTACAGTGTCTTCAAACACAGTTTAGGGAGGGATACGAGGGTTTTTCTCGTGGTCAAATAACGAAAAAAACATCTCACCTCTCACCGTAGCATTGGATTATTTTGACAACTTTTACCTTGTCTTTTATCTTACACTGTTGACATATGTGCCTTTTTCCGCCGTTATTCAATTTTTTTCGCGTACCTCCCCAGGTTGAAACCGCTGGTGTAGAGAATAGGGTAGAAGGTATGACCACTTTGAGGAGTATTATTAAATATTGTATATTATTACGCTGAACTCTGATCACTATTAAACAGATGAGGAATATTTTAAAATAATGATATTTTAAAATTTTACTTATCTTTTCTGTACATGAAATTCAAAGAAGATAATTGTTCTTTTCTGATTACCATAATTATCTTAGATCTACTGTTATCTCTTTCTTGGTGCGTCAAGCAATCTAACCTTGCTTTTAAAAGTTGATTGCTTCTTATTACTCTTTAATTCAACAAATCGTATTGACAGTCGTTCAAATCTGTGTTCGCTTGTAGATCCGTACAGTTAACAGTTTTCATTATTCAATTCAGTCGAAGGGCTATCGTAAAAGAACTTAATTTCAAAGATGTACTGTAAAATGGGGGAACTTCGACATGTTTTGAGCATATTTTACCTTCTCTACGGGACACTAATAACTGTAGAACCTTCGCTCATATGCCATCACGACATTTGATGTCTTGGCCAAAAATTATTTTCCCCCACCCCTCCCTTCCCCCTGTTTTGTTAAGTTCTTTCCGGCGTCGAAGTTACCCCGGCCAAGGGGTAACTTCGATACGATATGCCAATAAGGTAGAAATGCGAAGTTCAGTTGCTTCAGGGTAACTTCGACATAAAACAATGTAAAAATGACTACAACTAATTAATCATAGGTATTAGTAAAGTCTTTGAGACCTAAATTTTCCAAATAAGAAAGAAAAGTTAGGATAAATAACAACAATAACAAAATAATATTAATAACCATAATAATGACAAATATTATTATTATTAATGGTAAAGTTTAACGTGCGTGGTACAAATACCACCTTGAAACAGTCTGTCTTGGGTTCCCAGTACAAATTTTCCAAAAATAGTTCAGTGATTCCTCTTAAATGTGTGCGTTTTTATCCTTATTTTTATTGTTATTATTATTATTAATCAACAAAATGTTACAAAGAATCAACCAATCAATCAATAGCCTGAAACAAACAATAAAAAAGCTAAATTATGCGTTAAAACTACAGGTGTCGAAGTTACCCCCGCTGTCGAAGTTCCCCCATGTTACGGTACTAAATTAATAAGAGCTTAGAGATCATAGATTTTATGTTGTAAGTGAATGAAAATGGTTAAGCCCCTGTAGTAATAAATTATTATTCTGCATTTGTAAAATAAAAATAATTCAGTGAGCAACGTGATTAACTCGTTGTCATATTTCTTCGAACAGATACTGAAGTGGTTTTCGGTTACTTTCCATTTTGAGATGGCTTCGAACATGAAGAGAAGAAGAAGCAGACAAATACAGGAAAGAAAGGAAACATTCAGACTTATTCCGGGATTCGAACCCACGTTCATACACATCAGATTTGTGACTGTGCTTGAACTGCTATTTTAATTGTTTTCCTTAAGTTTAATTATTAAATTTTGTGAAAATTTGTTGATTGATTTATCAGTTGCTCAAAACTACTGAAATTTAATTCAAATTTAATTTAATACATTTAATTTATCAAATTCGGTAAATAAACAAACAATCACTATTATTCGTACTGTTCGGTTTTGTTTACGAGAGCCTTCAACGCTTTTGCGCATGCGTCAGGTCTCCTTCGATTTCATCAAAATAGGAGAAACAAAGAGGGGATGTTTACTTTTTATCAGTGTTAGTTTACTAGTACCTGCGTTCTATTTGCGCTTTTCGGGAAAGAATTATGGAAAGAATAACTACTATTGCAAAAATAACAGGTACTAAAAGAAAAACAGGTCTTGTGCCCATCTCAACTTATCACCCCTTTGTGGAGTAGAATCGTCTGCGAGTTGTGGTTCTCGCTTTCTTAAACGAACAGTAGTGATTTTTGAATTTTTGTTTTTGATCCTAATGTGTCTCATTGGCACTGTGGCCTAGGTCTTTTACGAAGATTCCCTCTCGGTTGTCTATGACTATTAACAAACAGTGATAGACAACCGAGAGGATAGAAAGAAAAGTAGACAGGAAAGCAAAGAAATGTTAAGCCGACCCTGGGATTCGAACACACATCCATGCCAGCTCCTAGAGCGAGCGCTCCGCTATGCCTCAACGGCATCCATGCTCATAAAAAAGAAACCATGTTTTTAAATTAAGTGTTTGGGTGCTCTTCTCTTCCTTTGGATATGATAAGCTTACACAATAAACAACAAGTTTAATGACAGAACTCTTCATTTTTAAGTTTTCAGAATATAAACTTATAATTACAGTACTTACTTTAATTACAGTAGAAATTTATAACAATTTTGCATTCTTTCGAATTACGGATAATTATGAATAATAACAATGAGTTGTTCGACATAAATACAATAGAATAAAAAGGAAATTAAAAAAAAAGGCTAATGCGAAGTTAGAAATAACCAGAACGTAAAACAAAATCTTGAGAAAAGAAAAATATTTAACTATTGCTGTCTGCGATTATATATATTCGAGCTAGATTAGTTATACTTTAAAAGAAATATTAAAAAAAAGATGCAGAAAATAATCCATTCTTCAGAACACGAAAATTATTCTGAATACTTTGAAGAAGATTTGCTTTGAGGGAGAGAAAAAAAAAATCATAGTTAAAGATGACCAAGTATAGAAAAGAAAAGAAATGATATAGATTTCGCCAAAAAGAAAAGGGAAAAGAAAAAAAAGAGAGAAGAAGAGGGTGAAGGCGATTAGGATTCCGAGTTTTATTTAAGCCTGTTTTTTATTTTTAACTTTTTCAAAAGGGAGAAGCGATATCTCCATCTTAGTCTGCTGTATTTCTCTCTTTCTTTTTTTTTGAAACGCTTAACGTGCGGGGGCCTTATAGTACGAGATCAAGACAGAGATTTGTATCTTGAGTTAGAAGAAGGAGAAAAAGAGGAGGATCTATATTTCTGCTGAATTTCAATGGTGCTCTTGTCAGTGTGCCAAGAACCGAACGAGGGAAGACGAGGACGAGGATCACCTTTGCCGACAGATCCGCGTGACAAGGAATTATAGATCAAATTGCAAACAGATACCCCCCCGCTATCATTATCATTTTAATGCGGTTTGCAACTCCCGAAGATGCTTCAGAGACGAGGAAATTGGAGGATTGCGAAGTCTGTCATCTGTTGTGCTTCCATCCTGTCTTTGAACAGTTCTTAAAGTTATTTGTCTTAGGGTATCGTTGTTATTTTTGCATAAAGATTTACGTGGTGATGATACAGTTATATCCAGCTTCTGATTTGTCTTTAGTTAAAAACTTGTCGCAATTCAGCATTGAAAAAAAAAAGTAACCATTGTAAGACTTTATTCATTTTTTTCATGATTTAAGGATTTCAGTAATTACTGAAAATTGTTTTTTCTTATTATAATTTGAGGAAAATTATAAACTGATGTAACTATAAAGATTTCCTTTCGTATTATCCATTTCGTGGTTTGAGATAATAGATGAAGATTTCTCTCTGAATGAAAGATGATGATGTTTCATATCTAGCAAGAATCTCAATTGGAAATTGTAAAATACAAAATACCAGGTGAATGGAAACAACATCTACGATTACAATTTTTAATATTGCTCCAAACTCTCGATTGTAATTTTCTTTTTTTTTTTTAACTATTCATAATATGAATTGATTGACGGTGCCAGGCTTTTATTGATTCTTAAGCCATAGTTTCATTTTATGCCTCAACAGGACTATCTCAAGCTCAGATATCGCACTTAGCGTTTGTTTTTGATGTGTAAAACGTATTTCTAAAGGCTTTACGTAATATTGTGAAATTGAAAAGAACCCAATTCAAGTTTTTTAAATGACAGTTTTACGAATAGGCCTTTGATCCATATTGAATCCAAATGTAACGTTTCGCGTTTATTACTAATTACCAAGTAGAGTTATCCATATTAAAGACAGAAGAAGTTGCCTTACATTGCCAACATTGATTCACTGTCTTGACCTCACTTTCTTAAGCTGAGCTTTATTAATATCGACAAATATTTGAAGACACTAATAGCACACATATTCTAAGCTTCACATGGTCGTTTTGATTTTGATAATTCTTATCAAAATTAATTGGAGTCTGTACTTTATTTTGTTTGACAGTGAATTCAAATATATAATTCAATTCATTCAGCCACAGTTTTTATGCTATTTCTTTTTTTTTTTAAATTGCAATTATTTCTTTACCGTATCTACATTGTTTGGATATTAAGCTATACAATATACTATTCAACCACAATATCAAGAGTGTGTAATATTGTTACGTAATTTTGTGAATGGAGATGGAGAGAATCATTCGTCCAAAAGCAATGACCAAAATATGAATCACTTGTTCCTGGAGAGTATTGTGTGGTGAATACTCCACAAGTTATTCCTGAATAAGTTTTAATCACCTCCTTTACACATCAAAGTAGGACTCATGAAAAAGTTTGTCAGGGCAGTAGGAGCACTGAATTTATGTAGCCTAAATTTAAAAGTTAAAGATGCAGAAATTCAAGGAAGATTTTTATGGAACCTCAAATAAAAGACCTAATACAAGATGATAAGTGAACAGAAAAAGCAGAATGATAATTATTCAGAAATGTTCATCTTATTACTTTTGAAAAATCGAAAGGCAATGAATTTATGAAGTCATAAAAGCAATGGGATGTAATATGTCTTTTACAATCCACTTTCTGGACTCCTCTGCATTGTCAGTGACAAGCAAGTAGAGCGCTTTCACCAGAAGCAGCACGGCTGCTCAGTGTATTGGCTGACTGTTACTGGACAATACAGAGAGACGTTCCACAGGCGAAATATGATGAAAAACAAGTAAAAAAAGAAAATTGAGCTAAAGCGTGAAATTCAGGGCGACCCATTAAAACCTTCGCGGACATTGAACATGTGCATAATCAATTTCAAATAAGATGAATATAAAAAAAAAATAAAATAAAATAAGAATTTCTGCAATAAATCTGTCCGCGACAGGAATCGAACCTGCAACCTTCTTTTCCGAAGTCAGACGTCTTATCCATCAGGCCGTGGGGACTACATTCAAATTATTGTTAAGTGCCTCTTATCACTCCCTCTGTATGTGTGAAGCAATGAGAGAAGAGCCAGAGAAATAAAGCTCAGAGGAACGCCGATTTGTACACAAGAAAAAAAAAAGGTGAAGTTTGGGAATTTTCGTCCTGGACAACTATTGACCCGATCGACTTGAAAATTGGATACGCTTTAGTTTAGAGTATCTACTATACAATTAATACTTTTTTTATTTCTTCCTATCCGGAAAAATGCGGACACAGTCGACTGCTTCCGCAAACTGTTATAGAATAAAAGTATAGATTGCATAGTTTAATCATATCCAAATTTCAAGTTGATTAGGTCAGTAGTTGTCGAGCAAAAAATTCCCAAATTTGCGGAAACAAATAGTCGACTTTGTCCGCATTTTTTCGGATAGGCAGAAATAAATACTCTTGGTATACTCACGGTATTTGGCTCTTTGAATACGATTTGTCCGTTTGCCGATCCGATTTTCCATTCGGGAGTTGTTAGGAAGGACATACACGGACAGATCGACGAACGTACAGGACAAACGCAACAGCTCCCAAATGGCTGACTAAAAACAGTTTTAGATAAAGCAAAATACGTTGTTTATTTTAATTCTGTACGTATTTCAGTTTTTCCAAGTTGAAATCGTGTATAACTTAAAAACGTTGTCTGATGGAAAAAATTCTAAAAAGGCTACTTGAATTAAACAGGAAAAAAATAATGCTGGTTTAATTAACCTTATTCTCGTGACAAAAAAATATTACTTAGTGTCTAACAGATTTATGTTGACGATCCCGTATTTTCGTGATTTCACGTAATTTACGCGAGAATAGTCTCTATCCATGTCTTCTCACAAAATATTGAAACATTTAAATGAATTATAATATGGGGAAATGCATGAGACTTTTACTACATTTTAATACAGTTTTAATAAATTGAAATCTATCAATAAACAAACAATAAATTCATTATGTAGCATTTTCCTAGTGACAGACATTAAAAATACTAAATTTCTTGAGACCTGCTGAAGAGGTTATGGCGAGATCTCGAGAATTTCGTAATTCTCGCGCAAACGTGATCGTCAAAATAAATCTGTTAGACTATACATATACATACATACATAGTTCTCTGCCAAGGGCAGGTCCTTCACTGCAAACCCAGCATTCTCCAATCTTTCCTATTTTCTGCCTTCCTCTTAATCTCCACATAAGATCCATTTACCCTAATGTTGTCGATCATCTGAAATCTTCTTCTGCCTCGAACTTTTTTACCGTTCACCATTCCTTCCAGTGCATCCTTCATTAGGGAGTTTCTTCTCAGCCAGTGACCCAACCAGTTTCTTTTTCTCTTCCTGATCAGTTTCAGCATTGTTCTTTCTTCACCCACTCTTTCTAGCACAGCTTCATTTCTTATTTTGCCTGTCCATTTCACATGCTCCATTCTTCTCCATATCCACATTTCAAATGCTTCTAGTCGTTTCTCTTCACTGCGTCGTAATGTCCATGTTTCTGCCCCATACAATGCCACACTCCACACAAACACTTCACTAGTCTCTTCCTTAGTTCTTTTTCCAGAGGTCCGCAGAAGATGCTCCTTTTCCTATTAAAAGCTTCCTTTGCTATTGCTATCCTCCTCTTGACTTCTTGGCAGCAGTTCATATCACCACTTACAGTACACCCTAAGTATTTAAAGTTGTTCACTTGTTCCAATGTCTCATTCCGAATACTTAAGTTTATCTTCTTTGTCTTTCTTCCGATAACCATAGTCTTTGTCTTGTTTACATTTATCTTCATTCCATATTGTTCACAGCTGTCATTTAGCTGCAGTAGCATATCCCTTAGTATCATCTCCTCTTCTGCTAACAATGCCATATCATCAGCAAATCTTATGCACTTTATTCTTCTTCCTCCTACTATCACCCCTCCCATGTTCTGAAAACAATTCTTCACTAACTCCTCTAAGTAGATGTTGAACAGCATAGGTGATAGAGGGCATCCTTGTCTCACCCCTCTCCCTATTCCACTTCCCACTGACAATTTTTCTCCTATCCTGACTTTGACTCGTTGTTTCGTATAAAGATTAGTTATTAGCCTTCTCTCTTTCCAATCCACACCAATTTTCTTCAAGATTTCCATAAGTTTATTCCAATCCACTCTGTCAAAAGCCTTTTCCAGGTCCACAAATACTGCATATACGTGTTTATTTTTTTCTAGATATCTTTCGCCGATTGTTCGCAGCAGTCCAATTGCATCTCTCGTACCTTTTCCTTTCCTAAAACCAAATTGCTCTTCTTCCAACTCTCCTTCCACCTTAGAATATAAACGTCTGTTCAGTATTCGCAGAAGAATCTTCGCTGAGTGCGATATAAGGCTGATAGTCCTGAACTCATTGCACTTCTTGGCATTATTTTTCTTCGGTATCGGCAGCAATACTGTTTCCATGAAATCATCAGGCCATTCACCTTTCTCATATATTTCATTGCATAATGATAGTATTTGCTTCTTGTCTTCACCCAAGCATTTAACTAACACAATGTGTATTCCATCAACTCCTGTTGCTTTCCCATTCTTCATTTCCCTAATCGCTAGCTCAACTTCTTCCCTTAGAATACAACATCCTTTTTCGTCTTCTGATACAGCTGTTTCATCTTCTATAACTAAGTAATCTGGACGATTCCCTGTCTCATATAATTCTTCTACATACTTCTTCCATCTGTTCAAAATTCATTGTTTGTCGGTTATTTCATTGCCGATTTCGTCTTCTATTAACCACATGGACTTCTTATTCTTATTTGTGAAATCCAAACATTTTACTTCGCGGTACATTAAATCATATCTTCCTTTTCTCTCTAGATCCTCTACTTCTTCACATTTCTGTTTCATCCAGTCTTCCTTCGCCTTATCAGTTACTCTTCTTAGTTCGTTGTTTAATTTCTTGTAATTTCTTTTAACTTCTTCTGTATTGATGTTTTTCCATTTTCTCCTTTCCTCCATCTTCTCCAACATTTTCCCTGTGACCCAAGGTTTCTTATTACTCTTACCTTCTCTGTATCCTATTGTTTCTTCTGCTGTTCCCTGTATGCAGCTTTTTAGATGAGTCCAGTATTCATTACTATTTTCAGGTGCGGATTCTAAATTAGAGGCTTTCTTTTGAAAATGTTCTTCAAATTTTCTTTTTTCCTCTTCGTTCATAAGTTTTTCTATATCAAACTTCTTCGTCACTTGCCTTCCTCTTATCTTTTTTAGACGAATATCAACTTCGCCTATCAGTAGGACATGATCTGAATTAATATCCGCTCCTGGTAGAGTCTTTGCATTTTTTAAGCAATTTTGGTATCTTTCCTGTACGAGTATATAGTCTATCTGATATCTACTGTCATCCCTTGGGCATGTCCACGTGTATCGTCTTCTTTTATGCTGTTGGAATAACGTATTTCCAACAATCATTTCATTCCGTTTACAGAAATTTACCAAAGATTCTCCTCTGTCATTTCTTTTTCCCAGTCCAAATTTTCCAACCGTTTTCCATCTTGTCCTTCTCCTACTACTGCGTTCCAGTCGCCCATTAGAATTACACATGCACCCTTCTTCTCTTTCTCAACTATTTCTTCTATCTTCTCGTAGTTTTCTTCTACTTTCTCGTCTTCTAATCCACTATGTGGCATGTAAATTTGCACTAGCACCAAGTCCAATTTTTTCCCTTGTAGTCTCACCATTATCATCCGGTCATCTATATAACGCACTGATATCACTTTATCTTTCACACATGGTCCCAGTAGTACACCAACACCATGACTTCCTTTACATTCACCATTTGAATAAAACATTCTAAATTCATCACTCACCAACTCACCACTATTTCTCCATCTCACTTCTGATATTCCCATCACATCCACTC
This sequence comes from Thereuonema tuberculata, assembly GCA_023159025.1. Lineage (NCBI taxonomy): Eukaryota > Metazoa > Arthropoda > Chilopoda > Scutigeromorpha > Scutigeridae > Thereuonema > Thereuonema tuberculata. Next base: position 27,866,141 of record JAFIDM010003189.1, on the reverse strand, counting down.
TGTTTCTTCTCATTTCTTCCTTCAAGTTTTCCAACTTCCCCGATTGAAGAAGAGTTCTCACATTCCATGATCCAATCCTCAATCTTCTTTTCTTCTGTCGGTTGAGTTGCTTCATAATGTAACCTTCCTCAGTATCCCCCTCCCGGACATCCGAATGGGGGGATAGTTTACGTCCGGAATTTTTTGCCGAGGAAAGATTCATCATGCCATGTTTACATTATCAGTTAAAATTAATATTAATGAGATGGGAAAACGGAGAATATAAGTCTATGATATAGTGTCATGTTTTTAATCAGTAATACTAGGATGCTGTAGCCGAGTGGGTAAGGGCGGTTGACTGCCTGTTGGAGGTCGCAGATTCAATCCCGGGTCTCGGCGGAGGGCGGGGATTTTTCCGTGCTCCATTCTCCTCCAAACATAGATCCTAGGGTCTACCAGCCCTCTGTTGAATAGGTACAGGTTTCTTTCCCAGGGATTAAAGGCGGGTGGGCGTCGGGTTGACCAACCGACCTCAACTTAGTCTCTTTGGTCACGGAACGCCTGGAGCCTTACCACCCGCGACCTCAAGAGCCACGTAGGCCTATAGTGGGATACTTTAACTTAACTAATGCTAGGATGCGACGTACATTTCCAGTTTACGACAGTTCCTTAATATTTGTCGAAAGATAACGGAAAACCAAAGTCAATGTGCTAATCGCTTTGACCAACCACTAACCAAGCATCAACTTAGAATTATTCGGTTTCTTTTTGAGTTGAGTTTTAAAGATGTGCTTATTTTATAGTTTTGTTGTTATGTTACAGTACTTTTTTGGAAACTACAAATATTCTTCTGATAACTCATTTTAAAGTTGAAACTGGAAGTAATTTTATTTTGTTTTAACTCTCTTATTTACTTTGCTTTTATGCTTGTAGAAGTATTGATAAAAAGTCATATTTCCCCGTTTTATGTTTTTCTTGGACTGAATGTTTTCAGTGGATAATCCACCCACTTCATATTCCCTCTCGAACCGATCGACTTTTATACCCTTCCCCGCTTGGCTTTTCGATATATGTTTTCTTCCCCTTAGGTTGGGGCGTTGGGGAGAAGAGGGTGGTATATCATCTGCACGAAAACAGGAAGACCCCAACCCCACCAACTGTAATCCCTCCTCTCTTCCCCCATCTGGGTTGTTGGCTTTCCATCAAGGTCGTGCAGTCGTAATCGTAAATGACCGTTCATAAATCGACGACTGTCACCGGGAAGGAACAGATTACGGGCCTCGGTGAAGCTGGAAGTCCCTCGCCCTGACGACCGAGGGTATATTCCTACTCTGGGTAAAATGGTGGTGGTGATACTGATAGGACGAATATTTATATCGTTCAGTTTCAACTATCATCTATTTCGCATTGAAAAAAAAAAAAACCATGAAATTTGCAGGCACTCAGCATATTCCTAACTCAATGGCTCGCAGTGCACAACGGAGGAAGGGAATGAGATAGAGAGGATACCAAATCAATCTTCAATTTATCAAAAGGCATTTTGCATTCACAGATGAACAAAAAATCTGTCCAAAGGAAGCTTTTTTTTTTATTTTAATAAGGTAAATAAATTTGTCGCAGTACAAACATATAGATCTCATTCTTCATACTCTTAATGTTAATCATAATGTATATACTTAAGATACGTTACATTATAGGTGTCATTCATATATTTGTGATCAGGTATGAGAAGGCTTCGTCCTCTTTAGAGCACCTAATATTTTTATAAGTTGTGATGTAATTCTAGTATTAGAAAGTCCAGACGGAGTGATATTAGAAGAAGCTAAAGAGAGTCAAGCTGAAAGAAGGGTAATTATTGCAGTTGAAGTAGGCTTTGTGCTGATTGTGTTACATTCTTAAGATAAAAGGCTAAAACTGCAAAGTGATGATGGATTAAACAAATAATGACTCTTATTCCTCTGAGTTTACATTGAGAGAAATATTAAGTCGATGAATACAGTACATCCTCTACTTTTAGATGATATTTTTCATTATATTCTTAATTATATTCTCCATCTTCTTTTATAACAATATTTCGTTCAGCTACAAATTCTTTACTGATCTTCTTCAGGTACAGTTTGTAGAGATAAATCCCTTCTACTAAAGATTTTAAAGCTAATATGTTGATGTGATATCTTTTTACTGCTAAGAATAGGAAGTACTGCTTAGAATTTAGGACTGAGTGTCCTAAGCTTTAAATTTTTACGAATTTCTTACAAGGGATTTATCCCTACAAACTGTATCTGAAGAAGATCAGTAATGAATTGGTTATAGCTGATCGAAATATAGTAATAAAAAGAAGATGCAGAATGTAATTAAGTTGGTGAATGTAGAATTTGTGAAAATTTCACTTTATTTTGTTTTAACTAATATTTTTGAGTTAGATGTCTGATTGACGAGTATCAATAAATCAATAATTTCAAATAACAGAAATCTTAAATGATTTTAAAGTTTCATTTGAACTATCCTTTCATTGATTCGAAAATTAAAAAACAAAAAAGAAAAAAACAAGAAGGATTTTGGTTTTAATTAAGTTTGGAAATCGCAGAAAGCAGATATTTGATTTAGAAAATATTCCTGCATAAAATCCTAAATAGTCTTTTTTTTAAAGTTTATAGCAAATGAATGGAAAGTTATGGCCACAAAGGGTTCAATTGAGACAAACTCATCTTTAGAACTGTATTCCTAACTTTTTATTATAATTTGCATTAATAGGTAGTTATAATAATCGGGGTAACAAAAAAAAAATAATAGTAATAGCAATTACAATAAAAATCGGCTTATTGTTTATATAAAATATTTTGGATAAACCAATTGATGTTGGTTTTTAAGGTTGACCAATAAAGGTTAAAAAAAAAAGGTTAAACTGTACCGCAACAGGTCGTGCAGGCGCTGGGGTACGCAGGAAGTTTAGGCTCCCCGCGATTCTCCGCCAACGGGACTAGTTGAGATTGGAATCAAATAGCAAGTGTGAACTCTTTTTTTTTTCATCAATGATGCATAAGAAATGTTGTTGCCTTTGAGAAGATGTTAAAATAATATCTAATATCTAATTTGTAATTGCAGATATTATCTAAAGATCTCCAACGGATAATAACATTTCTAATACATTCAGTATAAGTTGTAAATAATCTTTTAAGGATTAAGAATTTTATATTTAAAAACAACCTTTTTTTTTTTAATTGTAAAACCTCTAAAATGTTTTTCTTTCTTTTTTTTTCTTTCTTGTATTTATCTTTTATTTCTGTGATGTTTCTTAGTATTTTTCGTTCCATTCTTTTATCGTCTCCTCCTTTCTTGTTAGGTATGATCGCATTTCTTTTTCTTCCGCAATTTCCCCTTTGTTTTAAGTTTGCATCTGCAAAGTAAGGCACTTAGAGACTCAGCCTCCCTCTTAACGGCATCTTGTGTCAGCATAACGGCCGCCCCGTAGCTGCTCTGCCGCTTGACATTCATGTTCTGCGGGCAAGCAACGCTCGCTCTTGGTAGGACTCGCCGCTCTCGGTTAAAAGCGTTCTTGTTAAGGACGGACTCAGGTGTTGACCTCAGCGTTGAATAGAAAGTTTTCGCTTTTAGGTGGATTAAAATTAAAGGAAAACGAATGACAAGAGAAATCCATACTTTCTTTCAAGCTTTTTTAAAGAACTGAAATTGCTTTGAAGGATCTAAAGGGAAACTTACCTGATTTCATTTCATCTGAAATGTTAAACTGCTACGAATCTGAGATGTCAAATTGTTAAAACAAGATCATTGTTTTTAAATGTGTGTGTTTTCTTACATTTACGGTATTATTGATGTGTCAAGATATTTTTATAAAAATTTTCAAAATTTCTACTTCAATTCTTAAAAAAAGAAAAAAAAATTGTGTCTTACGACTCCCTTTTTAATTTTTTTTTTTTTCTTTTCAAAAAAAAAAAAAAAACACTTATTCAGGCGCTTTTAAAATCATGTTTTTAAAAATCATTTCTGTGTTGTTTTATTGTCATAAAAAAAAAAAAAAAAAAGGTTCGATTTTGACTTTTCTGATATCTTAATTATTCAAAAAGAACCATATTATATGTAGGCTATATTTATGTATATACTTTTACAGGGAATTAGTTTACAGTTTAATTATGAACGAATTTCGAGGTATTCTTTAAAAAAGAGAAAAAAAAAGGGTCAGTGGATATGTTTCATTAGATTTCTATTTTAATTTGAACTTTGTTTTGTTTTATTCTTTTATAGAAAATCCATTTTTACATCTACATCTACAATAAATTTTAGTCTAATTTTTAATATTATTATACATTCTAATATTAACTAATATTTGATTGATTGATTGTGGTGATTGTGGATGGCAGGGAAGCCAAGCACCGCGACCTATAGGTCTATGAAATGGGAACAGACAGAGACAGTATAGTGGGAGAAGTAAAGGGGAAACGGGAGAACCTCGAGAAACCTGCCCAGCACGGATCGTCTACATGAGAACCGAACCCCGGTACTCGGAGGTGACAGGCCGATGTCTTAGTGACAACGCCAACTCGCGGCCTTTAACTAATATTTGATGAAATGAAATAAATGAAGTTTTTCCCAAATGTCTATACCTCAGGATTTTTTTTTTCTAAAATATATCCAGCAATAGTGTTTCGCAATTTAATTTTATTAAATTTTAAAAAATTGAAACTTATTAATTTAAAATTTTTAAATGTTGCTTATTATTCTCTGTATATTTTAATTTGTTTTTTATTTTATGACGCAGTGTGGCCACAATGTTTCCCGTGATTAGTCCCAATACAGATGTGAATGATAAAGAAGCTGGTAACACTGACTGAAAGGGATCTTATGTCGAAAATTTATTCCTTCGTCGTAAACAGAAACCACACATTAACCTTTTTATTTCTTAAAAAGGATTAAAACAAAACACACAAGTTAACGTAACATCTAAAAAAAAAATCACGGGAAGTTTTTCGGATCCGTATTTTGTGGCACTGACGTTGACAAAGGATGCCACAAATTCAGATCCGAAAAGCTTCCCGTGATGTTTGTTTTTTAGATGATCCGTTAACTTGTGTGTGTTTTGTTTTTAATCCCTTTTAAACAAATGTCTTTTTAACAAGCGTAAAACCTGAAATCAACTTTTTATTTCCAAACGTTTTTACTTTTATTCTATAATATTTTCATTATTTTTCAATACAAATTATTTTCAAAATTTTTCGTTTTATCTTTTTTTTTTTTAACCAATAATCCCAAACATAAAAAAAAATATTAACTTAATCCTGCAATTATAAATCTTAATGAATTTCCGAATGTTTCTCCTTAAATTCAAGTGGTTTTCGTTTGGAAAGGTTTTTAAACTGCATTTCGGTTTAACACTCGCCCTGTGAAATACAGCGTTCAATTTACTATAATTTCATTCTGTTTCCAATTGAACCTGACTTTGGATCTTCTCTGGAGACTCATTTTATTGACTTGATTCCAGTGAATGTCAAATCGAACGCAACATATGAGAGAGTCCAACCGCGTTGAGATATTAACTGATCACTCGAGTCTCTTCCCGCTCTTTTTTTATTTATTTTTTTTCCTCTTCTTTGATATTCTACTCCAATTTTCTCGTTCTAGACTTATTATTCTCAAATTCGTTCAATTTTTATCAGATTAGAGTAATTGGACTGGACCTTAGATTAAATTACTATTTTGAAATGGAAATGTCAATAGTAGTTAAGACTAGCCCCTAGATACGATGACGCATCTCAGCCACTTTTCTGTTTAAGTAATTTTTTTTTTTGGAGGGAGAGAAAAAGCTTTCTATTTTTTTTTAGCTTTTTCCAAGATTCATCAAGTGAAGTCACTTTGCGTGTGCAGAATCTCGTAAAAACTTTTGAGCCGCTGCATGAATGTTCTTGAAAATTGGATATGTTTATTTGAGGACTATAAATAAGTTTTACATTTGAAATCTATTTCCAAGTAAAAGTGCAAAAATTTGGACATAAAATTCCCCTAGAAAAGCACAAGAGCTTATTGTCCTCCCAATGAATGATGGCCGCCCTGTTTTTGTGAGATCTGCGCATGTATCATCGCTCAGTCTGGTCAGGCACGTCCGTCTGATTTCATGAAAGGACGCCGCCATTGTGCTAATCGCTTGTTACTTTGCAAAAGAGCATTGTATTTATAAATAATATATATTTATTTATTCATATAAATACTTATTGTTAGCAACTGGTATTGAAATAACGCTAAATAGTCGAGAGAAGTTTTAATTTGGCATTATCAACATGCCTTTCTCATTGAAAACAGACTACGTCATCCATTGTGACAGGAAAACATAATTGATCAGCTACCGGAAGGGCTGCGCAGTTCAAACTTCCGCCGGTCATCTTTCATTTTGAGGACAATAGACAATGACTTTCTGTCGGTGTCTTAAACATTGAATATTAATTAATTTTAATCTAATCCATTAACTTGCGATTAAGATTAATCCGATTTTAGGAAATGTATGTATGTAATGCGATTTTTTAGTCTTCTGATAAGGATGAGAAGACTAATATTCCCGTTTTGTCTGTGGACAAATATTATTAAAATATCATTAGCAACGATCACAACAATCGCAACAATTGCGTCTTTTGCATGCGCAACAATCACATTTATAATAATAAGGAAATTAAAGCAATATCAATTGTACGTTTTCTTATACGTATCAGAAGACAGTGCGAAGCATTGTGATTGGTTTACTAATCGCTGTCACTATCTTGTTTGAAAATGGAAAATTTGTGCTGTTTGTAATCAGTATATATAATTTGAATTCAAATTTTTCGTTTTTGTCGTTTTTGTGACTTAAAAAAAAATTAGAAATCCTAAAGAATAACGTTAACAAAAGCAGACATTCAGAAACTTTTTTATAAGTTATTAAGGCTATGCTTCTGTTCCCTTAACTGTAAGAGCTTTCAAATCGATAGTATTAAATGTCTTAATACAATGCCAAGTTAGCTTAAACGTAGTCTACCGTATGAGAGACAAAAAAAAAAAAGGTAATTAGCAAGATTTAAATGAGACTTGCGAGAACTGTAGCGTAGCTAAGTTTAATCCAGTCAGGAAAAGACGGCGCCTCAAGATGTATATCCTTACTTAATTCACTAAATATCCATCTAAATATCGATAGCGATTCAGTGTAAAAAATACGTATATCCGCATTTGGTCGGATTAAGGTTTCCGCGGACAACAATGTTCTTGAAAGATGTCGGAAAATAGTGCAGCCACCTTGCCACTTCTCAGCTGCATCTTGTGGTCCACGGCTCCTTTATTCCTTTATTTGAAGCAACCCGTTGGGGTTTTCCTCGGCCGCCACCCGAGGGCGCGCCGGGTAGAAGTCTGATCTCCCTCATCTTTAATTCCTTGGGAAAGATTTCCCAATTGCCTTTGTGGAATGGCCTCAAACCTGAAGAGAAAGATGAAGAAGCAGGCAAGCACATGAAAGAAAATAAGCATCCATTCCAACGCCAGGATTCGAACCTACTTCCGAAATATCTGCCTCAAGAAAGGCCGCTGTTTTGACCACAAGGCTATTCCGAGACGGCTATGAAAAAAAAAAAAAAAAAAAAAAGATCATTTATCCTAAAAGCAGCAATCAACTCAAGGTTAATCAACATTTTCTCATTGATTTCAGGTAATTCAGTTAGATTTCTTGAAACGCCTGTTGACATTGCTGTATTCGTGTCTCACATTTTAATCTCGCCAATTATCATCTGTCGTCTAACCAAATAACAACTAATTGCATTTTTCCTTTGTAATTAAATTGAAAGCATTTTGCTGAAATATTTTATCTTGAAATTCAATGATAGAACGCTTTTTTCTGTACAGTAATTAAGGCGTTCCAATGCACAGTAGACGCTGGAAGCGATGCTTTCAGATTTATGTAAATGTGTCCGTAAAAACCTAATGGGAGACATTTTAATACAGTTTATTCCTGCATATAATGGTGCGAGCACATCTTAAAAATTTAATTATTAAACCTACAGAAAGTTATAGAGACAGGTAACTATTTCGGAAATTTCTTCGGATTATTTAACAGCAGTAATATTCATCCCCGGATTCGAGAAGACATTTATTGGGATAATAAAAAAACGTTATTTAAGATTAATGTTGATTTACCTATCCGGACGCTGTAATTCAGGTGTTCATTTAATACGAGAAGAAATAAGCCCTGTGTATTTGTAAAATTAAAACCTTATGTTTAATTATTAAAAAACATATAAACTTTAAATGTATTAAGCTGTAATAGATTATATTGGATGTAAATAATGTAATTTAAAATAGACGCTTCACCTTTGCTCTAGAATTTTATTTATTAAATATTGGGAAAACTTTGAATTACGCACCGATAATCTTGGGGTTCGTAGTTGAAGATAAGTGTTATTTGAAGGTACACAAGAAAAAAGTTGAATACCGCTGTTTTAGAAAATTTCGAGCAAATATTCAAACCATTAAGATTATTCAACGTTATTATTCTCCGTGATATTTAATTGTCCATCCTTGCCTTTAAGCGCTGTTTTCTATATGTTGTCATATTGATTTGCTGTTATGAAATGGTAAAGTTCGTGTGTGGCAACAGAAAACTTATTTTCCGTCGTAATCGGAATATGTAGATGAGGTTTGGCTATGCGTTCTTTCTCCGTGACCACTTGGCCATCACTAAAGTCACGTCTGTGTCCAGGACCTTCCCCTCTAAGGTCAAACCTGTTCTTTACTTCCGCTTCGTAGCCCATTGCAATTTTCGGAGACCTCCGTCCTCCGTTGGCGCGAAACCAGCGAATCGTTTGGTCAATGGAGGAGTTGAGTGACCACATCATTCTGGCATCGACGAAACGGCAGCTCTTTGGCGTCGCCAAATTAAATGCAAAACCGCAACTACAGCAATAAATTGGCAACGTTTCCATTTCAGTGGCAGTTGAAATGTATCTATGTTATGTCTGCTTCCTTGGCAGACCCTGCCTATTGCAAACAGCTTGTGTGTGTGTGTACATAGTTTACATTCCTCTAAAATTGTGTCTATTTAATAAATGAATTGTAACTGTTTATTAGTTCGGAAGATTAACTGTTAGTTTGATTAGAGTAGTTAAATATTCGCAATTTATGAAAGTATTTATTTATCTAATGAAAGTATGTCGGCTAATCCAGAGCTTCTCAACTGGTGTGGCGCGAGTGCATCTGAAATCAATATTTAGCTTCACACTAGTCAAACGATCATTTCTAAAATAATATCTAGACGTCTCATTTTTTTTTCTCCCTTGTTCCTGATCTTTCATAATTGTTTTTCTATTTCCGTGGAACATTCCTCTGGTGGGAAGTTTTTCTTTTCAGCACACGTCATATTATACGGTAGTGTAATTCAGCAATACTACCAATAAAGATACTGTTAATGTCTATTGTTTCCATTGTAGTCTGGCTTCGTTTCTTTGGATTGTTATAACTCAGCAACCATGCACTTCCGGTCGTATGTTTATCTGACCTTTTTGACTTCTTTTGATAGGTGGAACCCACCCTCGTAGTTTGTCCGCCTATTTTTAGATTCACCCTGCATATTTAGATTTTCTTCAATTTCGGTTTCACGTTGCCTAAATACAATATCGGTTTCTTCCTATTACATTGAAGCAGTTGTCCTCGGACGAATGGAGATAAGTTGTTGCAGTGGTATATTCTTGTTTCTTGTAATTGCTGGACAGTAAATATGTTTAAACAAATACTAGCAAAATCACTTCTTTTTTTTTTTTTTATCTAGTGAAATAAAATTATCAAGTGAAATACTAAATTATATGAATATCTTTAATAGTTAATAGTAACACAGCATTACTGCACTCTTTAACAGAGAATTAAATACCACCAATAAATGAAGAAAAAAAAATAACTTTATTTGTTTTCTTAATTATCACATCCATGCTCATTATTGCAACCAACAACAATACAAAATGATTCCCTGTCATTTATAATTGAATTGCCAGATTTTTTTTTAATTTTACTTCTGATGATAGATCGAATTCGTTTTAGGCTTCTGGGTAAAGCCCATTGCACATGGATCCGAAAATCGTACAGTCGGATCCACGAATCGGACGTATTCTCCTTCACATGGCCACGAAACGTCGTCTATATGAACGATTTGAATGTTACATGTCGTATAGACGACGTCGGAGAGAGTTTCGTGGCCATGTGAAAGAGAATACGTCCGATTCGTGGATCCGACCATCCGATTTTCGGATCCATGTGCAATGGGCTTAAGAACTAAGGATCTGATATTACTTCAAACCAAGGATTTTTGCCCATTTTAACAATTTCTAATCCATTATTCGATGCAGCATGTTTTACTGTTGCTTCGTAGTTATTGAAAGAACGGAGAATTATAAGCTTTTCACTTATGTTTGCACGAAATAGAGCTGCAAATCTATATATAAAATATTTGTATTGTATTTAAAAATTGCACAAAACTATCGAACTTAACGTAACTTTTAGACCTGATTTTATAATTAATCAGTTTTCTAGAAAGAAAAAAAAGAAGCTTAGATTTTTAACTGGATTTGTTTTTTATTAAACGAATTAAAAAGAAAGAAAAAAAAAAATCATCAAAAGCTTTTTGTTTTACACAATTGAAAAACATGACCTTTAAAAACCTTAAACCTTTGTTCCTTAATGAATCGTTAACTTCGTAGGCCTAAATATTCACGGTTGGCTTCCCAGAATGCTTCCAGTGATCTTTCAACACGGGCTCTCTCTTTAAATATCTTCAGTAGGTCAGAGGTTGAATCGCTGACCAGCCTTCTATGAAATTACCGCCTTTGTCATCGTGGTCCAAAGGTCCTCCTTTGCAGTCCACCTAATGGACCACTAATTGCCTCTTTCCTATCGCCACTCTTCGCTCCTCGAGCTGCTACACATTCTTCTGTTGCGGTTACAACCATTACAAATTCGCGTATTGAACTAGCAGAAACTTTTGCTTGTCTCTTGTGAAAAATTTGAGATATTCTAAACCCACTTCAGCGGTTATTCTTTTTCGGTTCCTCTTGAGAATATCAGGATCGATCAAGTTTGAGTCTGTTTCAGATCATTCCATTGTAATTTTACAGCCGAGCTGTAGGACTGGAACCTGTTCGTAAGTCGGAGAAAAACAACATTTTCTGTTTTCTCTCCGACTTACGAACAGGTTCCAGTCCTACAGCTTGGCAGTAAATCGAAAATGCGCGAAAAAAAAAGAAGAGAAAAACTAGACAAGTGTGTGTATAAATCTCAAGTAACTCAAGAAATGAACAAGTAAACAATAAACTTGTGTTGAATAAGTAGGTATAGTAGATGTAAAATATTTGCAAAATATTTTATTATATATGCTACGGCTGTTGTACATAGTAAACACTGTTGCGAAGAGAGCAGAAGCGGAGAATCTCCGTCGAGAAAATATCTTCCACCAGCGCCATTAGTTGTATTTCTAGTAGATAACTATTTCAAATAAAAAAAGTTAAAGGATCGCCACAACAGGCCTTTGCAGGCCGAAGGGCTCGCGGAAGGTAAGGCTCCCGGCGTTTCGTGACCAACCGGACTAGTATGAGGTCGGGAGGTCAGCCCGACGCCCTCCCGCCTTTAACTCCCGGGAAAGAAACTCGGTAACCATTCTACAGAGGGCTGAACTATTTCAAATAGTTCTTCTGAAAAAGTGGAAAGAGAACATAAATTGGCCTTTACAACAATGATCTATAAATACATTTACATATTATGTTTATCTATGGTTTGTACATTGGCTCGATGCGTCCAGGTTTTTGTATAGAGAAAATATTCGAAGAATATTAGAAATATTGAATTTTTTAAAATTTTTTTTTGATATTTTGAAAATGTTCGCAAGTCGGAGACTATCTGTCTAGGAACTGTTTAAGAAAGAAATGAAGAAGAACAATGATGAATGGCCTTTTTAATTTGACGCTTAATATTTAAAATTCATGAAAAGAAATTTTATTTTTTTGCCATTTGTTGTTTATCGTTCTTTGTTTCAGAAAAAAACTAAAGAAAAAGAAACGAAGGGATTTTTATGTAGCGCGTTTCTTTTGCACATTTTGAAATAAAAAAATATAGGATATTTAAATGTCATTGATAGCTTCTACAAAGAAAAATCAGTAAAAGATGTCCAAGTATCGGAAATGCATCGTTTCCTAAATATCGATTGTGAACATAGGGACTAAGAACCTCATAAAAACATTTCAGAGGTAGGCCTATACTTCAATATATAACGCTTGATGCCAAAGATCGATGCCTCAAAGAAAAGGGCCACAGGAAATAGTAGAAGGTCCAAAAGTGTTACAGCGCCCAAAAGAGAAAATCGAATTCTTGACGCAGTCTCTGATCCAGGAATAAGTAATAGGACAACAGCGATAACAGAAGGATTTCGTACATAAAGGTTTGGAAGGCAGTTCATGAGGAGCTACTGTATCTATAGCTTCATCCACGGATTAGTTGCCACAGATTTTCCTTTAAACTGTTGTCTGCTGTTCTGTCGTTGGTTTCTTGCTCACTGTGCGGATATTATTCACTTTGCATCTGTAATTTTATTCGTGTAGTGATAGTCATCCCAAATGGTATTACGAATTATCATAAAGCGCATTCATGGGCACAGGAATCGTCCTACACAGTTTTCTGTGTGGACTGGTATTTTGAATGATAATTGACACCTGCTTCCTCCGTGAAATGACGAAATATCCTTCATATTGGAAGACATTAATCTTGAAACGAGAAGGCAGTTGTGGTTCATTCATGACGGAGCCCGTTTCATTACAAAGTCTGTGACTTCCTCAGCTATAATCTTTTACAATGCTGGTTTGGTTTGGGTTGTCCTGTTACTAGGCCTACACGGTTCCCAGATTTGAATCCTCTGGATTTAAATACTGTATATCTCTGGATATCTTTGGGCCATTTCAAAACATTGTTTATCAATCAAGCTGTACAATTGTACAGCTAGGGAACTAGGGATAAACAATGATTTTCAGCTAATTAGGGACACATCGGAAATTTGTCAGGGGATTTTTTATTCCGACGTTTGCACGCGTGTATTTAGGCGGTTGGTGCACATTTCTAACATTTACTTTGATGCCTGTTGTTAGTAGAGACTTCGTGAACACTTACTTGTGTATTAGCAGTTGTTACCTGTTTGTACACTGTCATGTTCAGTCACATGTGCAATAAAAATTAGTTTGATCTTTTTTCTTTAAAATGTTTGAAACGTTACACACAATGCATCTGTACAGTATCATTACTGGAAGTATTATGCGTGCATCATAATATTAATAATGCATCATACATCAAATAGGATAACGAATGTTGTCTCGTAAACGATGCGTTTCCTACCCTACGATTATTGAACACTTTTTAAATGATTTGTCTACGTAGAAAGTGTCAGTGAGTTACGATAAAAAATGTGTACGTTGAAAAATGTGTAACTCGTTACAGTTGATAATGAATGCAGTTATCCAAAAATTTCTTATTGGAATTTCAATTTTAAACTTTGTTATTGTTGTAATTCAATCAATCTTATTAAATCTAACGCCTTTACGTAGGCGTTAAATTCTTTGCTTTTGAAGAGATTTCTCCAAAACTGCTGCTTTTGTTGTGAATCATCTTTTATTGTCTGTTTCCTGAATATGTAAATTTGGAATAAGTTGAAGTATCCATCGCATACACAAGACTAAATATATTTGAGTGGAGTAAAGAAAGACTTAATATTTGTTATCATTAAGTAAGATTAACATTGCGTTCATGTTTTTTAAGTTGGAATAACCAACGTTCCGAATATTAAGGAAATCATCCAGCCGTTTTATCGTGATACGCGTAGTCAAGGAAATGGACAAAAAGAGGAGAAAAGTGTTCAGTAAGAATTCGCACGGCCAGTCATGTTTAGCCATTGTTATAATATTTATAGTAAAGAAAAAGTGTAATTCTAGTTTTAACCTTAAGAGTCCATCTGTATAACTTCTGTGTTGAAGAAGTGAAAGTAAATAACAGTTGTAGATAAAGGAGGTAAGGTTAAATATTTACGATGCGAAGAGATGATAATCCCTCATTCCCTATCATTTCCTTTCTCTTTCATACATCATTCTATGAAGATAAAAGGCAGGGGGGAACAGATGATGGAAAGTGAAAGCCCTTCCTCACCCCACTCCCCTTTTGCGTCCTCTTCTATTATGTCTGGTCGACTGTGTAGTTCATCTCCTAATCTCCGGTTGCTCGGGGGATGTCGGAATTTTTATCGGTGATCCAATGCTTCTGGACGCTGGTTTCCAATTGGGCAAAGAGCGAGGAGACACCCACAACGGACCTTTTTTCTGATGGCTTCCCATAATACACTCAAGGCAGTGCAGACCTTTATAGCTTCTAAATGTTCGAGTTTAATAGAGGGGATCAGATAATGATATCATTAAGTAATATTAATACTGCATCTAAGAGGAATCGATAAAAAGACTCTTTTGTAATAAATTAACAATTCTTTTAAAAAGAACTGGGGTATGTAGAGGCCTTTATAAGGTTGTTGTTTCAGTGGATATGCGGAGATAAATCGAGCTAATATGGAATTTATTAAAAAAAAAATTTGCTATGTAACCTTTAAAAAAAATATTAGATTTTATTTTTTAAAGGATACTATTTTAGAAACTATGCTTCCTCAAATTTTAAAATGTATACTTTAACAGAATATGTCAAGTAAATAAAATCATGATTTTTTTTTTTTTTATTCGAGTAACCTTAAATTGAATATTATTTTATATGCGAAGAATTGACTATATACGTATTAATAATAATACATAATGTGGTCTGAATACACTTGCTCAGACGTTGGTTTTTTTCTGAATTCTGTGTGCGCGAGACCTGGGTCGATCTGGGATTTTCTTGCGGCCAATGCCTACAATTATAGCAGTTCACTTTTCTGTGTAACGTAAATGTAGCTTCGTCAGAAAAATATACTCTTTCTATCAAAGTTGGATTGCCGTTCCACACTTCCATCGCCATTTGCAAAATTCTACCCTTCGGATCGTCACCGTTTCGGCCATGAATATTGTTTACTTTGAATGGGTAAAATTTGTAGTCCTTTAAAATCCTGTGAACTCCACTTGCGGACCTAATTTCACAAACACGAGTGTGAGCTAACTTCAACAGCGGCGCAAATTTCCAAGTTCTTTTCTGCAGTCCTCACCTCTCTTCGTCTTCCTGTTTCGTTTCTGGTCGTTGTCATTACCGGTCTCCTCAAATCGTTTCACCACTAAAGTTGTACGATTGTGGAGTGTGGGTTTGGACGGTCGGGATGTTGACCCGCAAACAAATTGCAAGCTTGTCGGTGAGAATTGCCTAAATAAACGGTTTTTAGCAAAATACACTCGTTCTTCTATTGAATATTTTTTTCTATTGTGTCGAACAATAGTATAAAATTAAATCTTTGCAAGTACAACACAACTGCTTGGTTCAAATTGACGAAATCAGTGGTCACTTTACTAGTCATTCACAACAGTTTGAGAGTTTATGGTTACTCTTGCAACAGGAGTGGAAAAATTTGAGGAAGTCAATGAACTTGAAAACTGCAGAAAACGAAAATGGGGAGGGAAAGGCCGCAATTTGTGCTGCTTTTAACCCGCATTCTAGTATTCACTTTCCTTATTCTGTTATTTTTGTTGATTATTATAATAAAATATAGGGAAAAATAGAACTTGCGCAAGATATAAACAGTTAAAATAAACAAATGCAATAAAATTAAAAAAAAAAAATGCTGAGCAAACAAGTGTACGAACTTACGAAGCACTTTTTTAGTAATCCGAGTATGCAATTGAAGAATGATCAATATTTCCCGTGTAACAAATATCACAGAAATCTTCAGAAATAAAGGTCATAAAAAAAAAATCCGAGGTTAGGAGGTTCGGACAAAAAAAATCATATCAATCAAAATATTGTATCTAAAAGCCTTGGCAAATTAGGCAATGTCTTTCCGTAACACTGGATATTCCGATGATGCGTGAATAATGAAACAGAATATATATATACTGTATTTATAAAGACACAGTACAATAAATAGGTTTTTTTTTTTTTTTTTTTTTTTTTCTTAGACTTAAATCTGTTTCCTTATATAAAATTTTAACATAGTCCTTCATAACATGCCCTTTATTAATACAATGTTCTGCAATATCTGAGACGTCCTTATTGTCATTTTTTAAGGCAGTACCGTGCTCAGACATGCGCTCTGCCATTGTTCTTTTAGTCTCCAAAAGAAAAAAAAGTTATTCCAAAAAACTAATTTATTGTTACATTTCGCTTGAAGAAGGGATGACGTATCATAATCCCGAAAATTCCGAAAAGTTTTTAAATAAACTACATGTTATGGAGATGTGGTGTTTTCTTTTTGATTAATGCTAGCAAACGCACCATCTTTACTCAGTAGTTCACGCCAGAGCGACGCCGATAGAGCAATTGATCTCTGTAGCGCAAGATTCAAACTAACTATCTTTGACAATTTAAACGTCTGGACCAAAATAATATCCCGTAAAAAAATTGTTCTGCATTACTTTTTCGATCTCTCCTTGTGTATTAATGGGTTTTCAAAGGACCTGTAAGCTTCGCGAACAGAGAGGATTGATTGTAAATAAACATTTAAAGTTAAAAGAAACTATAAGACTTAAAATTAAAAAAAAAAAAAAAATCGAGTTTTTGTATGTTAAAATTAAAAATCGTACTTTAACATTTTTTTAATTATTACTAATAAATACGTTTCATTAAAAGAAGTTTTTCTTAAGAAAAAGAAAGTTTTTTTTCTTACTTTTAATTGCTTTGAAATCAAATTGGTTCTTAAGTAAATTCACAAGAAATAACTTCGGTTAAAGAAAAAAGTTTGTTTTGGTTTCCTGAAGCGAAAAAGATGGAAGATTGGAAAGAAGAATGAAAAAGAAATTCTCTGTGCGAATGTAAATCAGATTCTTGAACGTTTGATGAGATGAGAGTGACTTTTTTTTATTATTTTTAGGCTTTCAATCGGAACGAATTGCCTACTAAATCATCGTTTTCGTGTACCCTGGTGGTAATAGATGGAACTAATTTCAATGATTCAATGATTATGACGCTTTATTTTTCTCTTAAAGCATAAATATCTGGAATTAAATAAGAACGTGACTCTTACCAGTACTTCGATTCCATTTTCCATTCGATATTTGATAATTTTAAAATAAGATATAATTACAGGATAATAGAAGAAGTTTGAAGAACTTATAGCCTGCTTTCTTATTTCTATTTTTTTTTTTTTAATAGTGAAAACGAATGGCGCACAATTATTTTCAAATTATATTACAGTAAAACCTCGTTAAGTCGTCACTCAAAAGACCAAACATTTTTGACGACTTAAGCGGAGTGACGACTTAGGCGGAGTGGGCATTTTTGAAAAATAACAACACTGAAATACAGTATTTTTATGAATTGCTGTAGGATTCGGTGAGAAAAACAAGATTTTCAGAAATCAATATATGCAAATGAATGAGTGGAAAATAAAATAAAACACTTTATATACTTACCACATTTTAATCGTTTTAAAAGAAAGGCAATGTCTGTCTTTGTTACGTTCCAGCCAACCATTGCAGGGTGGCCACTCAACCTGGAAACCGGGAGAACCGGGAATTGTCAG
>JAFIDM010003189.1:27812068-27848076 GCA_023159025.1 Thereuonema tuberculata | reverse complement strand
AAAAAAAAAAAAAAAAAAATTAATATATAACATAAAATAGAAGTAATTTAAAAAATTTTAAAAATATATTTCCCATCAATATCCAAAAGTAAAATCTATATCAAAAAAGTTTTATTTAAACCAAATACCAAAAGTCGTAATGGAACAATCTATTTATAACAAGTAATGTACTGGAAAACTGCCCATTTTCTTTTTTCCTTGAATAATTTCTTTATTTAAAAAAAAAAAAAAAGTTTTTATTTATTAAGAAACATTTAAAAAATTGAAAAAAGATAAAAAATGAATAATAAATGACTCCGTTATGTACACTAATATAACATAAAAACAAAATAAATCAACTGCATATTAATTTAAAAAATGTAATTAATAATTTTACATGAAAGTCAGTTTATTACAGTTGATGAGCAAAAACAGTGATCAGTAATTACACATTTTCAGGTTTGTTTTTTTTTATTTTTTTTTTAAACCATAGTCGTACATAGAAGCAACTGATATTTGTTTATTATAAGAATTAAGACAAGTAAGGATAAAGTAAGATTCCATGCATTTCCTTTTGAATTCATGTTTATAGTTAGCTATAATCAGTGGATTTTCATAGTCAATATAATGATGAAACTGAAAAGAGTGTACAACGGTTAAATAGTCATTGTTATGCATTCTGAAGGCTGTGCGGTGTTCCGCTATCCGGTCAGGGAGGGGGCGACCGGTCTCTCCCAAATAAAAACATGGGTTATACCTACACGGAAGAGCATAAACAACTCCTTGAGGCACATAATTTTGTCAGATGCAAATTCTATTTGACGCTACGGGGTCCACACGGAGTCAAACCACCGCTTAAGTTTATATAAAGGTTTCCCAAATGCTCTAACATTCACTTGATAATAGTTCATCATTTTTGAACTGAAACCATGGTCATGTATTTTATTTTGTATCTATATTTTTAATTAAATGTCATTCAGTATACCGGTACGTAGGCTTCATTTCTTGAACACTAATTTATAATACTTATTACTAGCATTAACTGTAATAAATAAATAAACAAATCTCGCCATCGTGCCTGTTTGTTTGTAAAGCTGGAGTTGCTGTTTATCTGCTTGAACTATTCAAAATTACCAAGAAATTAACTTGCTGTTGCAAAGACGCCATTTCTAAGTTGATGTCATAATTTCCAGGCGAACGTAAGTGATCAGATTTCATCATATAAGACTGTCTTTCTCTGTGGAAACAGAATACGTGAAATAAACAGGAAAAGTGTGAGTGTAAATGAACTTTGAAGCTCCTTCCAAGCTTGCAACACTGTACAAAAGATAAAAAAAAAAAAAGAAAAAAAATCTCATAATATATTCATATAACGTAAGTATTTTAGTAAACGGTATTCTTTTCTATGATAGTAGGACTCCCAAATACAGGGAAAGCTTTTGTACAGGGTGGAGCACATAAACCGTCCCCAATAGGTTTCAAGGTATATGTTGTACGTACGCTGTAGACAGTATTCAACGCTAGTGATATGCGCATGTGATGTTATGACTTTTATCTTCAGGGGTTGCAAAAATGGAAAGTACATCGCAACGACCCTCGTATCTTGGATCATTTGAAAACAAATATAAGGCAAGAGATCGCTTGCATTATGGTCACTGAATTGAGGAGTATATTCCTGAACACGCTACTGCAAGCGGAAAAATGCATCGAGGCAGACGGTGGCCATTTCTAGCATCTACTTTGAACATGACAATAAAAATATACCGGCAATAATGTACAAATAACATGAACAGGAGCGATAGCGTTAAATAGTATCCATTTTCAGAACCGAAATATACTGTATCTGGAAACCTTCTGGGCCCTGTTTTATGTGCACCACACTGTATAAAAATAAATTGGTTTGTACGAAAACTTTGCAAAACAAAGGTACAATGTGCTGTCCGCACACATGCTAAGGTTTTTAGAGAGAATTTTTCCGAAAGTGTGGTATGCTTTGGTCCGTGGGGAAAAAAAAAAATCACTGATCCGCATAAAAGTTAAAAATTAAAGTACATAATATAGCGCCATAAGAATAAAATTGTTTTGAAATAAGAAAAGGTTCGATCATTTTGTATGGTTTTTGGTTTAGATTGGGAGGCTGGATAGTATCTTGTATCTCTATACATCTTTACTATCATCTATTTATATCTTTTTTGAGAACCATTTTTATACTTTTTCGCAAACGTATTTCTTTATTGACTATCTCAAAATAAATTATATTATTTACAAGTATTTTTTTTTCTTTTTCTTTACAGGTAAAACATTTTGAATGATATTGGATTAACTTAGAGATAATGCTCATGTAAGTAGTGGATAATATTTTTTTTCCCTCCCGAAACATCTCAATGAGCTACGAATGTCAACTAATGTAGTTCTTATTTGCCAATAAAGCGATGGTATTAAATTTAAATACATTTAAAATATCAAAAATAAGTACTCAAAAAAGAACACAATGACTTAATATTTGAAAGTCATTCAAACTGAATTCATCAAAAACAAAATAGCCTTTAACAACAGTGGAGTATCTTTGGAAAATAAAAAAACAAAAGAAAAACCGAAGATTCCTTACCATTGTATAAAGTTATTTGTTTCTCATTGTGCTTTGATGTATTTTAGTTTCAATTGCTATTAAAAATATTAGTTTAGAAAATTAGTTCCAAATTTAGAATTGTAAACTTTAATATCTGTAAAGGGACTGCCCTTAGAGCAGTCGGTTCCAACTCCAACTTCTTAAAGATAGAACAAAAAAAAAAAAAAAAAGGGATATAAAGAGGGTGTCTACAAACCGGGAATTGTACGGGAAATTTGGTTTGACATGAAATGTACGGAAAATCAGACTACAACCTTAAATTTTCAGCATTTTTTTGGTTGTTAAAATAGGATTGTCAAGGGCCCCGCAAAATTCATCTTGTACCGCCCTGATTTCTCTTGGAGGCCCTGATTGGGGTATTTTAAATATTTTACGATACGATACAAGTTTAATGTCCTTAAATTTTTGTGAATATGTCCTTAAATGTACGGGAATTGTCCTTAAATTTTTTGTTTGAGATTCAGTAGACACTCTGAATAAATATGTTGTTAAGTAGATTTATCGTCACTCTTTTAAGTGTAGCCCTAATTTGCTTTAATCGATTCCGAGCCTTGATATTGTCTGGTAGTATCTACGTCTGTGGTAGTAGGTCGTTAATTGACATTGTCTCTGCATCGTAGTCTTGATACAAATTTCATTCGCAATTAATTTCTGACCTGATGATTATCTCGTAAATCGCGAATTTTCTGTCTAATAAGTGACAGAGAAATGAGAGAATTCTGCAAATAAAGCATTAAAATATCAAAATTTGAAATAGAGAAGGAGAAAGTTTTTATATGTGCTCAATAATTCATAGTGAAGAAATAAGTATCAGCCAACACACAAATAATTTTTTTAAAATAGAACAAATTATAATTAACAAAATAAAAAACATACATACGTTCATATAAAAAGTTTAGTTGAAAATGAACTCCGCAAAGGCAGCTCAAAAGAATATATGTACGTTTTTTATTTAGTTAATTATAATTTGTTACATTTTTTAAATTTATTTGTGTGTTGGCCGATACTTATTTCTTCAATATCAAAATTTGAAAATCAAATGACAAAATCAACAATATCTCTTCAGAAATATGCAGTTTCTTATGTAAAGATTTAAAGAACAATTGGAACTGCTAGAATTAATTATAAAATAACCAGTTTGCCGCACACAGGGTTTAGATAATTTCCTCCGATCTCAGGTTTTTATCATCTAATATCTATAATAAATAAATTTTTGGATAGATTTCGTTTGTTACCCATTACTGATCTCTAAATTGAAATAAGTAGTTTAAAGGAATAATAAAAAGTACTCTAGGTATGTTCCTCTTTGTTTCCGAACTGTCCTCCATCTTTGTTTTGCTTTTTTTTCCCGCTCCCTTTCAGTTTTATTTCTTCAATGACAAATTGCTTTTCTCCACGACTTTGTCATTTGGAATCGAGTTTCTGTCACAGTCAAAACCCCTGAGAACCACTTCCTGAAAGAAGAGATTGCGTTTTCCCTTTTCATTTTAGTTTTTTTTTTTTCTTTCTCTTAAAAATAAGACAAAAAAAGATACGAAGTTAGCAGAAGATGAAGTAGGCGTATGCATTGCGGAAGTCTCCAGGGAACAGGTCTCCGCCTCATTGGGATTAGCGAAATTGTATTCCGGAACTCTTCAAAAGTGGATTTCTTATCTCAAACGAAATACGATAAAATATATATATATATAAATCCTGACTTCATTAAAGGAAACGATACCGCGAGGTAAGCGAGTTCTCTTTCAATCGTCCGTAATCAAATTATTCATAATGTCGGCTTAAGTAATCCTTAATGTCGTAGATAATTACTGTCCCACAACCAAAATAAATAAATAAATAAATAATAATAAAATAATATTAATTACGATTTGCATTTTGTATTTGCATTAGAGTTTCCCCCCGCCCGCCCACACACACACACACACACACACACTTTTTTTAGCCACCTATTTGGGAGCTATTGTGATAGCGACCAGAATTGGTAGCTATTGCGTTTGTCCTGGCCGTACGTCCGTCCGTGTCTGTCCACCCTGAAGAACTCCCGAACGGAAGGTCGGATCGGCAAACGGACTTCACCATCGCGTTCAGAGGCCCGAAAACTGTATGTATGGGGTATTTTCAGGGGCCTACGCCCCCTCCCACGTTTGAGATACTTGGCATTGTTGTCATTGTATTCCAATAACAATTCCCGAACGGAAGGTCGGATCGAAAAACGGATTTCACCATCGTGTTCAGAGACCTGAACAACATGGGAATAGGGTATTTTCAATAGCCATGCCTCTCACCCATGTTCGAAATATTTGTAATTGTTTTCATTGGATTTCCGCTAATATCTTAAATAAATGCAACCATCTCATTTCAGTTGTCAGCTATAGCTTGATGCTTAAGATCTCGGAGTTACATAGTGAAGGTTGTAAGTTCGAATCCTTATAGGTACTGCGGTTTTTTTTTCTCTCTTAATCTTTTTTTTCTCGATGTCCGCGAGGATTTTTTTTGTTTTTCTTATTTTTCTAACTTTTTTTTTCATTTTTCCTTACGTTAATGTGCTTTCTTTTTTTTTATTACTGTTTTTATTTATTTATTTTTTATTATTATTATGGGTCGCCCTTAAATTTATGCTTTAGCACAAAATTATATTCACTTGTTTTTGTTTCTGTAAAACATGAAAATATTTTTCTTTTGAAACGGGGTAATGGATCCATTCCTTCACAACAATGAATATCGGATGCTTATTCTGTTAACACTGATCAATAGCAAATGTGAGTCAGATCTGTTTTGTAACCTAAATAATGTCATGTAAGATATTTAAAACAGTTAATCTAACCAAGAAGTACAAAGAATTTAAAGCCTACTTAAACTTTTATTTCTTAATAATCATTATACATTATAAATATATACAGAGTCCGACAACAAAGCGTATACACACTTCTAATGTATAATCTCTTCAAGTGTGTATCATTTTTTGGGGGTCTCTGTTTATGAATATTTTTTTTTTTTTGTAGTTATAAAAACGAAAAGCACACATTTTAATGTTCTACTAAATACAAATAATACAAAATTTTCCATTTTTTTTTAAAATAAATTAATTCAATCGGCTAGTTTCTTAAATTGTATAAATCGGATTAATCTTAGCCCAATCAGCGCAGTGGATTAGCTAGGATTTAAAAATATTCATTGTTTCATGTTGTGAAATATTAACAGAAATTAGAATAGAAATCCATTGTTTCGATTCCAGTGCTTTTCTGAGGCAATTTTTGTCACCTACTATCACCCATTTCTAGACAAAAGCCCATTTGGAAAACATTTCAAACACCGTAGACTACATAAGCTTGGTTGTCTCTTAGTCATTCAGTATGCATACCAAGTTTCAAGAAGATACATCCAGTAGTTCGAAATTTATTAGGAAATGTGTGTGGGAGGGGTGCAACACATAGACTCATATACTAGTAAAAATGATTTAACGTATGTTAAAAATTAGTGTAATTTCAGAACCTGATTGATTTGATGAACCTCACTGAGCCTAAAAAAAAAATAGGTTCCAGAGACATCTGTCTTGTAATGCATAGGACCTCCTTTAGATCGGATTACCCAGCAACCCATCGGATTACCCATGTTGGGACTCCACGAACCCTCTGAAGTATTACGTAGATACTATATCCCATGCCTCCTCAATAGTGGTACACAATTCCCTAATATTCACCGATGGTGGAACCCTGACACTCAACACTTGTTGAACCACATCCCATTTATGCCGTAATTTGTTGACTACGGACCTGTGCGATCGCGCATTGTCCTGCTGAAAGAGCCCGCTCTCGCATGAGTGAATGCATGACTTGAACGGGGCTAATGATTCGTGTGGATGGTTACGTAGCGTCCGTCGGCCAATGATGTCTGAAGACGTGTCAGGGATCCTAATGCGTGCCCATACCATAATAGAGTTACCGTCGTCCTGGACTGTTCTTCGTTAGCATGCGGGTTCCAATACCTCGTGAGGTTTTCTCCACATGCTTAATCGTCCATCAGTGCTAAAGAGTTGGAACCATGACTTGTAGAATCAGTGGTCTTGCGTCCAGTGGCGGTGTTCATGAGCCTAGGTGAGAGCCGAACTGGACCGTCAGATCCTACACCCTATAGAAGAAAGAGAACGATAATGTTATGTCTGGTCCCCAGCATTGATTTCTTCTGCTATCTGCTGCAATATCGCATACCTGTCGGATATTACAATGCGTGCCAGACGACGCTATGCACGATCGTGCAGAGGTTTTCGTCTGCTACAGCAATTTCGCATGCTGGGTGTTTCCCCTGATGTTGTGGTAGTCACCCTTCAAATTGTTGCCCATAAAAATCCAAATTTCGTGTTGCTTTTATGGAGTGATCTCTACCGTCAGGTTCGTTAAAAGTCGCTTAAATCGTGATATGCTGCCATCGTCACTGCGAATTATACGACAACGGATTGTACACATCCGCCTTTATATGTACTTCAATTGCGGAAGATATTTTCCATTTTATGCAGGAATATGGTGGCATGTAATGGAAATGGGGACGAATGTCTCGGTTTTTCTGGTACTTCAGTGTATATCAGTCCTCAAAACATCTTGATATAAGGTAGGCTTTCATATTAATTCCAGCTTTTCGAATTCTGTGAATGAAAATTCACTGCGCATAAGATCTGAGGCATTCAGCAGCGTATTCAGTTGTCATTGGTAAAGTAAAAAGAATATGAAGTTCCTGCATCGTTAGTTCATGCGTGGAACTTGCTAACCATAATCATGTATAACAGGATTGATAAATGGATCAAAATAGAATGTCTTTTTGTATTCTATTTTGAGTATTAAAACTCTTAATATATATATCAATAATAAGACATACATCTCTGTACGGTGAAGATGGAGTTTTCTCATAAGCTGTTAACTATAAATGTAAAATTCTTGCATTTACATATAAAAAAGGCTTTCATAGCTACGTAAACGTCAGTTATACTTTCTTTGCAATATATGTATGTTAACTATATATTGCTTAACTTTTATTTTGAATTCCTCATTGATTTAGAAAGCTTATATGGAATCGCTCGTAATGCTTTCTGTTTGACCTACTGCGACTGTTAAAAGTATAGCTTATTGTAGAATGATTTTAGTAGATGGGTAAATAATATCTTCGACAAAGTCCTTAGTGGAGCATAACTTCAACTTACGTCTTTGTTTGGGGATGATCATAACTAACAGAGAAAGGAAACTTTTTCTCAAGTCGAATGTATCTCCCAGTCGTGATATTTCCTCTCAAAATCCAAAATGTCGGTGGTTCTTCTTCTCTGCTGCTGACACTTCCATTAACTCGTCGGCACCGAAACCAACAAAACACGTCACTTGTGAGATCACAGCCACTGACAGACTCCATCAGCGTCGTTCCTTCAGCTACAATCCATCCTTTTCTCTGTAGCTCTCTCTCTCAATGCACGTAATCTTTCCAAGCTTCTAACTCGCGATACCGGCAGTATTTTCAAATACATCCTGCTAAGGATAAATCAAAGCGAGAATTTATTTCATTTGTTCTCTCACTGCTTTATTAAAGCTGACGGGAAAAAAAGCTATTGATGATACATTCTTTTATTATGTTCTAGAAATTGATAAAAAAAGTTGAAAGTCTGCAGCTACTTTCATTCATGCTATTAAATAGGTCCTGACTCATTCAAGTGCAGCCGACTGCAAACCTTATATTTCTTTTATACATTTCGTATTCCGATGCTCCTAAAATTCCGAAAATTTAAAAATGAACTTGTGAAGCATGTGGGATTTCTTTTTTCTTGTTTTAAATTTTCAAAATATTCTGCAATTAATTCAATTAAAAAAAACCAACAACATTCAATTTTTTTGAGTATTTTTGAGGTATTACTCGGTCTTTTCAACTCTTGACGAAAACCTGAAATGACAAAAAATATATAAAATAATGTGTTGTATTTAAATTATTTATTATTAGTGCAATAGTTATTTTTTGAAAAAAATAATTTAGTCTCACACTATTAAAAAAAAAAAAAAAAAATTAATTTTTTTAAAAATTAACTGTTGCACTAACAATAAATATTTTAAATACAAAAAATAATTTTACTTTTTTTCTATCATTTCAGGTTTTCGTGAAAAAATCGAGTAATACCTCAAAAAAAAACCCAAAAAATAGAATGTTTTTGAGTTTTAATTTAATTAACTGTAGAATATTTTGAATTTAAAAACAAGAAAATAGAAATCCCAGATGCTTCACAAGTTCGTATTTAAATTTTCGGAATTTAGGTGCATCAGAAAATGAATTATACAAAAGAAATAAAAAGTTTGCAGTTCTTCAGACAGGACCTTAAGTCCAGTGTTGCGGATTTAAATTTTCCAAATCTTATTCTAATTTACATATCGTTTAAATTGAAGGAAAATTTTAAACAACATTTCGAATCGTAAACATGTTGTATGAGAAGTATTATTTAAAATAATGTTAATCCAAACAATGTATTTTTTTCCTTTTAATTTATAAAATTCATTTTTGATTGGCAAACTTTTTCGACATTAAAAAAAAAGAAAGACTGAATCATATTCTCTCCTGGAGTAATTTAGACCAATTAAAATGATCTTCTGTTTTTTGTTTGGCAAATAAAAGATTCCTTTTGTCTTATAAATCAATAAGTGAATTAAAGTCGAATAAAACGTTTTTAATTGAACAATAAAACAGTGCAGGCTGTCCCGTCTGTTTTACTTGTTGAGCTTGCCAAGAAATATTGATTTTTATTAATGTCTGAAATTAGAATAGTTGAAATTAATTAGTATCGTTGATAATTGTGACTTTAGCGTAATGATGTTTTGCAGCCGGCCTTTAAAGGTCGTCAACTACAGAGTAGAGTAAGTTTAAGTTTTTTCATAAGAAATAGCCTATCTGATAAACTAAAAGAACCAGATATGCTTGGTTTTCTTTTCTCGCTCTATTCGTAATTTGTTGCTTCTCCAAAACACCTTCGAATACCCCTTGGTGATCGAAATATACGCAACAACAGCCAGATAGATAATTAATTATTTTCAGAAAAGTAATGTATATCATACATTATATATATATATATATATATATATATATATATATATATATAATAGGCGAAACTCAAAGCAACCTCTTCGAGTTTCGCAAAGCAAAGATTTCAATTAATCATTTAAATTTTAGGTAGTTTGGTTGTAGTTTTTAATTTAAAATATAAAGTTAGGTTAATTCAATAAGTAATAAAGAACCCCTAATCTCTTTATTGTTTCATTTATATTTAGGTAATTTAGGTTTATTATATTGGTAATTTCTTTTAAATTTTAGGTAGTTTCGTTGTAGTTTTTAATTTTAAAAAGAGCAAAGTCTTGGTATATTGCGTTTTTATTTTCTAAATTGTTTCTAAATTTTGCCGCTGAAGACATGGAGGTAATTTGATAATATCTCCATAGAAACAGTGATTTTTTTTGTTTTTTTTCTTGTTTTTTTTTTTGTATTAGCGTTTTCAAATCCCAAATCGCTGTCCGGCTAAATATATACTTATACTCGTATATCTTTAGAAAATCATGTGTACCAGTGGTTAGACGTTCCTTCGATTCATATCTGTTTTCATTTCTTTAATACTCCTAACTCCATTTGCACCTACAGGCAATTAAATATCTTTCTCTTTTCTTGGACTGCTCCAGTACAACAGAAACCACTTTGCCGAGGTACATGTTCTCTTCATTAATGAAAACAAATGCCTCCAAGTAAGCCTCGAAAAACCTAGCTGTTCGAATTGACTGTTAATTGGATTATTAGCGGCATTATTCTCTTAGCTTTGTTGATCTTCTTTTGGAAATTCCACTTGATGTAAATAAGTTCAGAAATGTATTGGAAGTGTGTGTGTGTGGTTCGTTTGGGGAGGATCCTTAAACAACTTCATCTTCTTTTTATTTTGGAATGGCTTCTTCTTTCCAATTTTTTTTTCCAAAGATATTTTATGAGTTTTGATTTTATTATTATTATTAAGAATAGCAAATTAACTGTTCTCTCTCAATTAGAGATCTCAGAAAAATATTAAAAACTTAAAAATTTCTATTTTGGGTTTTGAATATTCCTATCTATCTTGCGTAATTTATTAGGTATATGCTCGACTAGTATATGATCCAGTCGAGTATTGGGGACTAGGTATGCATCGGTGATACATCAATTTTGTGGACTTGGAGGGAACGGTGGAGACCAAAATATCGTACATTATATAAATAGCGCTTTTATTTTCAGTTGGATCACAGGTAAGCGCTTAACCAAATTTTGAAGAAATCAATTCATTGGCATTTAAAAAAAACAAAAAAACACACATACACCAAAAAAAAAAAGTCCTTCTATTTCCAGGGTCATTTTTTTGGTTGGAGGTCGATGGAGATCAACATAAATGAACATGTGTTTTCAGTTGGACTAAAAATAAGGTACGGACTTTATGGAAATGCGTCCAACCGTTTTAGCGTGATTCCACAGACAGACAAGCGGACATAAAAACACCAATAAAAGATAAAAAAATGTTCAAATGGAATAAGTAAGATTGCGCGTGCTCAGTTAATTATGAAAATTTATCTTTCATTCACGGCAGCAGTCATTTGTTGCAGTTTCGTCCATGAATTTAGGGAAATCGAGAATTTTTATTAAAAAAAAAAAAAAAAAAATCGATGAGAATAAATTACTATCTTGTTTTTTATTTCTGATATAAAATTTGAGGAGTGTAAATTCTTATTTTCCCCCTGTATCTGTCCGTCACTTTCAACACAGGAAGTACAGGAACTAGATACAAAATTTGCTAGTTAAATAGATCTCGCCGAATCAATCTTAAAATCGTTCAGATCTTGTTCTAGTGGGTTCTGAGAAAGAACAGGCCTCCTACCAAACATTGGCATTGATACAATCTATTTTCTATTGCGTCACCTTAACAAGGATTTATTTAGCACTACTCTGTGTTAGCATACCCTAATAGGAATTAAGCTATGTCATTGTTATTGTTAACCACCTAATAATAATAACAGTAATGACCTGTATCTATTACTTGTGGATACTACTGTAACATTCAACTTCATGCACCAGTAGATTAGATGCTGTGTAGAAGCCATGGATCTCTGTGATTTCCCTTCCTTGTCCATTATTATACAAAGAAGCCCGGACTTTTTTAAAAGATTGATTATATTACACTATCAATTAAATGATGGATAATCAGCTCCTCTAGGGTATAGGAGTTCTGTCAGGAAGCAGCCATCTCAGTGTGTGACATGTGTATCCGCAGTTATTAAACAGGAAATAGTCTTCTGGAAATGCTTTATAGAGAAACTTTATAAAGAAACGGAGAAGCTGTTACTTACGTTACGCAGACGTTTACGGAACAATTCTTAAGCCGAACGCGCATTGAACCACGTGTCCGTATCCCGTAAAGGGTCAAACGCACAGCCACGTTTCCAGGTCGGAACGGAGACGTTGACGTCAAAATGAGCAGCTACGTCATCAAACGTTGGGTAGAATTTTCCAAGACGGCGAAGTCGGACATGAGCATAGTTGCCGTTCCGGCCACGTTCCAGCCAACCAATCACATTCCAGCAGTCTACGTGCAGCCAATCAGAAGAAACCACCTTCTCCCCAACAAAATCAAATCGAAGAGTCGCCATTTTTCTCGTCGTATCGGATTTTAAATGACAGAGAA
Source organism: Thereuonema tuberculata (assembly GCA_023159025.1). Classification (NCBI taxonomy): domain Eukaryota; kingdom Metazoa; phylum Arthropoda; class Chilopoda; order Scutigeromorpha; family Scutigeridae; genus Thereuonema; species Thereuonema tuberculata. The sequence continues at coordinate 27,835,768 of JAFIDM010003189.1, read as the reverse complement.
ACATATTCACTTACTTCCTAACTTCAAGAGACTTATTTCTATCCATTCAGTTCATGAATTGAAACAAATACAATCGAAGGAAAGTTGAAAAAATTCTACATTATTTCTTTGAATAAAATGTTCAGCGCCAATGACGCTTCTTTTGTGGACATTGCCAGTAAGTTTTGTCGAAAGTATCCGAGCATAATGTGGTAAAACAGCGGTCGGCAACCCGCGGCCCATGAAGCGTTTTGGTGCGGCCCGCGGGGCGTGTTGGAATTTTTTTTTTTGGTTGTTAAAGTAAGATTTTCCGTTTTTTTTTTTTTTTGGTTGTTTAATTTAGGTTTTCCGTTTTTTTTTTTTTTTTTTTTTGGTTGTTAAAATTTTTGGCCCAAGTGCGGCCCGCAGTAATCCCCACATAGCATATTTGGCCCTTTTACAACAAAAGGTTGCCGACCACTATGATAAAATATGCTCAAAAGAAATAAATTCATATTGTAGAATGATTTATAGTCAGATCTGACATCCGTCCAAGTTTTAAATTTATCTCAGATTTAGGATTCAGTGATATTTTCTCATTTTTTAAGAGAAGCGCTGTATGAATAATAAAAATAAATTCTTTACTTAGAACTATTTCAAATGGTTACTCGCGTGTGTTACATTTAAAATTATGTAAAATTAAAGCTACATATTAAAATTGAGGTTTGCTGTACCTTTTTTTCTTTATAATGTTAATAAGATTCCCAATCATATTTAATCTGAATGGTTAAGTAAAATAAATAAATAAGATTTTCAGCTAAAAATCAAAAACAAATCTTTAAGAAATCCTAATAACTTTTCACTATAAATGCTATTAAAATATAAATTAAGACTTTGTATAATACTGTAAAAGCAGTTTATGTACATATTATTAAAACAATATACAATAGCTTTTAATTTGTTCATTAAAAAAAAACAAAAAAAAAAACAGAACAAAAATAAAACACCTCATAAAAGTGACAAATATAATTATATTTTTTATATCTAAGCCTCAAGATTTATTTATTAGAATTTAATTATCCTTTATTAATGTTTATTACATTTATTAATCAAACTATACATGAAACCGACAGTGCAATTATAAGACCAAAGGTAATCCTGAATCACTAAAACGATTTATTGAAAACATTATAGAAGAAAAATATAATGAAATATAATTAAATATATTTGATAGTAATAATTATATATTCCTGATGTCAGAAATATATTAAATATTTTACTATCAAATAAAAACTAGTTCTGAGTCAACATATAAACTAATAATTTCAAAACAGATCATACACTAGTGTCAAAATAAATTTTATATCTAAACAATTACTCTTTTATTTTCTTTAAATATTATTTAGCAAGATGTCTTGTTAACAGAGGTGCATATATATTTTTAATTTTTTTTTTTTTGACAGAATAAAGAGAGAAACAGATGATTTGGAAGAATAGCTCTAAAATATGTTTTATACAATGCTGATTGTCTAATAATTTTAGATGTAATTGTTCAATTCACTGGATTTTATATGTAAATAAATGTAGTATATTCTTAATTATTCATCCAAAAACACACTTATCAAGTAGATAAAAAGTAGCGTAAACTTGAACTAAATTTCTGTATATGCACATTTAAAATAATAATAAGTAATTGATAAAAAAAAAATTGCATCTACTCAATTTAATAATAAAATAAATGCTTCAAACCTACGCTAAAGCAATTTGGTAAAGCGATTAAAAGTCATTAAAATTAATATTTAACCCAATATAATAAGATAGTTTAAGTAGAGTATCTCAAAAAGGTCTCTGTAGTTATTTTATTCATACAGAAAAAATACTCACTAAAAGTTATCAATATTAATAAAATTAACCTCTTACTGGACCAGTTTCAATTTTTAAATAATGTAATATGGTATAATATAATATGGTTTATATATGTAATAAAGGAAAAAATATTTTTTTATTAATTTATTATTGAAATATCTTTTTCTAATTTATAAAACTTAAAGAAAAGTAGGTAGGCTATTTACTCCAGGCGAAATTAGGAATGAACTCTCCTTTTCTTTATATTCGAAATCTCACTGTGTCCTGTGGAATGTTTCTTTAAATGTAGAATAACCAATGATGAAAAGAAAACACTGAAATCATTTACATCAGTTGTGAAATTGGCGCTATTTTGTAAGGGAAACGCGATAATAACTTCTGTTTCCGGTAAACGGATCGGAGAAACGGATTGCCAGACGGACCAGTGCGCCTTGTTTTGGCGTGATCGTAGTCGGAACGGAGCCGTGACGGGACGTGTCGACGTTTGTGTGCGTTCAAGGCTTAAACGGACAAATGACGTCATTCCGTAAGACGTCCGTCGATTCGTGACGTTAAACTCAAGTATTTCTGCGAATACAGAAGTGTGCCGTACTGCCTCAATGGAAGAACCATTCTGATTGGTGACGTTAACTTTGCGTCACATACGGAATACGGGAATCTTCAAGCTTGTTCAATACAGTGACGGAATAGTTGAGTTTAACGTCACGAATCGACAGACGTCTTACGGAATGACGTCATTTGTCCGTTTACGGGATACGGACACGTGGTTCAATGCGCGTTCGGCTTTAGCCTAGAAGTAGAAAATATAATGAAGCAAACATGTATTACAAGTACAATAATTTAACATAAAAATGGCGGGAAAACAGTTTTCGATCTTTTGATTAGAAGACTGGCGTTCATTTTAAAAAAATAAGGAATTAATTTAAATTGAAAACAGTTATCTTAATTGATTATTTCTAAATCCGTAATTACTACTGAGAGCTAATCATTTGTTCTTAATAATTAGCTATTACTTAAAAAAAAAAAAAAATAATAGCTTCAGAATTTTGTAAAATACAGCAATGTTGTTGTATTGTTTTTTTTTTTTTTTTGTTTTTTATCCTTTTCAAGTTCATTTATCATATAACTCAATCAATTACATGAGAACAAATTTTAAGAAATCGATCTTAAAGTCATCCGATAAATGTAAACATTTTATTGTAATTTTTTTCCCATCTCTCCTTTTTTGTACTTGATTTCTTGATAACCTTAAAAAACAAAATCAAAACGATGGAATCCATTCGTAAGCTGACTCGTACAGAAGCGAAAAATGGATCGGCCCCATTGCGCTCTGAGTAAAGCATTAGTGCGCCTTTGACCCGGAAATAGATTTCCGGGGTCTCGGAGTCGGCAAACGGCGTCGTCCATCTCGTTCCAGCAGAAAGAATTCACGTATTCCCATAAGTTACCTGTTGTCATGTGTAACGAATGGATTCCAGTTGCTTTCTCGCTCTCAACTGACGTGATTTTTTATTATTTTTTTTTCCTTTCACGGAATGGCAACACTTTCTTCTCTCTTTTTTATGGTACGAATTACAATTATTACAGCATCTTTATTTTTTTTTCTTTCCTCGTAATGAGTTCTAATCCTGTGCCATGATTAACGTTGATGATGATGATGTTTTATTACCTAATTTCTTTCCGTCTCTTAGAACGTAATCCCAGATATGAATAACACATGACAGGGAAAATAAAATAAAATAAAAATGGCTCCCCTTAGAAGTAAATTATCTTTCAGAACTGTTTCAATTATTTGTTTCAGATTTCGTTAATGGGCGATTAATGAACCCGGTAGACGAAGCATGTATGCACCTTTTGAAACCTGCCGACTAATTTACGTATTCTATTGCTTGTTAAGGGTAGTTTTAAAATCCTTAAAGGAATGAAATGTAGGAAAATTGAAATGTCTTTCTGCTGAAATTTTGTGAAATTTATGCTGAGTATGGAAGTGTAAAAGATTATTAAAATATAAATATTTTTAATCAGCTTTGAATACATTTTTATAATTGTTAAATATAAAGGAGAATGGGCAGAATGGGCCACCGCTGTATAGCGATAAGACATGTACCTACAGAAAGATCTCCTTAAATAGAATATTTTTTATTATTACGACCTGTCTCAATTATTAGTCCGTTCGGAGTTATATCATTCTAGATATGACTTATCTAGTTGACATCTTAATTAAATAATAAATCCTGGAATTAACAGTTAATAATTATTTTCAGTAACATTTATTGCATGTACATAATTATTATTTATTTGAAATAAATGATAATATTAATTATTAATTACATGTATTAATTACTAAAAGTTAATTACATAATACATTCGAGAATTACGACGTCAACTAGATAGTCACATCTATAATTATATAACTCCGAACGGACTAATAATTCAGACGAGTCACAATAATAAAATATGTTCATTTAAGGAGATTTTTCTGTAGGTATACACCTTATCACTATACAGGGGTGGGGCAACTTCCCATACTTTTGTGCCCATTGTCCTGTTCATCAACATCACAATACGAGAAGAGATTAGTTGGTGACAGTGTTGAAACCACTTGCTTTTAGGACTACTATATTTTATTTACATTTGTTTTAAATTAACGAATTTTATTTTTATTCCATTTAGGAAGTAAATGGCATTTATTAATGTGCTTTCTAGCTGTTAGTAAAATAATTCTTCTTTGGATGTTAAATAAAACTTAGCGTAAAACAACTACGTTTTATTAATTCCACAGATTTGACGTTGAGGTCTGTTTAAATTTTCATTTTACTTTTATTTTTTAATAATTCAAAAAAAATTTTTTTTTTTTTAAAGTTGTATTAGGATACTGAGGTACTACGAATTAAAATTGAGAAATATGTAGACTATAGGCTATCACGTTTAAAAATGCATATTTCTCTTTGATGTGATTTTTAAATCACCAGCAATGAAACTACATGCGCTGTTTTCTTTCTATTGAACTATGAAATTCGAACAAAAATTAAACAACGATTCCCATAAAATGTAGATTTTTTTTTTCTTTTTTTTTAGATTTAAGTTCAAAAAAAGACAAATAAGGAAGTCACTTAGGAACAAGAAAGATTTCGTACCCTGAGCCATCACTTATAGAAATCTGGGACGGCCGTTTCGTTCTGTTTAAGACTCGTCAGCCAGATAAACCTACGATGATGGCTCAGAGAGATTGAAAGCTTTGAGGATCCCATCCCCCACCCCCACCCCACCCAAAAAAAAAAGAAAAAGAAAAGAAACTACAACAACAAATAAGCAGTAATTAAAAGAGTTTTTTAATTCCCGGCCTGCAGACCGCCAGGCTTCAAAGGAATTTAAATAAAGCTTTCAAAAATAAATTTCACAATAGGTAAACCAGAAAAGATTAAACGTGACTAGATAACATAAAAAAGACAAATAAGGAAGGTACACAGAAACACCCTGAGTCATCACCGTTCGGGATCTGAGACGGCCGTTTCGTCCTCTTTAGGACTTACCAAAAAAAAAAAAAATGATGATATTACAAAGGCAAATTTTCGAAGTCTTTAAGACGACATCTTTATCAAGTCAAAAATTCAAAATAACAATGCCAAAAACAGATAAGAAAACATAACAAAAAGAAAACCATAACGAGAAATACAACCAAATAATTTAAAGGAAATAAAATAATGAACAAAATTTAACGTGTGTGTGAAGTAATCAGGTTGCAAATATAGAAGCCAACACAAATGAAAGGGTAAAAAAACATTTAACACCTTAAAAAAACTACACGTTTCGTTAAGAACTTAACTGAACTTTTACAAGTGAATAAACTCAAGGTGACCGAAGAGTAAATACGGAGAATTTTGGGAAGGAAACCAATGAGGTGAAGATCATCATGTGACCGGAACAGTAGAGCCATCTGGAAGCAGGCGGGAAGATCATCAGATCGAAGATCTCATGGATCATAAGATATTATCACTGGTAAAGCCTTGATTTCTGTTGATGCAATGTAAAATCCGAATACATAGAGCTTCTATAATTTCTCTCTTTTTATCATCAGTTTCAAAATAAAGAATTTGAACTTTCTTTACAGGATTATGACAAACTGTAAACAGTGTTCAGATCTATCACAATCCTCTTTTTTTTCTCAAATATCGTGTGTTGAGAAAGACGCCTCAGAATAGATCGGAACGTCTCCCCAATATATGAGCTTTCCTTACAATTGATCTTAATTACAACACCTTTTGGTGTGTATGCTTTGAATTATATCTCGTCAATAAATTGTTAATTTTGAAAGTACGTTTAAAAATAACATTATAACCAAATTTACGAAGAAGATTACCAAATATTTTCAGACAGAATAATCGATTTCCTATAATCAACATCTTTTTATTTCCTAAATAAAATATTAGGGATTTATTTGATTTTTTTTTTTTCTTAAAAGAGGAAGCTGTAAAAAAAATGGACAGAAATGAAGCCGATCGAATTGAGTAAGATTGAAACTGATCTAAATGATCACAGACATGAATTCGTCTAGGAAGTTACAACTGATGTTGTGATCCTCTATCTTAACCCTTTGCAGGTCACCTCATAAATTGGTGCTGGTGGCTGCGTTCTGCTCCGGTGTCCAAGTGAAAGCGAAAATCTCACGGATGAGAGCGCAAATCCCTCTTATTCTTCCCATCCTCCGTTCTTACTTTCTTTCCAAAAAAAAAAGAAGAGGTATTTTTTTGCTTGCTTCTCCACCTGAGGCTGTTGATGTAGATGCTTTCACAGAGAGGCAGTTTATGGCGCAAAATCCGGGCTTAAGGGTAACCTCTTCTCCCACCATCATCCCTTAGGCAATTGACTCGCCGATGGGGGTTGGAGGGAAGTAAGTGCTGCCATCCATCTATCCACCAGGTGGAGATGGGTCTCCCACAGCGCTTGGCAATTCAAGCCGTGTTTCGTTTTATGTTGAAAATATCATACATCGCTTGGGAGTGTCTATAACAATGATTCCCAAGCTATTTTGTTTTCTGAGCCCAGTGGTTCTTTTTACGCAGTAATATTTTCTAAACTGGACATATATATTTCTCGAAAAACTTTTCCTTCCTTCAACGTATAACATTACTTAAAATTAAATTCTCGTAATTCAAAATGACTTAATGTCTAACAAATGGATGTTGACGATCCCGTATTTTCGTGATTTCACGTAATTTACGCGAGAATAGTCTCTATCCATGTCTTCTCACAAAATATTGAAATATTTAAATGAATTATAATACGGGGAAATGCATGAGACTTTTACTACATTTTAATATAGTTTTAATAAATTGAAAACAGTTAATAAACAAACAATAAATTCTTTATGTAGCATTTTCCTAGTGACAGACATTAAAAATACTAAATTCCTTGAGACTTGCTGAAGAGGCTAATGGCGAGATCTCGTGTTTTTCGTAATTCTCGCGCAAACGTGATCGTCAACATCCATCTGTTAGACATTATAATAATTATAAAATTATTTCGTTTATTTTTTTAATTTCAATATGAAGAAGTGCTTTGACATCGAGATAAACGAAGTCTTAAAAAAAATGAAATAATAATAAATACAAAATTTCATCTTAATATTTTTTAAATAATGTTTATATTTGATAAATCAAGACAAGAATATTAAGCGTCAACCTGTAACGATGATGGTTTGAAATCGTTGATCTTAGTTGGCACATTTTAATGCGTAAGTTTCCTATCTAAGATTAGAAACGTTATTGAATCAGAATATTGAAAGAGGAAAGAGCTGTCGTTGCAGACCTTCCTTATCAAATTTAATTTTTGATCATTCAATAAAATTCTTTAAGGAATGGAATGTTGATTTACATTTCACTGAACAGCTCCACGGGACTGCCACCGTTTCCATGGCGAAAATGAAAAATTTATTCATTTATTAGCGAAAATTTATCTTGAAAGATTTCCAATTCTTATAAGTATTTTTCATTATTTTTCAATGTTTATAATACATTTTAAGACAGCATTGGTGTCTCCTTTAGAAATTTGAATTGTAGGTATTATATCATTTTTATTACTTATGTGGAGAAATAAAATTTCAAAATTTAAAAATAATTCACAATGAGTAAACAAGAACGCCTTTCGGTCAGTTACAAGAGGGAATCGGGAAGGGCGGATCGGACTGATGAATCGAAGCAGGACGAAACGGCCGTTCCGATTTCCTCTTGTAACTGACCCGGAAGCCGTTCTTGTTTATTCATTGTGCAGTCCTTGGTTTTTTATTTTCACAAAGATTCTCTGCACGTTAAAAAAAAAAAAAAGGAAATTGAAAAATTAGTATACTATTGCTAATTGTAAGCTTTTTCATTGTTTTCTTAATTTCATATATCTGAAGGAAATATTTTACTTATTGTGACCATAAAACTGAAGTTTCTCTTAGTTTGTCCGTAAAAGTACATTAGTAGTAATATATCATAATTTATATCTTAAATATGAAATGTTAGAATTTTATTGTTTGAATAGTCGTACCCATTATAATTGTCTTTTGTACAAAAGAGCTTCATAATAAAGGCAAAAATTGTGGATTTTTCTTTTTTGAGCTCTTTTCTTTTAAAAGACAATAAAGCTTTTTGGTTTGAGGATATTTTTTTATGTATAATATATGCTTTATCAACAAATAGTTAAACAATGTGAAATTGGACATGTAGCTGTGCATTACTTCTCTCATGTCCATAATATTCTATTGAGAGATAATCAAAATGATTCGAGGGATGGAAAAAAACAAAAAGCATAAATTTAAATTGAAATGAAAGCATTTTTTTTAATTAGTTATAAGCAAAGGTAAAACTCTTTACTGTAAAGACTTTTATTTCCAGATTTGGGTAAAGGCAAAACAATAAAATAAACGTTTCCAGTGCAACAGTGTTGTGAGTAATGAGAACTCGAGATTAAAGGTCTGATATTAATATAATAATAGCGCTATAAATGAAAATAAAAAGAAAGCTGTTACAATTTCGAAAACATTGCAATTGTACGCTGCGAGGAAATTAGATCTGCTCACAATCACCGCCCACTGTTTGTACCTCAGTGGAATGGCCTCAAACAGAGATTTCCCAAAAGTCACATTCTGTGAAAATGTGAATCTTCTTTGACTGTAAAGGTTATTTTGCGGCGAAAAGTGTTGCAACTTTTATATGATTCTAGATTGTTTGCAGTAACGAAAGGATAATAATTTTTAAAGTGCTTTCAATGTACAACTTTCTTGATTTACCACCTTTCCCCCCCTGATTTAACTTTTAAGAACTTAATTAAATTAAATTAATTTTTTTAATTAAATAAAATTAAATGAATTAAATTTTTAATTACTGAGATACATTTGCAACTTCTTAAAAAGTTTCAAGTAGTTGCAGTTATAAAATTCCTTGAAATGCAGTTTTGATTCAATGTAATAACTGTTTTATTCGATAGTCCACCCATTTCAAGATACGTTTTAGGCTTCTGAAAGACGCCTTGTATCCCCGGTTTGTCTGTCTGTGGACACATATCCCACAATGCTTCGCAACGGCTTCTGTAAGCTCAGTTGTGGGTGGCCTGTATGTTGAATGTTGTAGGTGGCCTATTAGCACAGTTGGTTAGAGCGTCGTGCTAATAACGGGAAGGTCGTGGGTTCGATCCCCTCATGGGCAATTTTTTTTTTTTTTTAAGTTTTTTTTTTTTTAAATCATTATTAGGAATTCAGTGTATGAACAAGGTTTGAGTTAAGAATGACGATTATTCCATATAAATAGGGGTGGGTAAGATAGCATGGATCGCAAACAGACTCGCGCGAGCATTTTCTAGACCACTCCGGCGCAGTCTATTCTAAAGAAAAGGTGAATCAGAAGCCGTTGCGAAGCACTATGATTAGTTTACAAATCACTATCCCTACCTTGTTTATTATCGTTGAGGATTAAGAGGAGAAACTGCTTAGACAGTGTCTGAATTAAACTTACATAAAAATCTATGTTAATTCTAATATCCAATGAATTATGTCTCTAACATTTTGCATTGTAAGCCCTGAGTGTGATTTGACATTTTCAGTCGAGTGATCACAGCCCGCGGTAGAAAGTATCAACCGGCATTCAGCTCTTAACTATCATCCAGTTGCGATCTTCCGTAAATACATTGTGTGGATGCGCATTGGTTCTTCGGACCATTCCCGTCACTCCTTAACAACAATAAAAACCCTTGAACAGTCAGCAGTTGAGATAAAGAAGCCCGCTTTCAGAAAAACAAGAAATTGTTATTTTTCTTATTTCTGAAAATAACAATTTCCCATACTAAATTTCTTATTGGCTCTTCTCTTTTCATGAAATATTTGCCTTTAAGTTTGATTCATTTGTGGGATATACCTGTATTTATATTTGGCTTCTGTGCATAGCAACCTGCTCTGTGGGGATGCATCACAATTTCATAAAACTCCTCTTATCCCGAATAAGTTGGATCATTCTTAATAAGCTTAAATGTATTTCCGACAAGGAAAATTCTTGCAACATTTCGTTATTTTTATTATTTAGGGCAGTGATTCTTAAACGTCTTGGTTCGAGGGGCACTGTAAAAAAAAAATAAATAAATAATAATTCTGGCACTCTTCGTACACAAAAATAAAAATCATATTAAAAATACATTAATGTATTTGAATACTACCTACCTTATTTTACTACGTTAAGCAGGGTCTTGTTATTAATTGATAATGGATTTAATAAATCCCTATACAAATTGCTTTTTTCTCATTTTTAAAATATACTTTCATAATATTCGTGGCACACGTAGTCATCTTTCTCTCTCTCTCTCTCTCTATATATATATATATATAGCAGACTTCGCACAGTGCGGTTAGTTGCTAAAAAAAAAAATTACCGCGCTCACTGAATCTGTACTGAACGAGGCATTACATATGATAGTGTGAAATTCGTTAATGGTAATTCGCAATTTATAGTAGAAGTAAATTTGATTGCTTATTAAGAAAAAAAACATAAAAAAAATCAATTATGAAATTAAAAAAATAAGGAAATATTTAGCCAGTCCGTACTGATTGAACCCGCACTGTGCGAGGTACACCTGTACTTCAACGCGTTAATATTTTATTATAAATCCTGATGGATTATTTTAAATCTTTTGAAGATTTCTTTGAGGAATTTCATTTTGAGGTGCTTGGAAATCTTTCTTAAGATCGATTCATTAGATCGATTCATTGATGCAAACAAAGATGAATTTCATTTGGGTTACAAGATGTCGAATTCATTCCGGTTGAATCGAATAAGCGACGCGAAATCGTATTATGCGTCTCGTCTCCCGGACATGAATTAATGCGGAAGAGAGAGAGAGGAAAAAAAGGTAAGAGAGGCAAGAAAACGTCGAACAGAATAAAAGGAAAAAGTTAGAAGAGAAATCGAAGATGGGAGGAGGCGAAAATGAGAATTCTCATAAACCTCATTGATGGCGTTAACTTCCGATCGAGACGCGTAATCGACTGTGGAAATCCCCGATTCGTTCCTCCTCACCTTCCCCAATAGCGATCGGAACATTACGTTAATGGCAGATGCGACTGATTAATCAAAGCAAAACTTCCCATTACCGAAATTGAGGTCGAAATGCTTTGGGGTAAGTCTTTCCCGACTGGCTTCGAATCTTGAATCAATCTAATGGCTGGCGTTTCTTAGGCGTCGGCACTTAGGTCTCCCGCTGGGAGGAGGACCCCCTCTCTCTCTTCGGCAGCTACGGGGAAAAAAAATAACTTTGAAGATGCTTGCTCTTCATTTGCACGTAAAAATAAAAAAAACAGAAGCAAAAAGCGGCGTCTTTTTACCATCAACAAAACAGCTCTCGGGTTGAAGTTTGAAATTTGCCAAAGAAAAGCAGACGACGCTTGGGGATAAAAATAAAAAAAAATAAAAATAAAATCTAAAAGTTCTGCAGTTTTTGTCTCGTCTTTTTTTTTTAACATTAGCGCGAATTGGTTGTAAAGTTGTGAAGAATTTGCTGAATAGTTGTAGATGTTTGTTTCAGACGTGTAAGTTCAATTTTGTAAGACCTGTAAGTCCAACAAAGAGGACAGAATCAAAATCTGCAGTAGTGAACATTGGCAAACATGTTAGTTTGTTAAAACTCATTTCATTTCCATTTGAAATTTCTGAATCTGGGACCCTTAGGATCAAATATTCTGTCTCTGTCCCATATTGACTGGAATAAGGTATCACTCAACTGTTTGTACCTACAATATCGATGTTCTTTTAAGCTTAATGGCTACTTTATGTGCTTGGTGAATGTAATAATTTTTGCCTACATATGCATTTTTCCTGATTTACATTCAATAGTGAAATAAGTTTAAAAGTTAAGCAGAGAAACTCACCATTTTCATGACATCGAATTACACTGAAATAATCATTTTATTCATTTCCCGGCTAACCACAGAATATTTTCTTCCAAAATATTTACTTCCTTCCGAAAATATTTTATTGACAGTGATATATTGCTAGAAATCTATTATTAAAATTCCTGTCAATCTTTAAGTAGCTACCGGAACTATGTCTGTAATTCATAATGCTTCTCTCTTGGTGGTCAGATTCGAGCCCATGAACAGTAATAAGTCACGTTGTGACTAATTAACTTAGACTTATTATTTTATTTAATTTTAGAATATCAAATTGCTTCCCATTTTTATTAAATTATTTTTAATTGTCCAATAATAGATGGAAGAACGTTGCTGATAACAATATTATACTGGTGTTTGTGGGGGAGTCTGTGGGATCTAAAGACAACGAGTCAAGTTCAGGAACTGAACTGAATTAATTTATTATATCAGAAACATTGGTTTTTATAGTATTTACGTAGTTGGTTTGATTGGCTAAGTAATTAAAAATATACATAATGATTGGATAAAAATAACAATTTAAATTAATGAACTGAATCAACTGAAAATAATTTAAAAACAAACAGAAGATCAAACAAATAGAAAAGGACTAAATAACGATTAACGATGAAAATGAATTCAGGTAAACACAGATAAATAATTTCTACAAAAATACAGATAAATAAATGATTTCTAAAAATATTTATATATAAACTGTTACAATATCATTATTAAACCATATCATTAACCGATAATCGATGTTATTCTAAATTTAATAAGATCGAATAGCATTCAGTAACTATCATTACATTTTTTTTTTTACAGATATTAACTAATCAGTGTAAATATCAGGGCTCGAGATCAAATATTAACTAATGATGGACAATCGTTAAGCCTACAAAAAAAATTCAAGTATTTAAAAAAAAATCAAATCTCGAATGTAAACTCTAACTCTTGAAGCAAATGCCAGAGATTTGAAGCCTTTCATTAACTCTTTTCTTTGAATTGGTATTTTTTTTTCTTTCCCCCGGCAATAAGACTTCTTTCTTTCTGCTAATGTTTTACTTAAAGAACGATGAATATTGTTATCCTGCAAAATAATCCGATTTCACTTAATGGGTTGGAGATTAGCCGCCTAAACCAAGATTCCCGAATCTTGTGCTTTTGTTATTGTGTTTTCAGAATCGATTCGCGTAATGGATGCAGGTCCTGTGGAGCAACGGAGGAGAGGTGGTGGGTGGGACGGAGAGGAGTTTGTGTTCGTTGCGAGATTGCGAAGGTGAATTAGGTTCTGAATACGGACCAAGTACAATCCAACAAGCCTCCGGATAGATACGAGGAGGATCAACCAAATTCTTTTCAAAGATTTTAAGACTGTTTTCATGTCAAGAAACAACCTTTTATTGGAAGGGAAGTTTCTGTCCAAATTGTTTTTTGTTTTTTTTTTGTTTGTTTGTTTGTTTGTTTCAATCCTTCACCATAAAAAAAAAGAAAAAAAGAAAAACGAATAGTTAAATCCCTAATTTAACGAATCCGGAATTTAACAGAAAATCCCGAAGACTAATGGATTCTTCAATAGAACGAATTAATCCAGAATAAATTCTTTGAATACGAGTAAACGTAGTTTCCGTTTGGGCAGTTCGTCTTCTTCTTAAGTTGAATTTTTATTCATGCTGTCTGATGTTTGAAAATGATTATTTATTTAGGACTACATACAAATACGATCTTAAAGCAAATTTTCGAAGTGTAACCAATTTTTATTTTAATGAAAAAAAAAAACATGGTACCAAATCATTGAAAAGTTTAAGTATTTGCTTTTTATATTCTCAACAATAACGAATTTTCTGTAACTGTTATAATTTCTCCTCAAAGTTTTGAGGCGATACTGACGTGACCAACCTGTAGAAACTTCATTTATGAAGCGGTATTAATGTGATTTACGCTGTAATAATGTATATGATCACTTCTTAACTTTATTTATAGAATTTATTGATTTTGAGAATATACAAAGGATGATAAATATGTTTTGAATTTTTGATGATATAAATGTCGTGTTTTATAGTTATGTAAAGCACATTGAATGCATAATATTTGTTCAGATCTGTTTTCCTAACAGAATCAAAATGCTCTAAAAAACAAACTGCTTTAGTCTTTGGACTTTTACTTTAAAGCATTGTTGTCTCATTAATTTTAGGTGTTTTCCATCTTTGCATTTGCAACAACCAGTGGTTTCAGTACTTATGCTGTATATGCCCTGCCTGTACCACAACTGTCTGCATATCACCCTATCTGTACCACAACTGTCTGTATATCATCCTGTCTGTAACACAACTTTTGCTGAAAACTATCTTGATCAGTATGTTTTAAAGGCCATTGAGGTACGGTCTTGTGGTAAGACGACGGCCTACCAAGAAGCTGATATATCTGAGCCTGGGTTCGAATCCCGGAGCCGAACGGATGTAACTTACTTCTTCTAAGGTTCGTCTGTTTCTGCGGATGCAATGCGAGCTGAGTCCTACGGTGTATCCTGAGCTCACAGTTCTGTCGAGACCAGAAGATAACTTGCCAAGAGCCCGTGCATTGAAAAATAAAAGGATGTTTAAAGGACCCAACAGATAACGTAACTTAATATAGGATTTCCTTAGAAATTCTCGTTAAAAACTTAACTAAGAACGAAAATATCCTATTTTAATTTAAACGAATTAAATAATTTCTGATCAGTAATTATTAAAAATGAGAGTGAAAAAAATTGTTCTTGAAATGATAATAAAGAGGAACGGGAATCATTTAAAAGAATAAAACAGAAATTAAAAGAAATATTAAAAATGAAAGCAATAAAGACCGACGATGAATACATCAACAGATTTACACAAATAAACAAGACAAGATATTCTGTGAAAATAAAAAGAAGAGAAAATAGAAGAATTCAGAAAGACTTAATTACTAATGAATTAGTTCAGGAAAGATAAATAAAACAAAAGCAGTTGAATTGATTTTTAAGTTATAACTTCTTAATGAATCACATCATTAACAGTTGATTTTATTTATGATATTTATCTTAACACGAAATTCCTTGCCAAATCTTTTCTCTGCTCTTATAATTAAATATTTACGAATTAACCAGAATAAAGCAATTTCAATTCTCTAATCCAGCTCAACAATACAAACTTTCTTTGAAGTTTTCTTTAATTAATTCAAAGAACTTATATTTAAATAATGTAATTACTTCTGTTGGTTTCTTCGCTTAAACAAGAAAAGCCACATTTATCGTTAGTAAAGATTGAGGTAAATGACTTAAAGCAGACATTTAAGTAACTTAAATTGTGGGAAGACATTTAAGCCTACTTCGTTATTTATTACCTGACATGACGGTTCAATTGATTTCTAATGTTTTTTTTCCTCCCAAACATGTCCCCACTTTTTTTGTATGTTTCCTCCTCTTTCTCCTCCCTTCGATTAGACCGTTTTTACGGTGATGGAAGGGGTGTGTGTGTGTCTTTAAAGTAAACCAAGTAAATGGGTTTATTTTCTTTGGCATTCCGTACGAGTTTTCCTTTACGTTTCGGAGATGCCGCATCTGATTGCCAATGCGTCGCACATAGAAGGTCGAGCCGGATATGGATTAGAAAGGAAAAAAAAAAAAGAACAGCAACGAACCCAAAACATCAGCGCCCCCACCCCCCCACTTCTGCTGCTTTTCTCAAGACGCCCTCTCCTTAATCCTGCCCTGCCATCTCCCAAATTAAGAAATCACATTGAGGATTTAGGTTTGGGGTGGGGGTCTTTAATTGGAAAAAAAAAATGAAAGAAAGAAAAGAGAAAAACCAAGAGAGGGAAGAAGGTTTTTCATATCAATTGCAATCCCAAAAATGAGAATTTATTTGATGACGGTTTCGTGTTTAGATTTTGAAGAGTTGAGCTGGAAAATGAATTTCGTAGATTTGTTTCCTTTGTAATTCTTTTACTTTTCTTCTTTTTCAATGAGAAAAACAATAATTAAATGTCAGTGCTCGCGTTTCAAATAATCTTTTCCTAGATAAGCAGTCTCCGAATAAAATTCAGTTTATTTTTCACTAACACCTTATTCACTTATTTCCTCCTTATTCGTAAACTTCATTTCGTTTAAAAGGCAACTAAATTTCTTCAATGGTAAATGCTGCCGGTTTTACCAAATAATAAAAAGATGAGCATCGACTTAAATTCCTTAAAAAATTTTCCAAGTGAAAAGAAACAATTCGAAAAGAATTATGAAATACTAGATGGCTGCCGTCGCTTCGCTCCGGAAGACTCGCATATGTAACGAAAAACAAGCATTTTATTTATTCAAAAATCACACATTACATCAAGTAAACTAAAAATAAATCTATATTACTAAAATCTTTTATTTCTCTGTCTGTCTGTCTGTCCGGCGCAATTTTCTGTGCGAATGGAAAATAGAAATAATTTTTACAATGAAACATCCGCGACAGGAATCGAACCTGCATCCTTCTGATCCGAAGTCAGATGCCTTATCCATTAGGCCATAGTAACTACAACTCTTTTCATATTGTTTTTTGACTTATATCTCCGCAATTGTTGTGTTGTTGTTGTGCCCCAATGTTAGTGCAACGATGGAAAACGGTTTTTCATTTTTTATTGTCACGAGGAAGTCGACAAATTCAAAATGAGCATTATTGAACTTCAAAATAATGCGTTAACTGCTTTCTTTGGAATCGAGTTTTGTTAGATTATCTTAAATTTTATTTTCTTATTATTATTACTTTTAATAATTGAATTGTACCTTATTAATATATTTTTGTAAAAACAACTAAACTTATTGATTCACGTGTTTTTGAAATTTGTTTAAGCTTCCAACTATTTTGTTTTGTTATACTTATTCCAATTTTATTATGCTTGAAAAAGAGATGGCTTGAAAAGAGTCTTCAAAACTTCAAAATGTTGCTTTAACCTCTTTCATTGGAATCGATTATTCTTGGATTATCTCATACAAACCATCGTTTTATCATCGATAATCAATTAGTATCGAAATGGACAACGAGAGAAAGGAAAGAACTGTTAATAATGTCGTAATCTCGGCCATTCTTGACTACAGGTAAAATTTGTCTCAAGTCTCCGACAAAGAGGAAAATTTGTCTAGCTTCACAAGTCATCAGAATTTGGTTATCTTCACTCGAAAGAATAGTCATAATGAATTCGTCGCCAGGAGTATCGTATATAAGCTATGATCTTCATTTAACATCTATATCAACCAACGTCCATCTAAATAAATCTCTTCTTCAAATATCTATAACGAACAATCTGTACACGGGAGATGGCCTAGTTAAGTTTAAATTCTAAAGATATTTGCATAGTTGAGTTCACCAATCAACAATACTCCTGTTCCTATCAATGCGCGAGTGACTGTTGCGGGCAAGAGTTAACCGTGCAACAATACTGCTGCTGCCTTTGCAACGCGCATGAGTAATTTAACTGTTGCGGACATACTCAAACAAGCATACTTTTTTTAATAATAGAGGAGAAGGTCCAAATGTGGGCTACCACTTTTATTTTAGGAATTTCACCAAGAAAAATTAAGATAATTAAATTGTACCAGTTTAGTTAATATCGAAAATGAGTCTACTTTATGATAAAAGATTAGAATAAACAAAAGAAAAGGAAATTGCTTCAATTTTTTTTTTAAAAAAGTTACAAAAATTTGGTTTTTGAAATTATTGTCCAAATATGGACTACCAATTAAAAAATATGAAAAAAAATGCTGAAACAATTAAGTTAAATGTTAATTCTCTAATTTCCAAAGTCACGAATATAAAACGTCCTTTCAGCACCTGCACAATCACTGTGGACCCACATAAAACACTGAATATATTTCATCCAAATTTCCTTCCTCTTTGTGGAATTTCTAGGCCTCTATCATCTTCAGATAGATTGAGTTTTTGAACTTTCTTTTATCCTAATTAATTGTAATTTGTATCTGTAGCCTTGTTTTATTGGTCAAAGTAATAAGAATGAACAGGATTTATTACTGAACATATTCTTTTTTTTTATGATTTTGAGATCATTGAAGCTTTCTATATAATATCTCAGTTCGTAAGTTTTATTTATTAAATATGGTTCAGAATTCGAGGCCTTTTAGAATTCCTACGCAATTACGTAAAATGGGCGATCGCCATTTTGAAATGATAGCACGCACCTCCAATGACACATGAAAAAGACCACGCGGCACTGAGCAGTACTGCCCTCTGTCGGATATTTCAGCAAAAGCCGGCATTAAGCGGTTGCAAACTTTCTTTTTCTGATCGATCTTCGTATGAGGAAATAGTGAAGCAAAGCATTACAGCGGTCACATCAAAAACCTTAACCTTAATTAACTTTTAGATAAGGTTTCCTTTAAAGATTTTAAATAAGATTTCCGTTGAGAGTTAAATATTCTTATAATTGGGAAATCCTAGAACCTTTCCATCATTAAAATCAATTCAAAGCAAAATTCTATCAGAAACCTCAGTTAAGCATAATAATGTTGATACGGGATGCTGAAAACTTTTAAGCCAATAATGTTTTACCGTTTTCTTAAAGCGATTTGATAAACTTAAGCAATTATTTAAAAAAAAAAAGTCTTAAATCATTGAAATGAATTATATTATTTGAGTCGATAACAAGTTTATAGTAAAAGCGCTATAATAAGTTGACCAACAATGTCACTGTAAATCTCTCTGTCTATTAAGAACAGTTTGTTTGTCCGGTTGCTTGGTAGATTTTTTTTTTTGTCTTTTGTTGTGCACTCGGAGCACAGTTATCAAATCAAAAATTGGCAGGGTCGTTCAGTATCACGCTAAAACGACATGGCATATTTCTATAACATTTGGTACGTAACTTATTTCATGTCCAAACAACAAATTAAATGTGTCTTAAAATTTAAAATACCAGCCACGATTGTTTTGGTTTCCCCTCGCTATCAACGTGAAGCACAGTTTCCGTCGATGCGACGATAGCTGAAAGTAAAGTTGTTATTATCCTTCAATTTCACAACTCCATTCTGAATTCTGTTGAATATACATACGTACACAACAAACTCACTGTTGTTTATATATTTTATAAACAGAATAAAACTCAAGGAAACTACTCAGGCAGTTATCGGTTGGATTTTGATGAATTTTACTTTTAAGAGATTTTTGTTTCTTTACAGAAATTCAACTATAAAGGTTCTGTTAAAATTTATTTTGTCGATTTCTTATGAAAACATTGTTTAAATTTTTGCTTATTTTTTTTTTTTTTAAAAAATACGGATATTTTGATAAAATTCCTTCAGATATCATTTTTTTAAGTTATTTTTTAAGAATTCCCCCCCCCCAAAAAAAAAAAATAATTTTACTATCACGAAAAGTATTTTTAAATACGTTTTACGCTGTAATGAATTCCACATTTCTACATTTAAGATATTTTTCAGTCAGGCAATTTATTCTGAATTCCGATTTTATTAAATTTCATTGAAACTTACTTCGTATTCGCTTTCTAATAAGTCCTTCAGAAATGACAATTAGCAAAATAAATCTTTCGTTTTGCTCTGTAATCCTGCACGTTACTTTTATTAACATTGAAATCTCTGCGCGACAGATTTTTCGTTTCAATTTCGAAAAGCCTAATCGATTTTTGCTGTGATGTTTTGAAGGCGGCTTCCTTGTGAGATCCCTGAATCCCAGTTGAATTCCTTCTTTCCTCCCAATTCCAGAGAGATTTGCATTAATTAAATACGATCTAACAACATCCCATCTGTTTCTCTCTGCTGAGGCCTCAAGAGAACACGAAGATAACTACGGCCATAACAAGAGATAATCACGACAAGATTTATTGCTGGTTTGCAGCTGCTATTATTTCGTTCTGAAACAGACTTTCATTGTGTAATACAGGGTGAATCAGTTGGGCCCAGTTAATTTTGCATACAGTAGCAACGATCAAATGACCTGGTCAATTTCATCGATGATGTGTTGTTTCTGTTCGATAGTGATTGTTGGTGTGTGGACCCTTTCGCAGCATGTTTTGTTGCAACAGAACCAGTGTCTTCAAATTTGTTCTTGATTGCAGTCTGGTTTCACTTCTCTGGTTTCACTTTCCAGAGGAAAACCGTATTCCTCATCACATAAACGTCTTATTACAGAGATGTTGCCCTTCAGCTCACAAATAATTTAATGACGGACATACCTTGTTTTAACTTCAACCGGAACGCACCACTTTCTTTGCCTGTCATTCTGAATTACCGCACGATCACTAACGTAAGTTCCGTTAGTGATAAACCCGAATTACTAATCAACAGGTAAGTGAGACTCACTGAATCAGTCAGTCCTCCCTTAATAACTTTTGAATCGCTGAATGAATCTTCTTGAAACTCTGTATGCAAATTCGAGGGTTATTCCGAAGGGTTCTTTGTCGAGTGAAAGAAGGCGACAAAAATTCCAATAGAAAAACATTGGAATTTAAACAATGGATTTCTATCTTGTTTCTGTTACTATGTCAGTTTAAAGAATATTAAATCCTGTCAACTAATCCATTGCTCTTGTTTTGGTACGATTAAAATTAATCCGACTTAGGCCATTTAAGTAAATAATGAAGTTTTAATCTTTTTTTTTCTTTCAGAAAATGGAAAATTTGTAGTATTCGTATTCAGTAAATATGAATTGGATTGCAGATATAGGCTTGTGGTTTTCATGACTTTAAAAAAAAATTAGCAGGAATTTTAAGAAATAACATCTTAAGAAAAGTAGGCTTTATATTCTTTATAGTCTTTTGAACTTCTTGTAATAAATATATAAAGCTTTCAGTAGAAAGTGTTGAAAATTGAATGGGATTTAACGAATGAAATAAAAATGACGTAATTCTAAAGTTCACAATCAAGATTAATGAAAACGAAATTGAAGTTTATACAGTGTTACCTCCGAATAACCGACAGTCACGGGACCGGAAGTTTCGTCCGTTATTGGGAGGTGTCCGCTATTGGGGAGGACTATCTTTTTTTCATTTTTTAGCTAATAGCACGTCATTTAATGAAAAATTACATACAATCTTAATTAAATTTCTACAATTATCATTGCCATATGAGAGAATATGAACAATTGCAAATTAGTTACTATATTCCTTTTTAAATGAGTGCTAATCCGTTTGTCTTACTTAAAATAGTGACAAAATTAATTATTGTATTTAGAAAATTAATTTCTAGCTATCCATTTGATGCCTTAAACGTGTCCAAACGTAAAGTTTGACCGAATTCTCTGGCTTTTTCTTGAAGCAAAACACCGCTTATAGAAATGTTCTTTGCACGAGCAGAGAGAAACCATTTTAGACCACTTCGTCGATTTTTCTTCTTTCAGTTTTATGAAACTTCAAATTCTTCGAATTATGGTTTGAATTCATCACCCACATTTTTCTAATCTCATCTTTGTCCTTCAAAAGTTCACTTATCTGATTTTTTCCAACTTTAAAACGTTCAGCAAGACAACGACCACTCAGCTTTTCTTTTTCAGCAATTTCAAGAACATCAATTTTTTTTCTTTCACTGCCAATCTCTTCCTTTTTGACGCCATTTTAATTCGCACTAAATTTAATCAACACGTTTATAAGATAGCTTTACGAGGGATTGATATTTGCAAAGCAACTGCAGTGAAAAACAAGGGCCTCAGATTCGTGCATTGAATCATGGGATACCGATACAACATATCAATATATGGGACACCGATGTAAATGCAACCATAATGTGTTTGTTGAAATGTTAATCGAAAAAAAAAAAATTTTTTTACAGTTAAAATAACTGTCCGCTATTCAGAGTGTCCGCTATTCGGAGTGGATAACATGGAATGTCCTATTTTAAGGGACTGGGACCCGCAATAATGTCCGCTAATTAGAGGTGTCCGCTATTCAGGGTGTCCGTTAAAGGAGGTTACACTGTACATTCGAAAAAAGAATATATACGTAACTTAAGAATATATACGCCTGATTTTGAGTTTTAAGTTTTAATTTTAAGTTTTTACTTTTAATCATAATAAGGTTTAAATGTTTCACCAGTATTTCTGCTGCATACAACATATCTATTAAATGTTCAGCACTTTTAAAAGCACACAGTGAAGGAAAATACTTTACTTTAGTTTTTTTCCAAAAACTGTCTCGTTGCCTTGATTGCAGTAACTAGATGTAAGTTCGAAAGCCGCCCTCGCACTCTTCACTCTTTTCCGCCTCATCTTTCATCACTGTGTTCTTCCATGGCAACATTTCTTCTCACCTGCCGTCGATTCTTATTACATAGCTTCTATTGATATTTGAAACCTTATGAACTGGATAACAAGAAAACAGTCCATTTATTAGAACAAACTTAATTTCGTACGCACTCAAAGTTTTATAGTTATCACTTCTAAGATCTAGTAATGCCTGAAATTACAAAACTTCCATTAGATTTAAAAGTAAATAAATAAATAGAAAGGAAAATAAATCACTAGGTATGAACATGAAATGAAAAAGTTCTTCTTAACTACTAAAGGGCCTCCACTTCTGATTCAAGATGGTAACTGGTCCCGTTAAACTCAAAATCGCCCGAATGTTGCAAAATGATGTAAATTGTATGCTTGGTTTTGTGTTTAACTATAAAAACTGTGAATTGATCTTTTTATTACCTTTATCAGCAGTTTCTGGTATTTCTTTTTCTCTCGCAGACATTTCTTTAAACTATTTTTGCAATTAATCTTCTTTTTATCTATTTTCTTAATAAGCATTCACTATTTCCTACCAACTTACCTTTTTGCTTTTTTTTTTAGGGAAACCTCAATTATATAAACTGTTATATAATTTCAATTTGGCAAGTTTTAAAGCATCCGGTGATCTCTGATCGAGAGAACGCATTTACATCACGGAAAACAATTGCTTTCCAGGAGGCGTCTCCTTTTCTAATCCACGCTTTTATGATCAGTTTCAACCTGATGTTAAAAGAAAGCCTTTCTGGTCGTCCATTTCCCTCGCACTTAAACGAATCTGCTTCTAAGCCAGTTAATGTAGGGTGAACAGCGCTGCCGGATGCCTCCCGAGGGAGTCTGGCTCTGATGTTAGAGTAGAGTGACGTAATCCTTTTTCCCACCATCAGAGGCTCTGATGCAAGTGTCATCGAAGCTATTAGCGCCATCTGGTTGGGAGGAGCAGCTTCTCTTAAGCCCTTCACCTCTCCAACTGGGACCAAGAGAAAAAGGGCTTCCATAATTGGATCTTGGCTGTGGGGGCCGTCTTCTGTCATTCGCCTATTCGCTGCACTCTCTCTTATTGTCTTGATCATCCGTAATTCTTCTCTATAGAAGATGGCACTGGCTCCTCGACTTCTTCTACTCGAACTGTCCATTCTTTTGTAGACATTCTCTTGGGGATTTCGATTACAGACATAAGTATATAAAAGACGAAATACATTGCATTTTCGTTTTTGTTTCATTACAATCTCTTCGAATTTTCATAATTAAAAA
>JAFIDM010003189.1:27801471-27812058 GCA_023159025.1 Thereuonema tuberculata | reverse complement strand
GATTCCCAGTCTCTTCCCGATGACAACTCTCTTAGCTTTGTGCCTTCATTTGTTGCTCATTTCTTTGAATTATTCAGGCACGTAAAATCTCTTTTCAAAAAATTAATGTTTCATAATTTCTTAATAAAATTACCTTGGGTCGCAATTTACATAAGTTTCAGACGTGTTAGTGCAAAAAATATTTTTGATTTGCAGAATCTAATGCTAACATGGTTTGACCGAGCAATGCCAAGTTTTATTAATCAACTTGACTATTTTTCTTCTTTGTTTGTCTCTTTATCCAGCTAAAACGACTGGACGTATTTTCTCTAAATTTGATACGTTGCTTATATCTGGTCCAACATAAACACTATTATTATCTCTCTCCTATCCTCAGAAATAACCTGCCCATAGTTGCAAGGTCACTATGCGACGGATACCTGAGCATATTCCTGGCTTCTGTAAATACTCCACATTGACGTTCCTCATTTTATTTCTCTAATTGATGAATATTCATCTCTTCCTACTCGAGGGAATTCATTATCACAAATCAAAACATCTAAAATAAAATTGCGGAGTGATTGAGAGCTGAGGAACAATGATCGACAGAGCCGCGAGAAGACCAAATTATTTTTTTATTTTCTTATGCTAATTTTGCTCTTGTTGTATTCCTAAGTAACCCCCAATTATTTCTGCTTCTAAATTCAGGAATAAGATTTTTCTGGACGTATTACTAATAAATAAGGTTTTTTCCTTCCCTAGATAAGGTATTATTAATGGAAAACACGGAATATGGGGTAAATTTCTTTTTTATTTACTTTTTACGCAAGGTGTTACAGGGGGAAAGTTCAATACTGTGGGAGGTCAAAGTATTGGTCATTCTAAAAAAAAAAAAAACGTTTATAGGAGTATGAGTCCTGTTCTGAATTGTTTTCGAGATGGAGTTTTTTGAATTTGGCGCGCAGTGTTGCCCTAATGCGCCAGTGGTGTGAAGCTCCAATTGGCGCTTTTGAATGTTGAAAACTTTCTACAAAGTAATAAATTTGTCTCTTCAACAAAAAATATCAGAAACGGTGGTAATATCTCTTTCTTATCAATAATTTTATCAAATATTTGCAACTGTACATGTAAATAGCTCTACTTCGGAAGCCATTCATATTGTCACAGGATGTGACTGGGAGAGCAGAGGAAAGTTCGGAGTCAATGGCTGACTAATGCAGATCTATCTGATTTATTTACAAGAGGTTTAAATAGACGATTACAAAACAAAAGATTCAATGATGATTGGAGCAATTTTAAATTTAATAAAAGAACAACGATTAGTTGGTGGAGGGATTAACAAATCAGCGAGCGAGGAGAAATTTAAATGATCAGACGGTTAACAGAGAAATCAATTAAATTTGAAAATAAACAAGAAAAGAAAAAAGAAATACATTTGAAATAAATGAGAAACGGAAAACATTGGACTACACATAAAATTCGTAAAATATAGACTAAAATCAGAAATATATATTCTTACAATGTTAAGTTTATTTTTTTTAGAATGATTTGTCAGAATATTGACTTTCCCTCCGGACACCCTGTATTCGTACTTAAATAGATAGTGTAATCTTTCTTAAAAACTTTTTAGCCTACTGATTGTTTAAGGACAAAGTTAAGATGTAATTGATGTGCTATGAATGAATAAAATTTGAATAGCAGTTACAATTGCATCATTTGCAGTGCCGGCGCGGTCTAGTGGATTAGACGGCGGTCTTCCATGAGGCCGATTTATCGGCACGTGGGTTCGAATCCTGGGGTCGGCTTGGATATATCTTTCTTTCCGTTATTTGTCTGCTTCTTATCTGTCCCCTTTCTTATCAACTAACATCACCGCAGTCACCTGACCAGTAGGGGTGATTATGACAAGATTCCCCCCAGTTATTGGGGACGCTGGACTGAAACATAAGGCCCTAAATAAAAATAATAATGACATTTGAAAATAGACAACTTTGTCATTCGTAGCTGATAGGCGATATTTTCCGTTCTGGAAGAATGACAGTTTGGCAGAATACTTGCAATCCAGGCAGTGATCTTATAATCTAGATAATCCTTTTATTGTAATTGTCTTTGTGGATTTCAGTTTCAAACCTTAATAAATTCGTTATTACTTGTTCCAAGATTACTGGATTTGTTAAAATTAAAACACTCGCATAGTTAAATGATTTTACTCAAATAACAAAGTGTGCACTGCATTTTGTTTCTGGGTGCTCCGCCATTCGGGGAAGATTGAAGAACAATGGTTTAAAAAAAAATTAGGTATTATTATATATCTGGATACTTCTAGATTATAGTAATACGTTTTCTTAATAAGTTAGTAAGAAACCACCACTGCATCCTGCTTCGTTTTTGAAAAATTAAAAACGATTCATCATTGTTTTCTAATCATTTTTTTTTTTATTCCATTTGTGAAGATAACAAAAGTTATTACTATTTTTTGTTTTTGGTTTTTTTTTGGATGTACAGTATACTCTCAACATCTCGAAGTCGAAGAATGCTAAAAAAATTCGAGATAGCGAGTTTTCGAGATAACAAGGTCATCACCAAAACATAAAAATTCACGTAAAAACACAAGATATGGAATAATATTCTAAAAATTACAGTCTTGATAGATGAGAATAAGTATAAATATATAATGATAGTTGATAAGTCTAAATACAGCAATGATAATTTTAATTTTTAAAAGTACCGGTAGTCGAAAATAATTACGTTAAGTTGAAAAGAATTAGTTAAATACAATGTACTTATATTGCTAGAATTTCTTTAAAAAAAAACTATTTGCTTCGACACAACTGAACGGCGATTTTGCCGGAAAAACTCATTTTTTACTTCGAAAAATATTCGACATATCAAGGTTTTCGAGATATCGAAATTCGAGATATCGAGAGTCTACTGTATTTTCAAAGGAAAACTAATCATGTTTTTCCACCCTAAGTTTTGGATAGATCTTCTTGGATAAGAGAAGATTTCTAACTATTATGTAGAAGAATTTTGACTTGTGGAATCCTGTGAAAAAAAAAAAAAAAATCAAAATTTCCCACAGAAAACTGTTAGAAACGAAATTATGGATTTCCGCGTGTCTTTATATAAGTCAGTATTTACGAATTTTTGAGGAAATGAAAAAAACTGAAGAGATTAATAAATGATTATTTATTTTTATGTAAATTACAAATACAAATATAATTATTAAATAAGAAAATCACTAGGAATCTTCAGACGGATTTACCCTCGATGATAGGCTCAGACTGTGGTTAAAGGTTATGGAGATAACCTTCGGGCTCCCATCAACAAACAACAATAAAAAAAAAAAAACTGTGCAATTCACAGCCTTAAATCCAAATTAAATCCAAAACTGAAAGGAGTTTAAATATAAACTAAACCAAGGCTAGAAATCAATAGTGCAATTAGCAAAAGATATGTAACGTACACGGATAAATAGAAAATCGTTAGTGCATAGAAAGTACATTTCCGCACCACTGAGCCATCGTCGTCGGGAATCCGGGACAGCTGTTTCATCTTTATTAGGAATCGACAAATATAAAAAATTTATAAATACACGGACACTTTTATCTTCTTTTTCTTACGAATTAAGACACAATACATATTTTAATTTCTTTCAGGAACTTAAGAAAGACACTTGGTTTCGTGATTTTAATCTTGATGAATCTCTACTAGATATAATCCAAGTATTTCTCTTTTGTAATCTTATATTAAATATGTAAGATAAAACTATTTACTTTAATAAAAGGATTTTCTTTTGTTGCTTCTTTTCTTGATATTACTCTTAGGTGGAGGGGTTGCATAATGTATTTCTAATTTGTATTAGGTAATTTAATTAAGCGACAAACTATGTTTCAAGTCACTTAAAACCACATATAAAATGAGCAAATAGCGAATCTCATGAATTATACATTGTAATCCTAACAGCAATATTTAGGTGGAATTAGATTAACGCTATTATTTAATTATCAGGGTTGCGGTAAATAATTAAATTGCACCTAACAAAGAGGGTTTGCTTCTGAACGTGCCATTTTAATATGAAGATGAAGATTTAGATTATTAAGCTTCAATCACAGCGCTTGCGGTTTTTTTTTTTTTTAGCTTACTTTCACATAAAGTGAATTTTCACGAAAATTGCGTGGACGTTTAAATACACGAGACTTAATTTTATCTTTTTTATTTTTATTTTTTTTGAAAAACGTTTTCCTTATGTATCCCACTGGAGAAATTTATTGTTGGAGGTGCGAAATTTTCACAGAAAAAAATATTTGAAGTTAAACGATTAATTTTTAAAGAAATGAACATTAAATTTCCACTCTCCGCAGTTCATGGTAGTCTTGGATTGTTCAGATTTTAGTAGGACGAGTTTGTATTTTATTTTCATAATTTTAAAAAAGAAGGTTTCGCGATCTGAGCTTTCACCGAGGGGGTTTATCTGGCTCATGAGTCCATAAAGAGGATGAAGCTGCCGTCTCAGACTACCATCGATGATAGCTCAGAGGCGAAATCTTTTGTCTTCCTGTGGTGCCTTGTTGGCTTTTTGTTCAGAAAATATACTTGCTTTAAGTAAAGTAGTTATATCAATGAGTTTTTCTTTTTAATTTTTTTCACTTTTCTTTAAATTAATTTAAATTTTTTGATAAATTCAGATATAACTATTGAAACAGAATTTTGGTTATTGTATTTCTACGGCAAGAGTAAGACGTGTCCTCAGTTTTCTACTCTTAAAGAACTGCAGCTATTCGATCTTTCTGATACGAAGTAACATCTGTTTAGATCTTGATCTTAGACGAAGACGGTGTTGACTCTCAATATTAGCATCAGTGGTTTCTTAAAATGGAACATTCAACGAACAAGATAGTTTGATGTAGACTTATATATGTAGTCCGTTATAAGCAATAATTTGGAGATCTAACTTTCCAATTTTATTTTAAAAGCTGTAACATAAAAATCTGATGCCTCATGTTGTATAACTCTCACGTAACAACTCTTTAAAAGTAAATTAAACCGGGTTTAGATTAAATTTCTTTAAAGATTTTTTTTTTTTTTTAACTGGAAAAATAATAATTAAAATCTAAAGCTACTTATTAAAGTTGACAATTTCTAATATTTCTAAATTTTTTCATAGGAAATTATCGATTTTAGTAATTATTTTTTCTGAAAGTGAAGAGATTTCATGAAATTTCACATGACTTCTCATCAACTGCAATCCATTTTTTTTGTTAATTGTTTTGCTTTTGTTTTTCAAATCTCGGGCATCGTTTTGATGTTGTAAAATATTTATTCTGTTGGTGTCGCGAGATTTAAACATAGAGTCAGTATTAGATACAGTAGTTCCCCTTCAGTTGACCTTTACATCCTATATAATACAGCTGATAGTATTCCGAGGTTTTCTATTTTACATTTTTTTCTGATATCTTCCAAACTTGTCCACTTGCCTCCATCTCTTCTTGATTGAGCAAAGAATAAAAGCAGGGAATATAAATAAAATGTCGTGGCAACAGGACGTCGTCGACAAAAATAAGGAGCCAATGAGATGAAGCCCCTTAAATCTCCGATAACTACTACGCCATCATCTATTGTCCAACTTCGATAAATCGGCAATGCCGGTACAGAGCAGCTGCTGCCCCGGCCGGCGCACAAAAGACCTCTTCCCTTCTACTTTTGTTGTTGGCTGTTTACCATTGCCTTACGCGGCTAAAAGCTTCTCGTCGGACCTCCACTGTCAGATGCAGAGCGGTAAAAGAACGACCGCGCCACAATAGCCAACGAATTAAATCAGCCGTGCAAAAGCCGATGGACAATCACGCTCGATCAGGGATAGACTCTTCGCCTCTATCAGAAATCAGTGGAATTGCCTCTGTTTCTTTGCGCAAGAAGAAATCAGATTTTCGTAATTTCGGAGTAAGTTTGAAACTTAAAATTAAATGTTGGGTACATTCCATTAGAAATATTTTAAAACTACAAATCTTTTTCTTTTTATTAGATTACAGTAATCATGGATTGTTCTGTCTACGCAAGAATTTCCGATATTTTCCTGCTTAAATCTTGTTTCTTATTCGATTTTTTTTTGAACGAAAAAAATACAAACCTAATAAAATAACATTAATTACTTAAATTGTTTAAATCTGATTCATTGTAATTACATTAAAGTTCCCGCAGATATTAAGAGGATTATATTCGTTGTTTAAGAAAGTGCTTCTCAGTCTTTTTTACTTCACCGCGTACAAAGTTTTACCAAATATTTACCTGCGGCACACCAAACTTTTTCAGTGCTTTTAATTGATTCTTCATTAACCTTCACTGTTAGAATGACATAGAATGAAGTTCAAAGTTCTTTTTTTATCCAAATTTTTTATTGCTAAGAAGTTATTATGGGCGAATTTAAAAGCAATCATATTTGGTTGAAATTTTTTTTTTTTCTTTTTTAAAATTTAAAAAATTTAAAAAATTTAACAAATCTTTTTTAAAAAACATGTAATTGAGAACCAAACCAGGTTTCAACCTGTTAACAGGCCTTCCTCAGTGAATTGCTCAGTTTCTTCACTGATTTGCTGAAACCCAATTTGCTTTCTGAACAAAATTTTTAAAAATTTAAAAAAATAAAAATAAATAAATAAGCAAGTATTGTAGCTTTAAAATTCATTCATAATTATAACCATATATGTTACATTTTATCTGCAAGAATTTATTCTTGACTAGATGCGAAGCTAAATCATTCTATTAATAGGCAAAAAATGGGGATGTTTAACGTCTCTGGGTCGAGGCTGGAAAAGTCACGTGATGTAGGTGTGTTACTTCTAAAAACATGGCTAAGATTACCGAAAAAACTCTGTATATTAAAGATTTCTCAACTTTAAATATATTGAATTATCGGTAATCTTAGCCATGTTTTTAGAAGTAACACACCTACATCACGTGACTTTTCCAGCCTCGACCCAGAGACGTTAAACATCCCCATTGTACGATTGTACGGATATTTGTGTGTTTGTTATCCCAAAAGCGCTACAGACAGAGTATTTAAGCAAGAAACAAAATACAAGGTGGCGCTACCGACATTTCTATGTCATCCCAACAGCCCTACAGAAATAGTATTGACGCAGAAACAAAGTACAAATTTCTTTGTCTGGATCGACATTGTTTTCGGGCAGGAGGTTAACTTATACTGACAAAGCGTAGCGCTGGCGACTGCGAAACTGGTAAATCAATGTTGTATTGGTATATAGTTTCAATTTTTAGTATTTATATATATATTACTACATATGTTTTGTTTTATTAATTCCATGTGATCTCACACCTTATCGACTCTAAAAGCATATTTCGAAACTACCTCTAAATATGGATAATTACATGCTTGCAAGAGTTACCACGATTAAGATACATATTTTGTTTTATTGCTTAGTCATCATTCAAATTATATGTGGGCTGTTATGGACGTCATGGTTTTTAAAAATGAGCTTAGAACATCATTTTCATTCGTATGGTTTTGAGAAATGTCAAAAATGGGGAATCTGTTTTCCTTCCGTGAATATTTCACGGGTTGCCACTAGTATTTGTTACTGGTCTTGTATTTTTTTTTTGTAACATACCAAGGGTATCTTCGCGGCACAGCGGTTAAGAAACTTTGATTTAAGATATCGACAGAAATCCAAATGCTCCGATTACATTATTTTTCTATTGTTTATCACCTGCACGTATTCCTCGAGAAGAACCCAATCCAAATGAGAGATGGCCGCCCTGTTTTCGTGAGATCTGCGCATGTATGATCGATTAGTCTGGTCAGGCACTTCCATCTGATTTTATGACAGGACGCCGCCATTACGGTAATCGCTTGTTACTTTGCAAAAGAGCATTGTATTTATAAATAATATATATTTATTTATTTACATAAATACTTATTGTTAGCAACTGATATTGAAATAATGCTAAATAGTCGAGAGAAGTTTTAATTTGGCGTTATCAACATGTCTTTCTCAGTGAAAACAGACGCCATCGTCCATTGTGACAGGAAAACATAATTGATCAGCTACCGGAAGGGCTGCGCAGTTCAAACTTCCTCCGGCCAACTTTCATTTGGAGGACAGTATAGAAGTTAGGGATGGACTCCTAGCTCAAAGCAATAAACCCCTTAAAAGAAATTATTTTAATTTTATATTTTTGCGGATATTATTCCATTGTTGTGATACACATTTATTTCCGCTTACCATTCAGCCTAGGAGTTTTTACATTGATTTCAAAGCTTTGTTAAATCGAGAGAATTTACCGAAGTAGGATACAGATGTTTCATAATGTTTATTTCAATATATCAAAAACTTTCTTTGAAGGGACGACTTTTATTATTTTATTTTTTTGCCTGTTCATTATTCGAATTAAATTTTAACTTTGTAAAAATTGTGACATTAAAAGAAATAAAGAGAACCGACACACGTGAAATTTTTAAAAGTAAAATATGTCTTCTAATTATTAAGAACATTAAATTTTGCTTTTCATTGAACTTATGATGTTTCTTATTTATAATTAAATTCCTTAGTGCCTTTCAGTGAAAGGACAAGGGATTAATATTGTGGATTTCACAGGATTTTTTTATTTGATTGTTGTTGTTTTTTTATCTCGGCGACCCATTCTCGGGATCGAGAATGCTTTTACCTTAGCTTTCGCGCAAACTGAGCCAAACCTCAAGGGTAAATTCTGCTAATGATTCCTAATAAGGATGAAACAGCTGTTCAGGATTCCCGTTGATGTTGACTCAGTGTGTATTTACTGTATAGTAGTTTTTTTTCTCGATTCATGAATTATTATGGATGTTAAATTTTGCTTTTAATATACTTTACTTTTTAAAATTTTATTCTTATTTCCTTATTCAAAAGTTTGCTTTTTGTACTCGGACATGCCCTGTTAAAGATAACAGGAATGAGCAGTGCTCATAAATATAATTCGCAAGCGAAATTTCACTGCAAGAAATTCTAAAGTGAAAAAAAGAACTAAAAGGAACTGTTGTTGTGGTTTTTAAATAGAACTTTAACGGTCCGAAAGCTTTGCTTTTGTCATTTACGAGTTCATAAGGCAGAGGTTTCGGTGTAATGTTTAACATTTAAAATAGTGAAGAATTACGATTTCGTAATTTAAAAAAATATGAGAATCTTTCTGATAAAAAAAAAATAGATTTTCTTTACTGAATGCCAAACAAAAGTACTCATATATGGATTGGAAAAAATAAAACAAGAATTCTGATGTTTCTAATCAACTCTTTAAATTTTTGATACTTTTCCGATGTTTGATGTACTAGATATCCACTGTCTTTTGCAAACTCTTTGTAGCTCATTAGGATTGCTGTAGAGATTACCAAAAAAAAATAGCTTTTTGCCATACATATGGTAAATCGAATTCACAGAATTTGAAGTTGCCCATAATGATTCTATCACCTGCCACCCAGCAGATGCATTCACCCATCACCTGCATTTACAGAAGACCATATACACTTGGAAGGGTATAGTTACATGAAAAGAGAACAATGAAAGAGAACAGAAGTGGAAGAATTGTCAACGATCCTTCATTGGCTTACATGTGACGTTCTTTTCTCGTATAACTATAGCCGCAGCCCCATAAAAATACAAAGATATTCTTAATTTTCCCGGTCAACGCCGGATGCTAATGACTTAAAAAAAACGATGTTATTAGTAGAATTATTATTAGGCTAAAAAAAAACAAAAGCAAAAGAAAGGGTTAACGTGCTGACAAATTTCACTGAAAATATCTGTTAAGCCCAGCACAGAATAAATTCATTTTATCGAGGATGGCAGGTTAGGGCTGATGATCCCGTAGAAGGGTGAAACAGCTGTTCCCTAATCCACACCGTAAAATGAATCGGAAAAGGCAATTGTTTTGTTTATTCTGTGCTCGGCTTAACAGACATTTTCAGTTATTATTAGGCTCATTTAATTAGAATTTAAATACGATCACTTTTATGTAACCTTGGTCGAATCAAGAATTAAAAGCGGATTAATTAGTCGCTGAAGTGGCCTGACCAGTTTTAAAAAACACGAAAATTTTACGGGATTTTAAGAAACTTGGAAAGCTTTCAGAGAAACAAAACTGTTGGGAATTCAAAGAAGTAGGTGAATCCGTAGAAATGATAGATTCCTTTTTCACAGCAAACAAGCACCTGGCGGAGATCAGCTGTTCAACACCTGCGATAAAACCTTTCAAAAGAATGGATCAACGACTAAAGCCAAACGATCTCTCTTTTAAGTCTACCGAACAACTTTTTTTTTTATGGAATACGATTGGAATGTGATAAACATTGAATGGGGTAGAGTGTCAAATTAAGTTTAATGTTTGAATTAAAACAACTTTCCAATTCTCTGCTTGTACAACCGATGAAAGAATGTTTCATTCAGCCGATGAAAGAATGTTACGTTTCATTGTTGATTTTTTTTTTTTTTTCGGTTTGCTTGTACCATTTGCTATTCTCTATTTACTTTATTACCTTCCTTTTTTCCAATTATCAGGGTTTTTTTTTTTTTCATCTTTGTTCTGCTTCAAGTTCAAACTTTAAAAACTTGTAAGTGT
>JAFIDM010003189.1:27773482-27791471 GCA_023159025.1 Thereuonema tuberculata | reverse complement strand
TTTTTTGTTTTGTTTCCACAAGGCTATTAGATGTTTATATTTCTTTAATGTTTAGCTACTCGTAATATATTTACCGAGGAACTTGAAGGGATTAGATATAAAACTTTAAAATGCCTTTAAAGCAATGATAAGCTTAAAGAAATAGAGAGGGGTAACGATAGACTTTATTCATCAATGAATTGTCGCTTTCCAATTTAAAACAAAATTAGCTTTGTAGACACAGTGTCAGTCTTTGTTGTTATTTTCATATTAAAACAAACATTAACGATTAAAATAAGAAGTACTGTTCGTTTTCGAAAGCCAGAACCAGCACTGGCGGACGATTCTACTCCTCAAAGGGGTGATACGCTGAGATGCGCACTTTCCTAAGAAATTCTTTTTGACATTTTCGCTTTTAAGAAAAAAATAACGGAGGAGCATTTTTTGCAACAGTATTTATTCTATCCATAGCGCAAATAGAACGCAGCTACTAGTAAACTAACACTGATAAAAAGTAAACATCCCATCTTTATTTCTCCTCATCCCTATTTTGATGAAATTGAAGAAGACCTGACACATGCGCAAAAGCGCTGAAGGTTCTCATAAACGAAAACGAACAATATATTGTAAGGGAGCAGCATTTGATTTTTTTGAACAGTTGTTTGAAAACAAAAACAAAAATAACAATACGTATTTTTATTTTCTATTTTTATCTGCTTTCGAAGAAACGTCAGATTCCGCCAATGAGCCCGTGTGTGTGAAAGAGAGTGAGTCCAAAGTAACGTTTAAACCGCTGAAGGAATCTTCTTCAAATTTAATGTGCATATATTGAAGGGCTAAATTAAGGACTGTGAACTTGTTTTTATTTTTGAAGTCTTTATCAGGGCGTTAAGGTGACAAAAATTCTCTTTAAAAACATCGGAAACGGAAAAAAACAATGACTATTAATCCGTTTATTTCGTAAACAGATTTGCACGCGCCTTGATATGATTAAACAAGGGCCCAGGGAAAGCGATTAGATAACCAATCACAATGCTTTGCAACGTCGTCTGACAAGAAAATATCATTGATATTGCTTTAAATTCCTTATTATTACAAATGTGATTGTTGCGAATGCAAACTGCTAAATTTTTGCGTTTACTGTGGTTGTTGCGATTGTTGTAGAGCGGCATTATAAATGTGATTGTTGCGAATGTAAAAGACGCAATTGTTGCGATTGTTGGGATTGTTGTGCTTAATGATAATTTAATGAGATTTTAACGATTCTAACCTACGTGACAGACAAAACGGGATTATAAGTCTCCTGATCTTGATCAGAAGACTAAAATTAATCATTGTAGAGCAGAGTTAAGCAGAGTTAATTAACTTTTTCAGAAACTGGGAAAGCTTCAACTGTTTACATTTAACTGATAAATAAGAAATAAGCGCACGGTTTTTCGCGACGTACATTTTGACGTTCGTGTCTTTTTTTTTTACTATTATTAAAAATAATAAAATAATTTTGAAAGAATAACATTTTATGGAAAGTAGGCTCTGAGTTCTTTCAGGGGTTTCTTATTTATTTATAAGACATTGCTAACGGATACCATTTTAAGATGGGAAGTTGTATAGTCCTTACCTCAGTTGAAGAAGATATTGTACTTACATGTATAGAATTTTTTTTATAGGTTTTTGCTTTTAGTCTTTTACTGCTTTAAGCCATTTTTTCCCCTTCTTTCTTATT
The DNA here is from genome assembly GCA_023159025.1 of Thereuonema tuberculata. Lineage (NCBI taxonomy): Eukaryota > Metazoa > Arthropoda > Chilopoda > Scutigeromorpha > Scutigeridae > Thereuonema > Thereuonema tuberculata. The sequence goes on along the minus strand of JAFIDM010003189.1, from coordinate 27,789,769 downwards.
TGTGGAACTTCTAAGCATGTTTTAGTAGTAAATGAGGAAAAAGGAAGAAGAAGAAGAAAAAAAAATCCTACCACTTAGAAGTTTAACTTATTTTGCCGTACGGGGGGGTGTTAGTGGGTGGGTGGGTGGGTAATGTGTATGCGTGTGTGTGTGTTCGGTGCAGTTACGGTCCCGAAAATTTGGTTTAAGTATGAAATGCAGGTAAGGAAGAGAATAGACCTTTGCCAACTTGGATCTCCGCCAAAGAGATCTAGATATACGGAAAAGAGATCGCTCCGTTCCTCCTTAATTTAAGGAAGACGGGTCTATTTCCTCGCTATCTTTCTCTTTTCTTCAAATTATTACCCTGATTCCATTTAATCGTACAACACAACATTCGCTTTCGAGTTGGGGGCCTCAAGATCTTCCGCGGAAACAGATTGATGAGAATGACGCTGAGTCCCACCGTCATTTTTTTTACCGACTTGGAAGTCGAGGAGTCATCCATTGCCAAACTCTTTATTCTTTAAAAAAATAAATTAAAGGAACAGATAAACAATTAAGGAATTACCTCTAGAAATCCTATAAATATAATAACACTCCTTTAATTCCTACAATATTTCGTCCTTCTCTGCGAAGGACTTCTTCAGGTGGTACCAGAGGACAAGAAACCATACTTCTTCCTCTACATTTCTTAAGGATTACAAATAAGACCTTGAAATAAAACATTTTCATGTACAAATTAGCAATTGAAAACTATTGTGTTCACTAGCATAGTTATTAACAATGATAACAATTAACACATCAATAATAACAATGCTTCATAAATAACAATACTAACATTACTCGCATTACATCATTGATATCTAAAAACTTATCTTTTCATAAATTCTTTAACGTATCCAAATGATGCACTACTGTTTACTTTATAAACAATTGGGATTTAAAGTAAACAAAAATGTTAAGAGATTTTGTAAAGTAAACAGTATTCGATTAGTTTTTAATAAAGGTATCAAATCGTTTAAACAGAAGAACGATGTTAATGAGAACATGTTAAATAAAATGTGAATTGTATACAGTTTGACCTCCCGAGATTTTGGGGGTGTCTATTTTGGAAGTAATTAAGAACTTTAAGGGAGAGATTGGCTGAACTTATTAGAGTTTTTAGGAATAAAAAAAACTAGAATTTCTGAAAGGACAGATCACTGTGAGCAAGAAGGACACAACCCAGATCCAATTGTGAAAATTAAATGCGAAATTTCTGAAGAAAAAGAGAGACTCGTGATCGAATCATGTTTGATGAATAGCAAAAATTGTATTAATAAGGATAAGTTTCTTAAAATGAGTAGTTCATCGTTTGGTTATATTAAAGAAATTATGAAAAAATAAGTTTTAGATATTAGTGATGTAATGCGAGTAATGTTAGTATTGTTATTATTATTTATGAAGCATCATTATTATTAATGTATTAATTGTTATGATTATTAAAGACTGTGCTAGTGAATACGATAGTTTTCAATTGTTAACTTACGAAAATGTTTTATTTTTATTTGTAATCCTTAAGAAATGTAGAGGAAGAAGAATAGGTTCTTGTCCTCTTGTACCACTTGATGAAGTTCATCGCAAAGAAGGACGAAATATTGTGGGAATTAAAGGAGTGTTATTATCTAGGAGTAAATTATTTTCAAGATATATTACACATACTAATATAAGGAATTACCTATTATTATTGTAAACATTACATTATTTGATGATGCCTAGTACAGTGCTTTTAATTAGATGCATTAGAAACCGTACATCCGGGAAGTAAAAGAAACTGACACCGGAATGTGATTGAAACTTTAAACAAATGCAGCTAAAACGATCGACATTTGCTGTAACCATTCATTAGCTTGCGACCTAGCAATGGTGTGCCTTAATACTTCTATCGCTGAAGATTACAACAAGATTTTAGAATTTATCACGAGCCACAATTTAGAGTATTAAATTATCGAATTATGTAAAGTTCCCATATTTCTTTAGTTATGAGATAATAGAAAGTATGTGTATCCGGAACACAAAAAGAAAAAATATGAATAGGAATGATGGTATTGAAGTAGAGAAATATTTCATAAGATTAGCTAAACGTTTTGTAGATAAAATATGCACAAAAATGCAATAATAAGGTTATAATCAATGAACTAAATTGTTAAGTCGTATCGTATATTATGTTAAAGAAACAAAGATTGAAACAAAGTTTCAAATATTTTTTCTCTATTAACTTAATAGAGTTTTTAATCTATTAATTAAAAATGTAATTTGGAGTATTGTTCTTCAACTTATTGTTATTTTAGGCTTGAAAAAGAAAAGACGTGTAATCTTTTCGAAAATTTGCTTTTTTTCATATTAAATGTAATTTTACATTTTAATTTTGGTGTAATGTTAGAAATGATCGAATTGCCGATTTTTTTTTTTAATCATCATTCAGCAAAGAAATTTTTATTATCCTATTAGGAACCCAAAAAAAATTTTAATAATTAAAATAGTAATATTAGGAGTTATCATAGAAAATTTTTATTACTTACCTACTTTTTTTTTTTGATAATTTTCTATCTTTTTAGATCAAATAAAAAAAATAGATCAATAAATAAAAGGGTTTTATTCCTAGCTTTATTAAATATGAATATTAATATTCAGTTGTCAGCTAAATATCTTAAGGTTAGATATTTAGCTTTTATTGAAGAATATCGAACCTTACAATTCAGATAATTTTCTTACATTATTATTTGATAAACTTTTAATTTAATTCGTCTTCTAATTAAAATTTTCTAAAATTTCCATAATTAACATATGATACATTCTAATATTTTAAGGACTCCACATTGAAATGCTACATCGTTCTTGTCTTTATTTAAAACAGGAGCTTTAGCAGAAGTTATTTTTTTGCGGCAGTGGATAAGGAAGAAATTTCTAGAAAGTTTATCTGAGAGAATCTTAAAAGACTCGTTTTTTAAAACGCTGCCAGCAAAGTAATTTATCTATTCTGTTGAGGAGATCCATTTGAAAGACGAATAACTATTCCGTGAATAACTAAGAACAATCCATTAACTCAAAATGTTTTGTATCTCTTCGTTATACAAAGAATCTGATGCTTGTATTTCTGAGTAAGAACTTCTTCAGTGGAAATTAGATATACTTTTAATTTTTTTAATTCTTTCAGTTTGTAAGACTAATAGGGCTGCCAAAAAGGTAATTTAATTGCATTTCCAATAAGTTATTACGAAAAACAGTCGGACCTCTATTTAACGAACCTCTATTTTGCGAATTTCTCTATTTTGCGAACTTTTCTTTGAAACCATTTTGATAATTTCTTCGTAAAATAACCTCCAAATAGCGAAGTGCATTTTCTATTTAACGAATTTTTTCGTGGTATCTATTTTTTTTTCTCCTTGAAATGTTTTTATTATAATGAAAGAAATGTGGATATAGCTGAGGGAAAAAGAAGAAATTAACGATGATGTGCTGATTTTGAAGTTGAGACCTCGGAAACACTAACTGAATCGGATATTTTGGACAGTGTGACAGTACCGGATTAAAGGGGGGGGGGGGGGGGAAAAGGGGGCAACTGCCCCGGGTAGCAAGTCCGGGGGCGGCAAAATAGGGCTGAAACAGTTATTTATTATTGCATTAAATAGTGAAAAACAGCTACAGGGGCGGCATGTGGCTGACTTGCCCGCTCTGATAAATTTCCTAGATCGGCACTGCAGTGTGAAAAATAAAAACAATATAACTATGAATTGCGATGAAGATGAAGACGATGAAAATGGAAATGATCATGATGCAGAAATCAAAAAACCTTCGTATGATGAAATGCTAAAATCATTTGAAACAATCGGACGCGGATTACAATTTGAAGAAAATACGCCTGAAGGCGCTTTTGGTGCACTGCAAAGTTGCGAGACGTACTATGAGCAAAAACACTTTTTCAAAAAAAAAAATTCAGACAAAATTAATAGACCTTATTAGTAAAATTTAAGTACGCATGTGGTAATGTATGCTCTTAAGTCATTAAAATGAGAACTTTTTTTAATAATATTTGTTGTTTATGTATTTTAAATCTAGTTTATGTAGTTTAAAGTAATTTTAAAGGTGAATCTCTATTTAACGAATTTTCCATTTAACGAACTTTTTTTCGGGATTTAGTGACTTTGTTAAATAGAGGTCCGACTGTATTTTTCTTCACTAAGCAACAAGAGCGTTCTTGATTCTTCATCTTTTGACTATTTTTTTTACGAAATTTTTTACGAAGTTAAAAAAGTTAGTGTTTCACTACATGCTTTGTGGTCCTTGGAGTCGCGGAAGGTAAGGTTCCCAGCATCCTGTGACCAGCGGGACTAAGTTGAGGTCGGGTGGTCAGCCCGACGCCCGCTCACCTTTAACCAAGCTTTAACCCCCCGGAAAAGAATCCTGTACCCATTCAACTGAGGGCTGATTAGACCATAGGACCCGTTTGGAGGAGAAAGGAGCGGGGTCTAGGATCGAACCCGTCATCTCCAACCCGCAGCCAAGCGTCCTTGCAGACTACCGGACCACAAAGTAATCAAGTAGAATCATTTACTTTTTCTTGCTTTCGCTGAACAGTCATAAAAGCCGTAATTAGGTTTCTGAATTCGAGATTGATGATCAGGAAGCTGTTTTCTTTGACAGTGTGAAACCTTAATTTACATTATTTACATATTCAAGTTGAGTTTCTGTATGAAGAAAAAATATATATAAAAAAAAAACCATAAAGGTAAAATACCTTAAAAAAAATTGGGCCTTCAATTCACCGTATGTTTAGTTATGAACATATTGGGCCTTCGGTTCATATGTTTTTTATCTTTACAAAACATATGATAAACTTAGACATCACAGATAAAGATAAATAGATCTATTTCTTGTTCGATTTTCCTCCGTGATTTCCTTCGGTCAAAGGCTCTTGGATTTCGATAAATATCACGGAAAATGTTGATAAATGAATCTGACAGAAGTTGTTTATCTTTGCCAACTTTGGAGAGCCGTAGCATTCAGCAGGTGCGCCGTTGGTTCAAAGTGAAACTGAAACTAATCGTCAATAATTCACGAGCGGCTGACAAAGGAACATTACTCTGTGAATTAGTGAGCACAGGATGAATGATTTATCAGTGAAGTTTCCTCAAGCGCCTTGAAAGCAAATGTTCGTGGCTTCTGCGACCCGCCAATGAAAGAGTAAGGCTTAAAACGCCTTATTGCCAGCGCTCACCGACGCCCACTCAATCTAATTTTGCGTCTTGAATTAAACAACGGCTGTATCGGTGTAGAATCGCGCACAAGGTGAACGAGTGACATCGCCGATGAAGTTTGTGGATGCGTTACTTCGGAGCCGTCGGGATGAGTATCACGTGTCTGGCCGTAGTTAACTGAAATCTACTTTGAAAGCGAACCCAAGTCTGAACATTGATTCTTAAAGAAAGGCATACGAACTTTGCTATTAAGAAAATCAGTGCATAGCTCTCTTTGCATTATTCCAGCTAGAAGATTTCTTGGACAAATGAATTTCCCGAAGAAAACATGATTACAGATTCGAAAATAGAGTATTTGTATTTGGATATTTGTAATACTAAGATGTCCTGTCCTTGGGAACCTGCAGTGCTGGCTCTGACGCCATATCCTCGCAGTGTTAGCTATTCTGAAAAGACACTCAAAAGTACTGTATAAGTGGCATTTATTTACAATGGTAAATATTTACCCAAATATGTATTTGTGTAGTACAATGTACACATATTTGTATTATATAGTGTACGAAGATTTATGATGCAGGTATAGGTATTTATTACGAATTATAATATTACATGAAAATTAATTAAAGCCAGCATGATAAATAGATTTAACACATTAAAAATACAAAACCACGACCGGCTTCGCCTCCTGTTCAAGGCATTGACGAGTGACAAATATGATTGCAAGAGGAGGAATTTAAAAGTTTTCACAACCAATGGGTAGAGAGTCTATGTCGTATGAACAGAAGCCATCTGGTGGACGGATTTGAAACTGAAAATCTTCCACGACATTTAAAAGATTATTATTGCAGACATCTGATGGATATGTTCTAAACTGAAGACCGCTGGTGGAAAGGTTCGTAAATTCGACCTCCTTCATTATAATAGTAGCTTTGCTAGAGAGACACTCATTTGGAAATAATGTTATACATCTGAAAAAGTAGGAACAAGAACAGGAAGCTCCAATTGGGGCATCGAAAGGGAACTTGAATAAACTTGCATCGAGGTTATCTGAAAAGATAAGTAAGAAAAACAAGAAGGGAAGAAAAGAAGAAGAGGATTATTTTTTTATTGAAAAACTATTTAAGGAAAAGTGTCCTTCGGTTTCTTGCTAAACCCGTACTCGTATATTGCATTTACGGAAACACAGTCATTGTAGCATTTATCGTCGGTTGAGTTCTCTAATAGTGGTTAAGTTCTCTAAATATTATTGGACGTTAAAGTTTAAGGAATGCTTATGTTGAGATGTGGGGTAGTTTGGGGTCATCTTTGCTATCTACCGACATGTGCTGGGTTACTCATTTAGATGGTAATTGGTAATTCACCAATATAATGGCACGTAGATTCATTATATTGAAGAGAGTACACTACGCCTTTAATATTGAGAGGATTAGCTCTCGTGTCGTTGTCGTTGACCATTTTTTTGTAATGTTATACATAACACAATTATTTATGTTATTATAACACAAGGTATCTCCAATAGTGTATGTTGATGAGAAACAGTAGCAGTTGTGACTGTAGTAGAATGAATGCAACAGCCTCGCAGGCCCAATTAGTTTTAATGTTTCATAGTAATATTTGATCTTTCAGCAATTTTAAGCAAAACAGAGAAAAGAAAATTAGTACAGTGGTTTTGTGGTTCTTGGAATTGTGTGTTACATACATAAAAAAATGTGTTTGTAGCTGCAGTTTGAATGAATAAAAAACAAAATGATACATTTTTATTTCTCATCTAATCAATTTCTTTATTAAGTTGGTGAGGACACTTCAGTGTTGAGTTACTTAAATCATCTTGTGACAGGAATCTTTTAGGTTTCTCTTCAAGATTTTAAAGTAATTTTGAAGCACCTATTTGACACTTCACACACAAATAAACATTGATTTTCCTGGCATTGAAAATTGAGATAATAAACAATTCCCAGTTGGGTTATGTGTTCATATTTGGAATCGAAACCCCATCAATTACAGAATCGGCAACTTAATTATTGGTTGTCTGTTAGTATGGCCTTAAATATCGGATAAATACCAAATGAGATATTTCATCATCATGTGTCCAAAACAAATAGACAACAATAATTCTACAAAACAACAGTCAGCGTTTTGAAGAAGAGGCTGTCATCTAAGAAATGACACACTGCTAAATCAAGCGGTTTGTAGTCACTTTTTTTTTTAATGAAAAATAATAAAAACGGGCAAATTAACATTTAAAAATTTAAAAATTGTAACCATCCTGACAGTTTCGACTCCTATTGCACGATCATCCTCAGCAGCTATAATCGCTCCGTTGGAGTTGAAACTATCTGGTTGGTTCGTAATTTTGAGCATTTTAAAATATTAAATTTTTTTAAACTGAAATTATGTGTTTTTACGTATATTTTTTTTTATTAAATTAGTTGTACAGCACCAGCTACAACATAATTAATTTACTCTTCTGAAATCCTCTCTTTTGCTTTAAGAGGACTCAAAATTTTAAATCTTTCAAAATGTCGAGGACAAACTATCTCTGATCAATTTCCAACTTTTTTTCCTTTTTAATGCAGTTAACTTAATGCATTTTGTGAAGTTGAAGTTTCCTCTGCTGGGTTTTGAATGTCCCAACGCCCAAGAATTTCGAAAGGGGGAGGGAGGTTAATGAGGTTCTAGCGATCTAGCCGTTCAACCAAAAAAGAAAAAAAAAGTTTCCTTTTTCCGGATGGTTTTGGGAAGGGGTGCGAGGTCACAAATACACTCCAAAAAAATCAGGTCCAAAATTCTACGTTCTTTCAGTTTTGGGGAGATTACAACTTCTACCAACACCTTATTCGCCCAACGCTACACCACTTCATGAAATCAGAAGGAACTTAGTATGGTAGATTCAAATTTTTTATTTCGTTCTTCATTTATGAAACAATTCTCTCTATATCACTTTGGCATCTAAATATTTTTAGTTGGTTAAAAACAAAAAAAATCACTTTAATGTAACTTAAATTTAAAAGAACTAACCATGATATTTAAAGGAGATTTGAGAGGCTAATTTTATATTTGTTACGATGCATGAGACAGTTAAAGATTGCAAAAAGAAGTACAGTGCAACTTGGATAATTCGAAGCTGAAGGGACCACTACAAAACTTCGAATTATCCAAGTTTTCGAATTAAGCAAGTTACATCTTTTAACTTTCATTTCAGGTCCACTGAATGCTTGAAAAGATTATTCTGTCAATAAGTAAATATTTATTCAGAAAAGATCATGGTATGAAAGACTTAAACACTATATGTATGTAAACAAAATAAGATTTATGTTACAAAAAGCTACATTCAATACAGAAATTATAGTATTTCAAAAAATTGTGCAATGTCCCTTAAGATTAGCAAAATCATCAAGCATGTTTAGTGAACGGAAAACAGCTTCACTTCCGTTGGTTTGTCCTTCAATGTACCGACGAAATTCGGCGCTATCCCGTACTCGTTGGCGATTTGGCATTTCTTCTTCACACCCTTTTCCACCTCGCGAATGACGGCGACCTTTTCAGCAAACGATGAATTCTTGTACACGCGTGGTTTACTGAAAGACATGGTGACACTGACAGCAGGAAGCTCGAATGGCGTCTGAAGCGTCACGTGTCGAACGGTGGCGGAAAGGGGATTTCAGTTGTCACGTGTCGAATTTCTTAACGATGAAACGCCGAAAAGTCGTTATGTTTCGAAATTTTTTATAAAAAACTTCGAATTAAGGAAGTTGAACTTCGAATTATCCACGATTTTTTAACATTGATTTAATAAGAAATTCAAGGGACCAAGAGAAATCTTCGAATTAACCATGATTTCGAATTAAAGACGTTCGAATTATCCAAGTTGCACTGTATTACGAGATTTCTGCTATCTACGTGAATTCGGATGTAAGTTGAAATTCTACAGTTAATTTCTCTATTTTTATTGGAAAATATAGCTCTTATCGTGGCAATACCAATTTTCCACTTCTTCAATCAAGTGTACGATATCAAGCGACTTAGTTTTGGCGTCATTGATCACAGAGCAAAAGTTTCAACTTTCAAATCTTGCGTCGATAAATTATGTTCATCAACACATTCCATCCTAATGTAATTTAGCCGCTGACGGTTTTCTCGCAGAAGGGAAATTACGCCAAAATGCGGATTAATATCCCTTCAATTAGCCTCTGTTGCCCACAATAAATCTAAGGCCCAGAAATGAAACCAATACGAATTATGAATGTGTTTACAGACTGCAGCGGTAATTAACAGCAGTTGCAGCTGCCGTCGAGCCTTTCATCTCTCGCGGGACATTCCGTTGTACACGGTACAATTAACTTATCGTTTCCCAACTCTATAATTGCCCGATGGTCCTCTCCATTTCCACGAGTTTGCAAATTGCGATTGGAACGACAGGAACAGTCCAAGATGGAGGTCGTCAGGATGATGGAATTGACAGAAGGGTTTGGAAGATAAGAGGATGGTGAACTTGCAGGATGAGGGTCTCTTTCTACACAGGGATATTTCTCAGAGACGATTGTTTGTAGAAATTGAAATTTATGGAAGAATCAGAAGTCATTGTTAATCTCTTGCCGAAAGAATACGGAGTGAGAATATCAAAGATAAATCTATGAAAAAAACCAGCAAGACAATGGAATTCGTAGTTTAAAACTGAGGATATGCTGAAGTAGCTATCGCGTAGTGGTGATTCACATGAGGAGCTGAGACTGTGAATTTTGAGAGATTGGGGTGGTGATGGCGAACAAAATAATCGTCCTCTTGCTTTAATTTTGGGCCATAAATAAGCCCTAACCCAAATTTTAAAGCAATCGAGAAATTTTGAGGGATTAAATATTTTTTTTTTGAAGGTGGGGAAGTTGGAGACCAAACTAATCGTCATTAATAGAACAGGGAGATACTCAATTTTTCAAAAAAATCTTGAAAATCAAGTGAAAAATCTTTCTTTGTGTAGTAATGCTTCGCCTGCTCAATCAATAAATGAAAAAATGGCCCTTCTTACTTTATTTAACATTCCTTTTATTTTTGATAATTAGAAAATATTATTAAAACTTTTTTTACCATGTATGAAAAAAAATGATTAAATTAATAAAATGCCAACACACAATTTCAAAATAAAAAATTTTAGTTTATAAAAAGTTGAAATACTTAAATTAGAATGTTGATGAGGGGCTTCCGCCCAGGAGCCCTAAAGCTTCATGCTAAGTATTTTAACTTTTTATAAACTAAAATTTTTATTTTGAAATTGTGTGTTGGCATTTTATTAATTTAGAAAATATAATTGACCGGAAAAGTGAAACTTTCTATTCTACTTGAATTTTTTTTTCTTTGTTCGTCTGTTTATCTGTTGGAATGATGCTCTTGTTTTGTATCAACTTTTTTTTTTTTTTATGAATTATGATTATTCTGGACAACATACAAAATAATCTCAAACTGGAACCCATCCCTTCCAATCTTAGTCCACTCTACGCGAGTGTATACCTAGTATTTCATTATCTGATAGGTTTCTGATTTTTGTTATAATATTGCTTGTATTACAAACATTTCCCTTTCTGTTCGTCTTCGGTAAATAGAAAAGGATACTGAGTTAATAATATCAATTTGGCAATTTCCCTCATCGAACGAGTGTATAGCTACGTGAGCTTCATCGTTAATAGTATTTTTCTTCATTCGCTGTTTGATAACCTATTGGTTAAATCAACGAACTACTCCAGGATATTTGTGTGTCTCTTTATTGATAAAAAAAAAAGGTCAATCGGCAATACGTCAGGTCAAACCCAACTTCCTCCCAGAAACTCTAGTAACACCCTGTGTCTTATATTTCTCTGTACATTGCAGATCTTCAGAGAAGACTTGATGCACAAAAGATCTTCATTGGCTGTTGTACAACAATCCTTGAAGGACCCATTTTGGTAGCCGAGCTACCTAGTGCCCAGGGATGTATCTAAGCCAAACTGACTCTATGTAACTGTGTAGAACAAGAGGGGGGTCACTTTGAACATCTTCTCTAATGCCCAAGACTCCAAATAGACAGGTGGCAATATTCCTTCCATGAATGACTGTCTACCAGTCACAACACTAAAACGACTGTAGCGCTGTGTCGGTGCAAGACCGAATACACTTAATGTTTCCGAACTTAGGTTACAGAAGAATTTGGTAGATAGAGGTTAAGAAAAAAAAAACAGTTTTCGTTGTTTTTCGTACTTTCTACCATATTCTTCTGTAATCTAACCTTCGGAAACAACCTGTATATTGTGGATTTTTCTTTTTTTAGTTTTAAATTTATAAAAATCCTTTGAGTTTTCTAAAAAATATATATGTCGGAAGACTCAAATATGGATAGACAGTATAAATAGGGTTATCAAAGAACTATTAGGAATGACAGGATGGAAGTTATATGTTCATGACCTATGGGAGGCGTAAATTTGGGAAGTGAAGTCCCGATATGGGCTGTGGTACCATTGATGATGACGATGTAGAACCAAAGAATTTGATGTTGTCAATTAAGCAGATAAGTCAAATTCCATTGAGTTCAGCAACACTGCTTAAGAACATGTTCAATTTTAATCAAGATTTTGGATAAGGTTAAGCAAAATAGCAGGGAATTGACTGTTTATCTGAAAAATTCCCCTCTTAAGCATGTTAGACCTATAATGACGGTAAGGTCTTTGCAATGACTATACTTTTTTCCTTAGATATTTCTTACAAAAAAAATTGCATTTATTTTGTTAGTGCGTTTGGTGAAGGAAATCTTGTTCGTTGTAATTGATAAAGGTTTATTTATTAAACACACAACTTGATTTTTCTTTTAAATTCTTATTTTGCCAATTTCGTTGTCCGATCACCGAACTATGGTAAAGTCCTTATTGCGTAAATTTCGTCTTCTCCCAGGGTACGTTTATGCAATCGGAATTTGTCATCCTTGCTTTTTTTAAATAGTTATTCCGACGTTGCATCGTCTGTCAAATTAGGAATGTTCACTGGAGTTACCGTACGTTTTAAATTTAAATTTACCGTCCGTGCTTAAACTTCTCCAATAAGAGGAGCTCCAGTTCATGACAGAGTAAATTATAAAGTGCATTTTGTGCGTAGGCCTATTAGCTTTATCGCTTGTGACGTGTAATCTTCCCTTCGATCAAGCGCCGGTGATTTATGGGTCCGTGAATTATCAGCGGAACATTCATTCATTCGAGATGACGTCGTGCATTCATTGGAAATATATCCGATCGCCTGAAATTGTAATTATACATTAATCGCACCTCCACAGTTTACTAATTTACGACAATGATATGCAAATGGAGAAACAACTTTGGTTTTAATCAAAAAACCAGTGGAGTGAAAATCTTTGTAAGAAATTTCATCTTATGCAAATCTCTGATAATAATATAGAAAAGCCTCAATTTAAAGGAGAAGATTGGGAAAAGCCTGGGATATAAATTAAAACCAAAGACATTACATTATTATAGTTTACGTTCTAGCACCATTTTAGCCATTATAACGTTAATTTGATCAAATGAAATGAAATACGATGTTTGATTATATAGTTATAAACGTATAACTTTCTATAAAAATAATTGATTATTATCACTTGACCCGTGTGGCCAAGTTCTTGCTAAAGGCCTGTTCGTTCAATTCGAGATCCTCTTAATGGAGAGGAGAGAATGACTGTAATCTAATTCCTTACAGCGTTTTTCTAACTGTTCCTTTTGTAATCGCTGGATCACTCAGATATACGGGTTATTTTAAGCTTCTTACCTAAGGATGTGTTTGAGTATAGTTTTCCATTAATGGAACCTTATACTGTCATAAAACTGGACTACATTTGCGATTTATAGAATTTTCGCTTAGTGTTACTGAGATATCGGAGAAGTTATTTATTTATTTTTTCAATCATGAAAATCCTAAATATTTCTTAAGCTAAGCTTATTTGCGAATTCGTATTTGTAACCTCTTTTTTTCGATAAAATTTCCTTTTAATTGTCGTTTTTCCTTCGAAAGCATCATTACTCCTTCGACAATAACTTTGTATTTGTGTATTAGTGAATAATATTGTATCGTAAAAAGAACTCGAGCCAATGGTGGAAAATGTCAGAGTGAATTTAAACTAGGAAGAACAGAACCAAAATAACTCTCGGAGGATTATTTTTGGTCTCATCTCTATTTAATCGTCCAAAATCCGAAATGAGCATATCATTAAATTACGAGAAAATCCGTTCATCGTGGTGCAAACAGACAAATAAAGAAGGAAAATTTCGAGTGTAATAGTAACTTAAAAATTTTTCAGTTATTCTTTCCATTAAATTCAGGAATTTCATATTGTAAATATTAAGTAAAATTTGAATGAATATAAGGCAAAGTGAAAACAGAAATATTAATTATTATTATTATTATTATTATTATTATTATTATTAGTCATAAAAATGAGAAAAAATTTGCGAAAAAATTTAAGTAAAAAGCAATTGTTTAAGTAATAGACAAATAATAAATAAGGTTCTTCATTTCGGCCAATGAAAGAAATTTCTAGTTAAAAGGGGCAGAAACTAAACAAGATAATATAAGATTTGTACGATATAAATAACTACCACAGTACTTACTTCGTAATATAAATATTCGTTAAAAACTACTACAAATAAATTTCTTTTCCCAATAATTATCAAATCTTGCATAGATGTCTAAGAAAAAGTCTGCATAAAAATAAAATATATCGTGATGTAAAACAGTAATTCGAATTGCAGTTTTTTTTTTTATTATTATTATTCTTTACTAAGTATCATCTATAAAGTGGCTTTAATTATTGAGTTACATGTAATAAATTGAAATTAACAATTTTATTTTTATCAAAAGTTTATATGTTTCATGAAATTCAATCCAGATCCATTAACTTTAATATCAGTGTAATTTCATTTGATTTATTAAATTACATATATTGTTGACATTTAATTTTATCGACGTTAATTGAAGTTAATTTATAAAGTTTCATTATTCAATAAAAGAAAAGCGTCATAATTTGAATAAAAAATAAGAGCACTGTCTTATATTTAAATAGCATAATTTAATTTTTTTTTCACTTAAAATACTTATTATTAATGTGATTGATTTCTTAAAAGATTATAATAATAATAAGCAGATTTTAATAATTTTCACTAATTTCAAACGCTAACGAGCATTTTACCTTTTATAAGCCATCTTTAGTGGAATTAAGAATTTAATGACATTAACAATTTTTTTTTTCTTTTTATAGTTTATTTAGATTATTCAAGATTTATTTATTGATTCGATACCTTGTATTATTTACATTTACGTTAAATTTTGTGTTACCAACTCTGCGACCTCAAAATGGGAAAATTACTGGTCTAATAATAATAAACAGTGCAACATGCATAGTAACTATAAATCAACACTATCTTTTCTGTTGATGAGTTAAGCTCAGGTATAATTCATGGGATAAATTAAATCTCGCGGAAGGTGAAACTCAACTGCTGTTGTCCAAGCTTCAAGCTTTGATCTCCGCTGCTTACGAAATTCACATTTGCCATAAAACAGCCTTCTTTGTTTATTTACTTTTAATTGAAAGCTATTTTTAGATTAAAGGTAAATCATTAGATTAAGTGGATTTTGTAACATCGTTACTTCAATTTTAGATCTTAATTTTAATTACTTACGATTTTCGAGATTGCACTTAATATAAAGGAAATAAAAGTGTTGAGGAAATAGAAAGTTACATAAATTCGGCAGTATTATTTAGTGACACTTAAAGAAATCACTAACGGAAACTTATAAACATATTCTCCTTTAAAATTATAAACATATATTTTCGTTTAGAATTAGCTGTTACAGGAAAATTATAAGCACAGCCTATATTTTATCAGGATTTCTAAAACTTCCACAATTTTCCTTTGTATATGTACAGGGTGGTTTTAAACTAAGGGGACAAACTTCTGGAGTTGAGGAACAAATTTGGTCCTATGAACATATGTCTGGAATTGCACCAAGAACCCACGATACTGCATTTATTACATTACATTGCTAAACAGTAAGGCGTATGTATCTCTGTTCGAGCAAGTACTGAAGATTTTTACTTGTGGGGGCATCTGAAACGTGTCGTGTACCGCTGAGTTTGTCCTTAATACACAGACTCGGGAACAACGTGTGCATACCGCTTGTGAGACTGTTCGGCTACAGGCTGGAACATTTGAAAGGCTGCGTCAATCAAGGATGCGACGTGTGCGCGCATTGCACTGAGGCCCCGGGGGCTACTTCGAGCATCTACTGTAACATCCACGGCACAGTACAAGCTCGGACAGAGTTACATATGCCTACTGTTTAGCAGTGTAATGTAATGTAATAAATGTTGTATTTCTGATTCTCTGTGCATTTCCTGACATATGTTCATGGGATCAATTTTATTTCTTGTCCTCCTAAGAATCAACTCCCGAAGTTTGTTCCCACAGTTTAAAATCACCAACTCATTACTGTGATTCTAAAACGCTAAAACTTTCAAATGACAGCTTAAGCTTTTTTGGTATACTTATAGAAATAAAAGCCTTTCATGATGATTTTATTGGTTTACAATTTGTTTCCTTAAACCTCTCTTAGTTCCCTTCCTGTATATCACAATTTTCCGATTTGCAATGATTTCCAGAATGCTGAGAAACATTTCGTTCGGATCGTTCTGACTTATTTCATTATTCATATTTATTTCATTATTCCAGTATTCATATTCGTTCCGACTGAATAACAAAGCATGCCACTGAATGAGAAGTTACATCATTTAATGAACAATGAGGCTGTATTTCGAAGCTGCTCTCGCCACAAATCTAGTGCTTTCAAGAAGCATGCTGGCGATAAATACGTCTTTACAGTGTTCACGCCGAGAGTTGAAACTCCCAGAATGCAACGCAGATTGTAGATTGTCCTTTCCTGGCCGTTCGCTTAACATTCAAATAGAAGAGGTAGCTTCTCTCCTATTTGAATGTTAGCGAACGGCCAGGAAAGGAAAATCCATAATCTGCGTTGCATTCTGGGAGTTTCAACTCTCGGCGTGAGC
>JAFIDM010003189.1:27680741-27773082 GCA_023159025.1 Thereuonema tuberculata | reverse complement strand
CCACAACGAACACATGTCAAGCAGTAAATTTCAGGGAACATATTTAATCGACAGAAAATATTCGAAATATCAAATCGAGTGATAAGAGATAAAGAGGGCGGGAAAAAAAAATGAATGCCTTATTTATAGAATGCATTTAGATTAAAAAAAAAAAAAATCCATCTTCTCCTCACATTATTTCTCCTTACTCCCGCCCTCCCTGTTTTATTCTTGTATGGTTAAGATTGGCTCTAGACCTAGGCATCGGCCTAGGGACCGCAACGCCTTTGGGGCGCCAACCTCGTAATAAAAAGTAATAGTATGTTAAACGTGTTCTTGACTTTAACAAATAATAATACTACTACTAATAATAATAATAATAATAAAACACCTAACAGTTAAGTTTCGTTATTAATTCTTAGGAATCAGAGATGTTTCAGCCTATTTAGTGTTGAGTCATCATTAATAACTGCTTAAGGCTGAGCACATCCAAACCCATTCAGATTTGACTCTTCGTTATTTTATATTTTTTTTCGTTTTATTTTTATGCTTCAATATATTTTCTTTTTAAATCAGATTACTAAAATAAGATTTAAGAAGTAGTACAAAATCTGTAAATAATAACATACACATACATTGGTAAGTAATGCTTACAGGTCAAAGATTTAATTTCTATTAAGGATTCTTTGATGTTGTTTTATGCTCATAGTTTTTTTTTCCGAATCTCTTTTTCTTTCTTTAAATTTTACTTTAAAGTTTTGTCAAAATAATCATTACATTACTGACATTTATTTCTTTTTTCCCTTTCAGGTAAGATTACATTTTCTTTGAGGATCATACTTGGTAAGCTGGTTAACTATTGTTATTCTATTTTTTTTTTTATTTTCAGTAAATTTCTAATGAATTATAAAGATTAAAAAAACAAAAAAATACTTATTCCTATGGTCTCAGTTATTTAAATAGTTATGGATTAAAAGAAGGGTTACCAATGATTAGCAGCCTGTCGTTAAAAGAAAACCAAATTAAGCATCAAGAATGATTACTGGTTTTTATCTCGTAGTAGTAGTAATATATTGTCAGCATGCAGTCAGTTGAAATTTGAATAAACGTGATAAAAATGCGACACACTATCAGCTGTTAATAACGAAACAGCTCGGGGTCATCTATTTCAATCTCAGTTATCCATATCTCAGTTGTCCGATATGCAGTACCGTAGCTAGAGAATTGGGGACCCCGGGACTACAAGTGATACGGTTTCGTAAAAAAAAAAAAAAAAAAAAAATCCCACTTCGTTCGGGAGCCACCTTTGCTCGGGGCCCCGGGGCACTGCCCCGGTGGTAGCTATGGCTCTGCCGATATGTGTGTGCATAGAATATGTGGAGGGGTCTAATCTGCCAGTGACATGCCTTCTGGAATAAGCAGGCACTGGGTAAAATTTGGACTCTATTTAGTAGAATCTCTGGCAGGATCGAGAGAAGAAAATCCTCTGTCCCCTCCACGAACCCTTAATCAACTGAATAACTGTGACTGGTGAGTGGTTAAACACCAACAACAAAAACCTGCCTATAATCCTTATAGTAGACTTGTGAAGAAGTGTTTATTCTTTTGTTTTATTTATAAACTATATATTTCACTTACGAACATCAAATATTTGAAGGGCGCAGAAAGTTTTCCAGAGAGGTCGGGAGATTGACCAAAAATTTTGCCTGTAACTTAATTACCGTAAAATTAATTAAATTAAAACGGTAGTAATTGAAAAGAAAGGTTACCATTTCTAAAATATCGGTTATTCCTCTTACTAGAGAAAAAAATTCAATGAAATTCCCTTAACGTTTTTTCTCTAGCAAGAGGAATAACTTTAATTTTCCAAATTAATGAAATTCACTGATTTTGAAAATTCGAGGGGTGAGTGTCTCCTCGTGCTACTACGTGCGGCCGCACATGAAATATTTATTTAAACATTCCACAGGCTTATTTTCTTTCTATGGAAACTTTCTACAGAGACTTTGAACAGTGTACCAGTTAGTTTTTCATAGATAAGGTATTTAGTCAAAGAAATAGTGATTTTTTTTCCTCCACTTTCAGAACGGTGTGAGATGAGATAGAGTTAATTTAAAAACATATAAAAACAGCATATTTCATTATAAACACCCACAAATCGAACGCATTCATTGTTGTCCAATAAAAATAGAAATCAAATAATAATGAAGCAATGGTAACGACATGTTAGAGGTAAGACATAAATTGCAGCAAATGTTATAAAAATTTACATTATAAGAATTAGCTTGACTCCATTCTGTTTTTTGTTTGCAGACAAGTTCGTTCACAATTTTTTTGTTTGATAGTTGTCCTAAATTTCCTTTCTTTTTGATTGAGACGAAAAAAAAATTCAAATTTTCATGATGCTTTTGAAAAGTGGTTAGCATTGATTTTTGTTAACTGAAGTTGACCCGAAACAAATTGATTTCAAATTCACTGCTATCAAAAGCTTTAATTGGGGGGACTTTTTTTCATGTGGAGCATTTTTTACAATCATTCCTATATTTGTTCTTCGTAAACAAAGAACAGGATAAATCTCAGAGAATTATTATTTGTAGAAAAGAAGTTTGAATGTCGAAGTTTCTGGATTAAGTATTGTTATTTTTTTTTTCATAATTCTAATGTTTGTGAAAAAAAATAAGGCCCAGATAGTAATAGTTCCTGATTTTGATGTTACCCTAAAAAAAATAAAAAAGGATAACTAAATGATATCTAAAACATCTGAAAATAATGACTGAGAAAACATTTTTTTTTTTTTTTAACTTAAGCCCATTGCACATGGATCCGAAAATCGGATGATCGGATCCACGAATCGGACGTATTCTCTTTCACATGGCCACCAAACGTCGCCTATACGAATGATTTGAATGTTACATGGCGTATAGACGACATCGGAGAGAATTTCGTGGCCATGTGAAAGAGAATACGTCCGATTCGTGGATCCGACCATCCGATTTTCGGATCCATCTGCAATGGGCTTTACGCTAAGGGTAACGACTGTCGGTGAAACACTGTAACGGACTTTATCACACTTGAACAATACTTTTGGACGGAACATCAAAAATTGTCTTTGGCTGTAAATTTTCCTTGTTATATCTTGTTGGAAAACATACCTAAAAGCGAGTCACGAAACTTAGCAAGGCGCGAAACTATATTCGGGCAAACCAAAGAACGACCGTGGCCACCAGATGTCGCAATAGTACAATTTGAATCGATTGTATATGTCAGTGTTTATGGCGGGAAAGTGCTTGGCTTCTGATTGGCGATTGTGAATAGTTTCTCTATACAAACTTCAGTCCTGGAATGATTAAGAGATCATTGTTGTAGTTGAAGGTCAGAGTCATTCTTTCGCTAGGAGGACTTTATGGTTCGGATAGTTAGTGTATCAGGCTGCCCTAACTAAATTACCACAATTCAGAGCCGTCTTTAGCTCATCTAACAACCGTAACATTACCAAATTCGTTACTAAATCTCCAAAAAAGGGAGACCAATCTGGAAATAGGAAGGAGGATTCCAAGAAAAAAAAATTGTTCAAAAAGTCGCTGATAGGTCCTCTACAATCTAAAAAAAAAAAAAAAAAAAAAAGCTTGAAAATGGACAGATAAATAAATAACAAAGACGTTTAGTTTATGCAATGAACCGTTGCCTTTACGCGTTGCATTTATGACATAACATAGCAATAAAACATTTAATATCAATGTACTTTAGCGCAGTAATTCTGAAAGTTAGTGGAGCGTAAGTGATGTTGAGAAACCTGTTGCCCAACTTAATTACATTGACTTCACCCACGCAGAAGAGGACCTGATTGAATGTGAAATTTAATCCTGTACACAGCATTCTCAACAGCAGTAAGTAACATGTCTGCAGAATGTTCGTCCCAGCCCGTTATCCTTTTAAGTGTGTCAAGTTCGAGACACTGCCACGGTAAACATTGACCTTCACCTTAACCCCACATCCAAAAAAAAAATCGTATGGACTAATATCAGGGGAGCGAGGTGGCATTGGAAAACAAGCAACGAACACTCTGTCTTCTGTGGAAGTGACGCCGCAAAAGCTGCTATCCCATGTGTGTCATGCAATGTGTGGAGGCGTTCCATCTTGCATTAAAATAGTATCGCACAGACATTGTCGTCGTTGAAGTTGTTGAAATTGTTCAGCCTTTCGCGATATTGCCATGATATTACGGAACAGGCTACTGGTCCTACCGGAGTGATGTCTTCAAAAAAGAATAACCTTATTATAAAATGTGCTGTAATTTTCGGTGAATGTAATGAGAGCTTCTGGGGTGATTCTAAAGCCCAAATTGATAACTTTTGTTGTTTAGAGTCACGTTCAGATAAATACGGGCCTCATCTTAAGAGGTTTTCCAATATCAAGTAGTGTTGACCTCCATTTTGACCAGAAACATCAAATGTCAATCGCTTCTCATCATCATCGTCTAGCAACTGCTGTACGCGGCTGATCTTGTGTGGATAAAATTGAATAATTTTGCGCAAGACTTTCCGCACCGTGAAATACGGCATATCTAATTGTATACGTTGCTACTACCAGCAACTTAATATCCATCTGATCTCTCGACGATCGCGGTTGCAACTTCCTCTATTAGCAGTGGTTATATTGGTTTCCGTCCTCTGTCAGATCGAACTCCCAAAGATCCAATTTCTTCAAACTTCCGAGTCATCGATCTAACTGCTTAGCAGATACAAGACCGTTTCGCAAGTTCCGGCGGATTTTAAACTCACGTTTAGCGGCTACTGCATTGCAGCCATGAATATTGCATTGAAGTTAAGGAAAATAATTTTACATCACTTGAGATAATGTGAGGTGTATGTTGGGCACGAAGACCAATAGCAATGCTTTCCTTTATAACTTTATGATACCAAAGACACATGTGGTTTTAAATTATCGTCTTTTTTGGATTAAACAACGCCATATTTCCCCCTATCAGCTACTTTTTAAACTAAAATATTTTTTTATTTACTGTAAACCGTGCTGAATTCAAAATTAAAAATAGCCTACCTTGTATAAGCACGAACTAGGTGTGAATTAGACATGAATCAAACCACAACGTTTCTGACCTTCTGCTGTATAAGGTCCATTTTCAAGTGTGAGAAATAAAATCTAATGTAAACTACGTTCAATACTGAAGTTGTTACATTTTGAAAAAGGTATTTGAAGATACAAACGGACGCGGAGGTGATACCCCTAGTGGCTCAAATGGAAACTACATAACAAAAGCGCTAGTATTGCGGGATTATTTTTTTTTTAATTATTTATTTATATATAATTTGAAATATACTTTACATTATAAATTTCTTTACCCTAATTTGCAATCAAAGGCCATATTCCAAAACGTTTGTCGTGGACAAGTCTTGGTTATAGCTTTTTGAAAGTCTTATCGTGCCAGATTCATAAAATTTACGCAGATATTCATCCTTCTAACAGTTATAAATGCATACATTTTTTATATCTAAGTGGTGATTAAGATCATTACAGTGGGTGGCCGTATGGTATGCCGTGTTTTTCGCTTTAACAGCCCGAATAAGCTCATTCAAACGCTTTTTCAGCGGTCTTTGGTTTGGCCCACATAATGGCATTTTTTTCCCCCATTTTTCATAGTATGTTCCTCACATGGTATCCCGTAAATTACCTCTTGTGTTAACAACTTCAGTACTGAACGTAGTTTACATTAGATTTTATTTCTCACACTTGAAAATGGACCTTATACAGCAGAAGGTCAGAAACGTTGTGGTTTGATTCATGTCTAATTCACACCTAATTCGTGCTTATACAAGGTAGGCTATTTTTAATTTTAAAATATTTTTTTTCGCGAAATCTTGCTTCCCATGTTAGCCTTCCTGCCGAAATTCTGACATTCCAGTTGTTAGATCGAGCTACTCTGAATAGGGGAAGTTTAATTAATGTCTACCTGGTGTTTATTGTCACTATTTCGCTGTTGACGCTGTTTCAACCAATACCATCTTTCCTTGAGGACACTATTTCCGAGTAATACTCCTAAACTTTGCACATAGTCTGTAATCCACTTCCCGGTGAAAGTAAAGCTCATGAAAACTTAATGCTTTTAGCTGTAAAGTGAATTTGGGATATTTTTAGGGATAAACAAAGATTTCCTAAAGTATTTTTTAAAAGTTTACCTAGAAATAAACAATACTATTACTACTTTGGAAGTAACAGATAGAAAATAACTTCAGCTCATTATTTGTAGACTATTGTCCACATATAATGGACTGAATATATTTTACCTGTTGCTACCAAAGCAATAGAATTATTGATTGTTTTGTTTTTAGCAATTTTTACGTATGTAAAAAAAAGGTGGGTCATAAGAAAAGTTTGTAAGGAGTCATAAGCGTTTTGAATAGAATTATAAGATATTTAGCATTAATTAATGTTGTTTTAATTTTTTAGAATTTTTTTTTTTTTTTTTTTTTTTAGAATTCCAGTGAATAAATCTATTTAGTGAATAAATAAGAAGAATATTTCTGTATTGTCTTACAGTAAAATTGTATTGATCGTTTACATTGATCTGAAGATTTTTGCCTTCTTTATTTAAAGTTTTAAATAAATAATTTTTAATTTAATTCAATGAATTTGAAAATAAACAAACAAACAAGCAAGCAACAAGGGATTTCAGTTCTGTAAATTTAGAAAACTGACTTGCCTACGTATTTCTACTTTTACAGATTCGAAGACTTCTGATTATTTTCCGGGAAAATGTATCATTTACTATAACAATTAATTTAGTAAATTCCGGAATGATACATTTTCCCGAAAAATAATCAGAAGTCTTCGAATCTGTAAAAGTAGAAAATACTTCTGTTAAGTTATACCAAGAGTTTAAGTCGTTCCAATATCTACAACAAATCAATAAATAAATTAGACAGATCTTTAACAATTGAAATAAAATGGTCTGCATTGGTTTCGAATTGTATAAACACTACCCCATCATTTCAACCAATCGGCACCATTACGTTAATTGCTCGAAGGGGATCTTATTTTAAAACTTCCTATTATTTTTTCGAAATAAGGTTTTTTTTTTTTTGTCAATTTAATGACAGTATATTAATGTTTGTAATCAATAGACGCTGAAAACATAAATTTGAATACTGATTCTTCCTTGACTTAAAATGGCGCCTTGACATAAAATGACTAAAAATGGTGCCTTATTAAATTTGTAACGACAAAAAAAAAAAAAATTAGCTGAAAGTTCGATAGTAAGACGTGAATTTTATAGTGTACTAAGATGTAAAATGTATTTTGTTTATTGAATAAAACTTCTTTATTAAAAATTGTGCAAATAACAGCTTGGAATTAAATTAAACTAAATTCAAAAAGTTCGTTTGGAAGTAGAGGTGAAAAAAAGGTGCCCGGTTGTGTGAAATACTGCCAGTACGCATTTTATTTTTATTTTTATTTTTTAAAGATAATCTTTATGCTTTGCCTACATCCCTAGAAATCTGAGGCTCATCAATGTCTCCATGAAATCAAGATGCATTGTGTTTCGATGCATCTTCTTGAAATTTGATGAGCATATTTGGTGTGTGTGATTACAGACGGTTTAACTTTTGTATTTTGAAATTTTTTCGAAGTGAGTCCTTCTGAAATTTGTGTAAAATTTTGCGCGAGGAGACAAACATCCCCATAGAAAAGTATTGGAATCTATCGATGAGGAGCGCTATTCGTTTAACTGATCCATTAATTAGCGCATGGTTTGATTAATATCCCAAAAATACATTCTAATCTTTTTTTTTCCAACCAATGAAAGATTTTTTTGTACTGTTTGTATTCAACAGACTTATAATTTAAACAAACGTAAGCTTTCGTTTGTATGATTTTCGCGACTTTAAAAAAAAAAAAAGAGAGTAAAAATTATAAAAATAAATTAAGAATATTTTAGAAAAGTAGGATTTCAGTTCTTTTCGCCACTTTTTTTTTGCTTCTAATAACGAAACAGATTTTAAGGCACTGTAATTTGTCATCGTCTTGGAATTGCATTTAATGCTTCTATTTCGAGTCAGAATTGAAATAGCTGAAGAAATGGAAGCGAGATTTTAATTATTAAAATTATCCCTTCTGCCTGAATAGAAGAGATATTATTTACACCTTGAGAACGAGTGTGGGTTTCTGTGAAACAATTACTGCAGTTCTCACGTTATCCACTTCTCGACCCTGACCATGCATAGTTCACTGATCCGCCACCATGGGGCGCTCATGCGTTGGGAAATCCCGCTGTTGCTTCATCCAAGGACAAGTTTAAAAATGTCTTTAAAAATCTTCTGAAGGGGGAAAAGGGGGAATTGAGAATTCTTACAGGTTTTATTTTATCTCTTTTATTCCTGCTTTGACATAAGAAATTATATTAATTACAAAATCAAGAAGGAAAAAAAACAAACTTATTGAATCATAAGACGACAGTCACAAGTTTTTGTACTAATATCACAGATAGAGAAATTTGTACTCGTTTTCTTTTATCCCCCCTCCCTCATCTACATTTTTTTTTTTTAAGTTTTTAATTCAAATGTTATTTTTGGCCGTAGTCCAGGATTTCACAGTGTTTTCAATATTTTGACTCTGGCTAAGAGAAACAAACCAAAAAAACATAAGTGAATCATTTTCTGATTTCAGTCGAAGTAACAATATATTGTTGGGTGTATCAACTTTTGAATTCTCGCATAAAGCGTTGTTGCAAAAAAATAGAAAAAACAAACAAACTAGGTGTTCATGTTAATGGCTCTCACGTTATCTATCAGCTACTGGTCGTTCTGTCTTTCTTTTTTTTTTTTTTTTATGACAAATAATAGCGATGTTCTTTAAAAGCACCTAGACTGTGTGCATATAACCTTTCACCTTGATAGGATCCTATATATATATTTTTGAATTATCATTATCACAGACAGTCGGACAGTGGACGGATGATATTGGCCCTTTATATTTAGTGATTACTGATCAAATATTTACGGAAATCATTATTAACAACTTTGCTTGTAAAAGTTCAATTTAGCTAGATTTAGAGTTTTTGAAATACAATGATTACTGCGTTTTAAGGATATTTTGGCAGTTTTTTTTGTTTTTTTTTTTTTTTACTTTTTGGTCCTAAATGAATCAAAATCAATAGGGATCTTTGCAGGACGGGAAGTTTTTGAGTTAACGCTATCAAAGACAGACGAATGGACGATCGTGCGGTCTTGTGACTGTAGCGCACAGGTAAAATACCGTGAGATTAGCGAGCACTGAGGGTTATGACATACGGTGCTCACGTCTATTAACTAGCATTTAAGCTTCACCACTTCTACGAAAGAAACATTTTTAAAAATTAATATTTGTTTGAAAGGTTTTTAATCAAATTATTTAAGTATTAACAATGTGAAGAATACAAATAGGGGGGGGGGGGTATTTAACTTAGAATGTTGGTATGAAGCGTGTATGCTGATTGGCTGTAGGTTAGGTAAGTTGAGGTACGACCCATCCATGATGTTTACATTGAAAAATTTTAAAAATTAGCTTATCTGAGTTAAAATAGCAAATATTTTTGAAATTTACTAAATGCAGTGCTCTAATCTCACAAATGATTGCGCTGCTCCCACATAACCGATCGTGCATATTTTGAATTAGAATCGTATTTTAAAAGCTTTTTTTGTTCTAATACTTATTTTGTCTTCGACACTTTTTTTTAAGGAAGAAGTATAACATCCAAACCTTTAATATTCTGTGTTATCTAACTAGCAAAAAATTACGAAATTCATTTATAATTTGAAGATTCCGTGTAATATTTCTCTGTTTTTTCCTAAACAAATTTCTGGAGGCTCGATTTGATTGACCTATCACTTCAAGAAAAACCGAAATTTGTTCTAGCCTTTTTAAAAAAAGAAAAAAAATCCTCAATTTTAGACCTAGGAAAAAATACATTTAGAGTGATTTACTATAATTAAAAACAAATATACTAAATATATTTTTTTCCTAGATCTAAAATTGAGTATAAAAATATTTTTCTTTTTTTAAAGAAATTTGTTCTAGCATTTTTTTTTTTTTTTTAAAAATTAAAACTTAAAAATTCAAAGGTAAGATGTTTGCCAGGGAAAAAAAAATCATGCAAAACAAAGAATTCAAAAGAAAAAAACAGAAAACACAAATAAGGAAGCAAACACACGTGCAACTCAGCAGTTTTTCGAAAATTGCTGTTTTCCTGTTTCCCATTTGCTTGAGAAACTTTGGATTTTCTCTTCCCTTTTTTTTGTGATTCCATCGCTTTTAAAATTGATGAATCCTGCCGCATATTGGAAAAAGTATTCGCCCACAGATTAAACACATAAACGTTTTTGGAGGAGACTAAAAAATAAAAATTACCTTTGGATTTTTATCCGAAAACTATACTTTTCTGTAAATTTTTGTTTGTATAGGTAAGTTTCAAAAAGAAAAACTAACGAAAAGCGGTACATTAAAGTTGAGTAACAACTGGTTACGAGGATTATATGAATAATCCATTTTACAGAATGTAGTTATGTCTAGATATATCGTAATTTACATTCTGGACTAAATAACATGATTCCAAATTTGACGCAAGTATTTAAATTTTTCAGGTTCTCCCGTTCATTGTATTTGTTATTCTTACTCGCTTCCCTGAGAGCGATATAATATATCCTTCTTTTCCGTATTATTTTAGGAACTGAAAAATATCTGAGGCGTTATTTTTCAATTACCTCTTATGTACGTGGTACGTACATAATTTTTACTTATTTCTTTATTTAATCTCTCATCATAGAAAAACAGTAGGTATAGATGAATGAATGAAGGTTGCCTAGGGTGAAACAGCCTTCGATGATTGTTTCAACTAGACTTAAAGACTATTTATTAAACGTACAGTCTTTGATGCTTGATTGTTTCTTGGGAACAAGTAGAGCATAATAACAAAACCGAACTTGAGCTTCAGTTTTTATTCCATTTCAAATAACATCGTTCTTATTGGATCATTTTGAGATCTTTTTTTTGCTTTCATCCTCTCTTCTTGTTAGCTCGTCTTCTCTGAAAACAGTAAAAGTATAAAGACTAAAAATTTAGTTGACATACCAAATTTTGAATTCGAAATGTGAGAGTACATAACAATTTACTGATAAAAACAAAATTATAAGTCCTCATCGGATACCGGATTTTTAACCAACATCAATAGCAATCATTCTTGTAAGCGCCTGACGGTCTATGAAATCTTCAGTTTTGCTGGCAAATAGTTTTTCAGTTTCATAGATTTAGTATTATTTTTTTGTCTGTATCTTATCTTTTTAGTGAGCTTATCAAAATCAAGAAGATATTATAACAACTTTCAAAAATTCCATCTATTGAATATTGAAGTTTTGAGTTAAATTTACATCCAATACTACACAATTTTTTGAACAAAAGGATGTGCTGCGTTAGTTATACAAGAAAAATACAAAAAGAACAATAAAAGAAAAATACATTAGTTGTAAAATGCGTTACTGACCTTGAGTTTAAGACTGCTATTAGCATATCTGGTACTTGAGAATACCGATTAATAGAATCTACAGAACACATGTTTCTTCTTTTGCTTTCTAGAATATACATAAAATTAGACCAATGATAATTTAGTAATCTGGTTGACTCCTATCATTGCACAACTGAAAGGCGGGATCTTTTTCTTTTTGAGTTCAACTATTGTTACGGAGAAGGTGGAGGAGGAATGGATAAAAGATTAAATAAATTAAAAAAAAAAAAAAGAAAAACATGGATTTCAGTAATTAAAAGACAACAGATAAGTGAAATTGAATTAAGTTTTTTATGTAAAAAGATATAAATGGGAGCCAAAAAAAAAAAAAATAGTATTGTTTCTTTCATTTTAATTAATAATTAATTCAATATTAATGAGAATAAAATCTGTTTTCAGCAAAAATTGATAACATTAAATTTAATATTGTGGATAATTTATAAAAACTTAAATTGATTTATTGTTTTGGGCCAATTGAAGCCATAACCCATTTTTAGTTTTATCACGACTTCCAGCAGCATCTTATATCAACAATTTTCTCTTTTTTTTTATTTTTAAATTTAAACATTTACAAAATGTTACTTTCTAATAAAAACATTTAACATATTTACGTAAGCTTCGAGGTCCTTTCTTCCATTTTTCCAATGTGTTTATATACTACCCATCTGCTGCCAGGTTTTATTCATTTCGAATTGTGTTTGTGTGAAACTCTTGATAATTAATTTGATTTTGACTTTCGTTCCAATAGCTTCCAACTTTTTTAGGTTTTTCTAAGAAGAGGTGCTCTTTAATCGCATTAATATCTCTTAACAGGTTCTGCCCACAGGCTCATTCCAGTCTCACTAGTGGTATAGGACAGGTGTCGTCTTATCTTCTGTAAGTTAACATTCTTGGCATTGCTGTACACAGCGTGGAGATTAGTAGTGGCTCGTAAATTACTACCGATATGTCTTACTGGCTACAAACTAGTGCGATTTTAAGGACGGGAAGAAATATTTTATTGGAGATAACTTAAAGCCTCTATGGAATCGTAAAGATGGAACACAAGTTTATAGGTTTGAAAGTGTCACGAAAACTAAACCTACTTAACTGAAACTACGAATTGAACTTAAAGAGTTGGGAACAAAGAAGTTAAATAATAATTCGTGGCTATCATTTGTCAGTTTTTTTTTAGCCTAGTTTGCAAAGTAATAGTTAGTGTGTGTGTGTCCGTTTGCTACCCCCTCCCCCTCCCTTTTCTAATTGCTTTTGAATCGTGAATAGATCTTGTTGAACCTAGAATCTTGCAATTGGTATGCAAGATTTGAGGATTAGAGGCGGTTTAACTTGGTATTTAAAATCTTTTCCTTTTAAAGTGAGAAGGCAACATTTAAAAAAAAAAAAAAATCGACTAAAAAATAATGGATTTCTGACTCAATTTTATTCAACAGCAATAAATGTTAATCCTTTTAATTAATCCATTAATTAAAATATATCAGACAATTGAAGCGAATTTAATAAATTTAATCACACTTTTAATAGGCAAAAAACGGATGTATGTTTGTCATCACAGTGGAGAGAGCGGGGAGAGTCGGAAAGAGAATATTTTAGAGTGTGTTTTTAATTCAAAATCTTTAAATATAAAAATATAAAATATATTTAAAATCTCCTTAGATTAAGTTCTTTGCCCCCCCCCCCCTTTTTTTTTTTTTTAATGTCTACTTTTGTGTTTTTTATATAAATTAAGTAAAATAAACACTTGTAATGTTAACTATTTTTTTTTATATATTTTTTTATTTAATTTTATTGTCAGGTATTACTGAATACAAAATAATCTGATTAAACTATAATAAAACAAACAAACAAAAAGAAAATCTTTTAGCGGTATTATAATTGATTTCTCTCTTTGAGCAATTTCGTTTCCAAATAAGAAGTTCAGGTTCCTCAGATGAAAACTTTGAAAGGTACTCATTAAGATATGAGTAGAAAAGAAATTACAAAACATTGTTTGGTCCGTATTTCATCAAATACAAATGTCTGTTTTAGCTATAAAATAAGCCAATGTAAGGTACTAATGGAAATTCTCTTTAAATTTCAGTAATTTCACTGACATTTAACTTTGTTGGCACTATTCAGCACCAATCTTAAGATTTGTCATACATCTTCTGTTGTCCCTAAATGCTAATTTCTATTCTCTCTATTTCTGATGAATTTTTTAGTTTATTTTTATTGCGATTTTACAATCTTACACTTTTAATTTCACAGAATTCGTGTAAACTTAAGTGTTTCGGTTGAGTTGATGGCTATCTTTTGATCTCATTTGTCTTACGTCTGTCCATTGTTAGATTGTGTATTTTTTTCTGCTCTTCTGTTGGTTAGCCTCTTTTTTTGCAGATTGAGCCACAACCCTTGTTCACCCGACGTAATCCTAGTAGAGCTCTGTTTTGGAGTAGCAAGAGGCAAACACTCTCTCTTGTCTTCGATCGTATTCTTCCCATGCCCTCTACCTCTGTGCGCAATCGACTGTTCCGGACCCTGCTCTTGTGCGGTAACGGCAAACCCTGCACTCGCGCCCGGTCGAGCGTGCGAGACGACTGTACGGGCGAACTGGTCCCGGCTGCGTACGCGGCCGCCACGTGGAGCTCTCCTCTAAGCACGCCCGTCCCTTTTTTTTGCGTTCGTCCCGATCTTTTTAACAAGCACAGAAACCATTGGGGCAAATAAGTTTTGCCAATTCGATCCCCTCTCTCTCATGACCTGGGGACGCTGGATAACAGGATGCGCCCACCCGTCTTTGTTGCCCCCTTCCACTAGTGACGGAGGTGCGGCGAATCACCGGCACGTTACAGGAGCTCCCCGTCATTCCAGTCTCCCACTTCCCCGGCCCAGAGCTCTATTCATGCGGATATAACGCCTCGTGTGTTGGAAAGTCCTCAACATGAAAGTCACAACGGTAAGTATTCACTTACTATAACCGGACTGAACAGCTCACCTTCTAATACTCTCTCCACAACTTGATAATTTTTAACGCTATTTTTAAATATTAGAACAAACTATTCCAAATATAAGAAAATCGAAGATGGAAAAAGAAAAGAAAATTATAAATCAACTTTGTTCCATAAATCTTCAGAAACATGAGTAGATTGAAAACAGAAGAATATACTTCTGATGTAGATTTCATTCTTGCAATTGAAGAATCTTAGAATTTATACTACCTTTAATTAAGTAATTTATTTATTTATTTTTTCAGTTTTGGTTATTGTAAAATTATTATAATTATTAAAAAAAAGCTTATAAAATTATATTAATTTTATTTGTAAAAGTATCAAAATAGGAGCAAAAAAAAAAAACAACAACCTACAAATTGAAACAACTTAATTTCTAATGAGATTAAACTCATCTGCTTATTTTGTTTCGTTTCTTATATTTTTAAATGAGCAGTCAAACAAAATAACCGAGATATTCTTGACCAAATTCTTGTTGACTGTTGCTCGCATCGACCGTGTTTCGAATGTTGATGTCTTAAAGAAGTTGAACCGATCTGGGTTGTTAGTCGATCTAATTAGAGTTGGCTTAAAGATGCCAGCAATAATTTTACACGGTTGCTTACTTCGCAACTAGGGAGTTCAGACTGTTCCACTTCTTCTATCTGGTTTCTGTCACACCTTCTGTTTTTATTTATATCGAAAATTGCTATGCATTATTCATGTTCTTACAAAAGAGAGGTTGGCTTCTTCTCGCATCGATGGCAAAAAGCTACGGCAAATCGAGAAGCACTTGATTTTGGTGAAGTTTTGAAAGAAGCCTTTTTGTGTTTGGTTGTCGAAGAACCAATGGAGCATGTCTTCATTTGTTAGTAGAAAACAATTAAAAATGAAATGCTTATTACAGTTTTGTAAATATTGAAGGATATTGGAAGCTCTTTTTTTTTTTTTTTCTTCTATTTCTTTGGAACTAGTTACATGAAAGATAACTAGTTATATGACTTTCTTGTTTACTTAACTGCTGTGTTTGCGATGTGACAAATCGTTAAATAATGGTTATGGAAAAAGTATCTGTTGAATCTTAAATAACAGCTACAACTGTAATAGCTGTCGTAATTCTATAAAAGTGTATTGCTTTCTTGCACTCAGGGTTAGATGTACAAGTTTTTTTTTTTTTTTCAAAACGTTTTGCGAACGTTTCGAAAACATAACTACATGTGGTAAAAGATTCAAAAGACATCATCTAACTACAAACAAATCGAAGCTGTTACATTCTGTCTTTTTAAATTTTCGAGATTGTTAAACAATTTCTTAGTTGGATTCACGTACATAAAATATCTTTGTTTATCGTAGGCAATGATATTGGACAAACAAATCTTACAAAAATCACAATCTGAACATAAATTTATCTGAGTACTCGGACGAATGACAGCATTTGATTCCGTAACTGTGTAAAATATGGATTCAGACGAAGGGTTATGATTAAGCTAAATCGATCTGTTTAGAGACTTTCTTATCGTCACCAATCATCCTTTGAATATTCCGGATGTACGACCTTCGCCTGATGCAGAGGACGGTTAAAAATTCATTTCCATTAATTTATTACATTTTAATATTTATGTTTTGCAAAATGTTTTATATGGGAAATGCATCTACGCTAATGGTTATTGTGTTCTTTGCATTCATTATTTTTGGTTTATAATAATTGTGACATTTAACAATTTTAGGAAGTCGTAAAGTTGTTTATACGCAGTAAACTAAACTATAACTTTATTATAACATTATTTCAAATTTGGAAATTATTGAAACAAAATGATTATTTGTTAAGTAACAAATCAGATTTCGTAAATGTGAAATATTACGCAATTCTGTCATTTTGAAATTGCTTCAACAAGAACAAATAATGAAAAATATTGTCATAATAAATACAGTAATGAATAAAAATGCGCATAGGATTAAAATGTAATTAAATTGAATCGGAAAAAATAAACAGTAATAGAATTAATTTTTACGATATTATTACTTCATTAAATTTTAAGTAATTCCTCGTTATAAAGGACTGCAAGAACACGAAACGATAGATATATCACCAAATATAAAATAAATCTAGAAATTTGTTATATATTTAGATTTTTTTTTTTATTGTTTTATATGGGGTTTTCAATTTTTATTTTTATGATATAAAAAAAAGTAAGTAAACTCTTAAGAAATATCAGCACGTTTCAAATTCTAAGGATCTGAGACATGAAAGGTATATAAAATTATCTTAATAATAAATTGACCTTTTAATAAATCAGAAAATAATAGGCTAAAAGCCGTGGGCGTTGACGGTAGAGGATCTCATCTTCCTAATAAAAAAGAAATTGGTGCCGCGTGGTTTCCTTACCTGGACCCCTTTTGCAGCAATGAAAATATCTTTGAATGATATTAGAAATATTTCTTATGTTTTGGTTTTATATAATAACTCCAAAATATTGCAATTCAAAGATGAATTGGAATAAGAAAAAAAAAAAGATTTTAAAGTATAGATTTATTTAGTTCTGAAATCTATTTGGACAAGTAATTACCTCTGTCCGATAGATTAGTGGGTTTTTGCTTCGAAATCTCCTTCCTACGGATAAGAGGATTATTAAAAGCTTGTTAAATTACCTTCGGTGGAAGCACGCGCATTTTTGTCTAATTAGAAGGTGTATTTCAACGTCATCTGTGTCATGGGTAGTGACAGTTAATTTAAATAATATATATTTCGCTCGGGTTCAAAAATCTGCATTTCATGCTGACAAATTAAGGAGATTGGGATCAGTGTCTCAAGATTACTGAATCATTTTTAGTTTAAATTCTTATTGATTTGAATGTGATGTTGTGACAATGTGCTGACTTGTCAAACTCACTTCCCATTTTTACTTAATTATCCCAAATTGCTCCAATTATAAATTTGTTTTCATTACTCTAATGAAAGGCTAATGTATTTGCGTTGACTAATCAATGTAGATATTGGACAATAATCTATTAATGAAATTAGGTTTTCATTTTGAACTGGTTGAACTAAAAATAGATCTGTTACAGTTGCAGATATGACGTTCCTATAGCACATACAGAAAAAAATGAAATAACTACAAATTAATAATAATAATAATACAATATCAATTTGACTTTATTTCGTTATAATGAAATTACATTATATTTGGAAGTATTGATATCTTAATAAAATTTTTCTTTTAAAGTTTTTGGATATTTCTTTAGCCGTATTGCAATTCGGATAAATAAAAATATATTGTTTTAATTTAAAGGGTACTATTTTTCCACAATAAATCGTTAATTTCTGTATTTTTATTTTTTTTTATTTTACATAAATCAACGATGAACACAGTTTTAAAATCATTTTCAGAAACTTTAAAAAAAAAAAAAAAATCAGGAATTTTATTTATTACAATATAAACATGTAAATAGCAGAATATTTGAATGTACTTATATTTATTTGAATAAGATTCCAGGGATAAGAAAAAAAAATGGTTTTGATTTGCATTAAAAGGTACAAGGAATGTCAATCAGGATCCTGTCAGCAAACTACTAAAACCTGTTATAAACGTCACTTTTATAAATAGATATGAGATGATTATTATCAAGGAATTCGTGTTTAATCCTTCTTTCCCATAAAACGTCAGTCTGTCGGAATGTGTGTCCCAATGACCTATATTTTGTCTCAGCCTTCGATGCCTCTGGGTGGGAAGAATGAAGACACTCCACTATTCTCATTCACAATCCTACAGTATGCGGAGGACCACAAAGACAGCATCAGGTAACAATGGGGCTACTGTTGTTGTTGGCGCATGGACGGCCCCAGGGTCAAGACCACAGAGTTTCTTTCCTGGTTTCCTATTTCTTCTCCGGAAGGAATATCCGCAGACCAGAAATCTTTTGCGGGATTGTCTGAAAGAAACTTTAAAGCGGTTTCATCGTTATTTTCTAACTTCTATAATATTAAAATACATAAATAATAAAAAAAAAATACCATTCAGAAACACACATTTAAAACATGATAACTTTGAGATTTTATTTTTGATATAATTAGCTTTTAACTCGAGACGGTTGTTGTCATTTGAAATATTTCAAATGGTACATAAATTGCACTTCTCAATTTATTGTAAGAATGGATTTCGTTGCATTTGTTTTCTTTAAATTCTCATAATTCCTGTTTTGTTATGGACTTTTATAAAGTAATGGTCTTCAAAATTCTGCATAGGAGATATTACAAACTTACGTATATGCAAGTCGGACGCAGTCAACTGTGCGATGGCGACAAAATAATAAATCAAATATTCAAAGTAAATAAAGTATTTAACGATTATGACAAGGAAAGAGAATTAAAAATTATCTTGTCAGTGAAATAAACCCTGATGAAATTAGAGGTAAAAATATTTAACTTAGTATGAGTTTCAAGATGTTGGTGCGAGAGAAGCGTGTGTGCCGATTAGCTGTAGGCTAGGTAAGTTGAGGTTTAACCCCCTCCAGAATGTTTGTATTGAAAAACTGAAAATTATTACGTTACTGTGCTTTTAATTTACAAGAAAATTCGCCAAATCGTGCAAAACATTGTGTTTCTGTCGCCCAGTTGACCATCACCCATTGTGAATTGCCCAGTTGTAGCGTCATTTAAGTTGGGTGTGGTTTTATTGTGAGGGAGGGGAGAGGGTTTTACAATTCTGTTTTACGAAATCCACAAGTTAATTTGAATGCGCGATTGCATTTTCTTTTAACTAGTTGCAACCCGTGAACTATTCACGGAAGTTAAACCTCCTGTCCTACAATAATAGGCTCCTCCAAAGTGAGCCTATGAGAGAGTGCCCCACAATGCTTTACAGGGGCGTAGGAATTATTAATATAGTGATATCACTAAATGAATATATCCAAAAGTTTATAATAATTTGTTTATACTTAAGTATTCTTTTTTTACTTGTTTTTGAATTAAAATTTGTGGATTGATTTAAAATAATTAAAGCTTATCGTATTTTTATACAAAATTTTAAGTAAGTATTGAACAACGCACTAACACCAAATCAATTACTTTTTCTTTTCAAAAAGACATTTGTCTAAAGACATTACACAAAGAATGATATATGCTTTTGAGTGCTGCTGTCTCAGAGCGTTTGCTGAATGGGTTAAAAACTAAAAACCCATGAGAATTTAATCCGCTACGCCATCTGTCCGTCTGTTTAAAAGAGCTCAATGGTGTCCGTATTTGTGATCGGAATATTAATGCGAATGTGATGTAGTTTTACGCTCCGAAATTTCTCTTCACGAAACGATATAATTGTAGGAATCACTCTATTTCTTAACGGGAATAAATGCAAAAATATAATATTGGTGATATTGCGATTCCCTAATAATAATAAACAACCAGTGCAGTCCGAATATACATCGCTGATACATACTTTAAGAAATAAACTTTTAACTAGAAAACTTTAACAAATAAACTAGAATAACAGAGGATAGAATTGAATGGGATTGAAACAAATTTCTAAGGAAATCTTAATTTTAATCTCGTATTACTACTAAACACTTCTGTGTTTGTTTATTTGTTTGTTGGTTGTCTTATTAGAGTTCAAAAAATATTTAGAGCAAAAGTTCTGAGATCTCATCCACCCATGCAACAAGTTCAATTAAATCCCATTATTTTGTTTGATTATTTATTGAGTTTTTTATTTTATTTTCTCGCTCTAGTGAATTTCTTTTGACCCTTGTATTTCTTCAAACAAACATAAACAATAACAATTAAATAAAATAATTCTAGTTTGTTCCACTACAGATTCCTTCCTTCCGACAACAATTTTGCAATAAGTTCATTTTGTTTTGAATCATTTTGTTTTTGTTTTTGTTGTGACATTACATTGAAGTTTTTCTGTTGTAATAAAGTAGATAATAATTTACAGGTTCTGAAGGTCACCGTATGTTGTTGTAATTATCTTATATTAAATGAAAACGATTTCCTTTACTTCCGTGCGAAATTTCCTGGTTCGTCTGTTTTGGAAAACTTTATTTCTTTGAAAAATCTTGGAATATTCGTAATCTGATTATACATTCTCAAAAGTTCAGAAATGCCCTCATGTACATCTGACGACGACTATTCTTCTTCTTCTTATTATTTTAAACTATTACCGCTCATAATATTGATGGTAATCTATATTACTAAAACCTTTTATTTCTCTGTCTGTCCGGCGCAATTGTTTATTATTAGTTTCCCTTGCTAAGAAAGTCAGATTTAAAATTTAATTTTCTTTTTTTTTTCGCCTTGCATGGGATTCGAACCAGGGACCTTCGACCTCGCAGTCAGGAACGCTAACCACTGGACTACTGCTAGTCCTCCAATGTCCAATCCTACTTTTATTCTATTTGTTCACGCGCTATCAAATAATGAGTTCATTCAAAAAGGAATAAAATATCACTTTTTGCCATAACCACTTGGAATCGATTCTTCTTGGATTATCTCATACTTACCTGGCCTAGTACTTTATAACATAAAAATCAGAGTTTTGGAACTAAGATCTTAGTTGCGGTCACTATTTCGGAGTCCACAATAACTCCTAAACATAAATAGAAGTCACCGTTGTTTAGCGAGAAAAGAAAAATAGTTTAATCCATTTACTATCCTTCAATTTTTCAGCGCAATTGACAATCTACTGGAAGATCGGTTCCTAACTCTATTCCATTAGTACTGTACAGTTTATAGTATAATACTTTTACATACTGTTAGATTTTGTGGATGTCGATAATGAGTATAAAATCGTCGCATCGTTTTTCCTATCAGTTTGAAGGACCTGTTTACTCAAATCAAATTAATATTTCAAAATGA
This sequence comes from Thereuonema tuberculata, assembly GCA_023159025.1. Lineage (NCBI taxonomy): Eukaryota > Metazoa > Arthropoda > Chilopoda > Scutigeromorpha > Scutigeridae > Thereuonema > Thereuonema tuberculata. The sequence continues at coordinate 27,751,739 of JAFIDM010003189.1, read as the reverse complement.
TCCTAAGGATTTTGATAAAATGGGGTTGAATGTACCGTTTTCGGGTGCAAGAAAGCGATTTAGCTAGGTCTCGACTTCGGGAAAACTTATTTAAGGGGTAAGCGATTGACTCCGCGACTTGGGTACCAGGTTATTATCTACAGTTATTATCTACTTTATTTTCGTTTTATTTTATTCTTAATAAATTAGTGTTTTGTACATTTTTACATGTAATGAAATAATAATTTTATTAGCGACCTATTTGGGAGCTATTGTGATACCGACATCGTTTGTCCTGTCTGTCCACCCCAACAACTCCCGAACGGAAGGTCGGATCGACAAACGGATTTCAGGACCAAAACTGTAGGATTGGGGTCTTTTCAGGGCCCCCCCTCCCCATTTTCGATTTATTTAGCATTGTTGTCATTGGATTTCCAATATTAGCTTAAATGCTAAAAATACAACCATCTCATTTCAGTTATCAGCTATAGCTTATGGTTAAGGTTTCGGACTCATATACTGAAGGTTGTCTGTTCAAACCCGTATATATTATTTTTTTTTTTCTTTTTTCTTAATCTTTTTTTGTCATTATCGGCTTGGGCTTTTTTTTTTTTCCCTCCTAACTTTTTTTATTTTTCGTTTTGTTATTAGGAATTTTTTTTATTTTTTTTTATTATTATTGTGGGTCGCTCTTCAATTTATTATCAATTTATGCTTTAGCACAAAATTCGCTTGTTTTTGTTTTGCTTTAAATTTTCCCTGTAAGTATTTTTCTAAAATGTAGCAGCTGTTATTTAAGCTAATAATATTTATGATTTTCCCTTTTATTTTTGTCTTAAAAAATTTTTTTTTTTTTTTTTTAAGAAAGCTTTTAAAAAAAAAAAAAAAAAACAACCCACCGATGTTACAAAATCTTTTCAACGTACAAGATGCATTGATTCTTTCTTCCCATCATTACTTATTTATTCTTTGCATTCTTCTGTTTTTGCGAATGAAGGTCAACAAAGAAGTCTTGCATTTTTTTTTTAAAGCTTTACGGTGGCGTTTAGTTGTTCCAGTCATTAATATTAATAGCGTTGAGTGCGCATGCGTCTCCTTCCATAAATAATAGCATTCCATTGGTTTGATGGCGCCTTTCTGACCGAAGTTAAGGTTTATTTAATACTCGTTAACTCACAGCGTTCTTTCACTTCCTTCGTTGGCGACCCACATTCCCAGGCGACATTTAAATCGTAATTTGCAAACTTCGTAGTTAAGGGGTTACTTTCCCAAAAAATTATTAAAGCGAAAAGAGAACTTACGAACACAAAATGTAGAAAGTAGTAGTTCATGAAATTGTTGCTGGTGAACTGAAATCAAGAAAGCATTTATCTCTGTTTGTCCTGATAAGCTGAAGAAATCGTTTATAACGAAAACTTCATTTTAAGAATATAATCATATACTGAAGTCGGATTTACTGTTATAGAATTTTAAACTGAAAAACATTAAATGAAAAAACAAAAACAAATATTAATTGGAGCTTTTTGAAGATAAATTGAAAAAGAATGTGATTGTAAGATATTAACGTGCCTCGATATGAAATACATTTAAACAACCATTAGGCACCAATTAAAAAGTAAAAGAAAGAATAATATAATAAAATTGACTTCACACGACGTTTCAGGACTCCATATTACGAGGACTTTTTTTCAAGTGGATTTCGAACGCGGTTGTCAATCTTCCCGAAGTAGGACATGACGAATCCTACTTAGGGAAGGTTGACAACCGTGTTCGTAATCCATTTGAAAAAGGCCTCGTAATATGGAGTCCTGAAACGTCGTATGAGGATTAATTTTATTAAGCCTTTTATCTTATTATCTTATTGGTGCCTACAGTGTTGCTTAAATATATGAAAAAGAATTTATTTTTCAATGTTTTATTTTCTATTTCTCTTATAATTTCTCTGTCTGTTTTTTTCTTCTTTTTTTTAAAAGCTCTTTCGAGCGCCTTAAGGTACGGGATAGGTTGGGGACTGTTATTATTATTAGTCTGTTTACTAATAATCACTGAAAAAAAAGCTGTAAATATTATTAATTAAAATAATTTGAAGTAATGAAATAATGAGAAAACTATCTCTTTACTTCGTTGCAGAAGCGCTTTTATTTGAAAGAAAAGAAAATTGCAAAGGTAATTTTAATCAAAAGAGATTTTTCTTAACAAAATAGTAATAGTAATTTTGACACATACTTTTAGTTACAATTGGAATTACTCCGATTCAAATTCCAATATTTAGAATTTTATTTCCTTCTTATGCCTGAAACTGTTATTATATGTTTTCACTATTGTAGATATTTGTCTTTTGATTGCAAATAAATTAATATGGAAGAAATTTGGTTAAATAAATTAGAATGATTGTACACCAATCTTCCTTTTTTTTGGTTGGTATCATCTTTGAATTATCTAGTAGCACGTAATTCTGCAAGAAATATACATACATATGTATTTGGAAGGGCGGTTCCTTGGAGTCATAGTTTCCACTTCTGGAGAGATCTGGTATTTACAAGACCAATATCTAGTGATGAAAATTCATAGAAGTTTAATGGATTAGATAATTGCTTAGAAAATCCTCTGGTAGATTAGAGGTTTTTGCGAGTGGATTTTCCTTTTTATGCAACACTCGAATCTGAATTATATCAGATTTTTTTTTCCCTTAGATCAAAGCGATTCCAATATGGTTCTACTGTAGTCATCCACTTAACAACTAGAAGTTACGAGAGGAACCCTTACTTGTCGTTGATATACGATGTGTCTCCAAACCGGTTTCATCTCATTTCTAAATTAACTGACGAAAGCAGGAGACGTCTTAATTTCTAAAACTTTTTTTCCCTCTTATTTCTTGTTAGTATTAGGTTGATTTACTTAAGAGAGGATTTGCATGAAAATGGACTTGTTAACCGAGAAGCCAAGAATCGTGGAAACTTGTCTTGGCTTTAAAAAACCAATTGACTTCAAGACAACGGCCGGAATCAATCGAATTCAATTCCTTCCACTTCAGATTGAACGACATTAAGTTTAATTGCGATGTCAAAGCAGATAAAGACAGTTGAAAATCTTCTAATCTACTTAAATCCAACCCACACGAATAAAGAAAAAAAAAAAAATCCTTTATTTCGGTATTTATTCTTTTGATAATCTTTATTAGTTTATATCGCAGTATTATAATAATTCTTGCTGGCATCCGCGTATTGCAGATTGATAACTCAATTTTACTTTTTTTTATCAAAAAGGAATCTCGTGTCAATAAATTTAAAATTGATTTCAGAGCGTCAGAGAATGACATTTGAAACGTATCATATAACAGTCATGTCTGTCATCAAATTGATGTATTCTAACTCTAAAGAATTAAATCAAATTGAAATTTTAATATCAATTTCAATAACTTTTGTATCACTTGTATCAATTTTAAAATATATTCAAATGCATTGAAAGGCACTCGGCGTTTAAAACTTTTTTTTTTTTTTTAGTTTTCTCTTGTTGGTGAGGAGGAATGATATTCATAGTATTTCACATATTACCAAGGGCTGAGATATATTGAGATTTTCAGCGAAGGAAAATGTAATTCCATTAGGCCCTATTCTATTTGAAACATGCCTTACTCTGTTTTCTCGAGAACGACGTAACCGATTTTGATGATATTTTGGGAATGTGTTTAGAGGACACTAAACGATGCGTTATCTCAGAAAGATTTCTCATAACAAAAACAGAACCAAGCATTTTTGTTTTGTTTTGTTTTGTTTTATTTTTTAAATCACCAGAAGATGATCTTTATAAACCTTCACCTCTGAAACTATTCGGCCTAACTACTTGGCTAAATTTTGTCCAAGTTGGACAGGAAAAGATGGAGGATTGCTTAAGTTGACATCGCTTGTTTCCTGAAGGAATAATCACCCAATGAAAATTTGGCAGTATTTGCTTAATTAACGTTGATAGCTGAGGAAATCTACATTGCCAGTTTTCATTATATCTTCACTGAAAATCGCATTTATTTCCCCCCCCCCCCAAAAAAAAAATAAATAAATAAAAATTGATGAAGTTCAGATAGAATTTTGATCTAGCTAAACCCAGTATACTGTTATTTTTTTTTTATCTGAAACAAACCATATAACCATCACTTGTGATCTCACGTGCTCCTTAATAATGATAAATTCAAGAATAATGACTTTCTATATATAGCCTACATGCCTACATTTTTTTTTCCTCATTTTATTATTTCAAGTTCTTGAAATTTACAATTTGGTATAATAAGACTGGGTATTAAGTGAACAAGGATAATTGCCAAAACGAAGCCTTTCATTTGCGCTTGTTGTCACTTATTTATTTCGTTTTGAAATTTATTCCTCCTAAATTGATTTCGTAAATTCTCCCCTTTCCCCTTTGTATTAATTGCAAGTAAGCTAAAGATAGCTTAAAGCAGGATTGGTTATTTATGCCTGATCCTATAATCGGTAGGATTTCCAGAAGCCTTCAAGACTTGATCTTCCTTTAATCCACATAATCCATTATTTTCCAGTTGCCTCTGAGAACCATTACGGGATTAACGAACCATTGTATAAATCAATTTTATGCCATTTGCCATTTGTGGAAGAAGACTTATGCCGATTAAGCAAGTGTTTTGATGATAACGAAAATGAAGCAATTTCCGCAATAACAAAATAAGAACGATTTGAGAATCTAGGTTCTTGCAGTTCAAGAATTACATTAATTAAAGGATTAAAAAACGAAATAGAAAAACCCACAAGTATTTAAAAGCTTTTTGACGTGAAATGTGTTTCCCAACTACATTGAAACGATGTCTGAAATGTTCACCAAAAGCTGGTGCTTTGGGAATCCTCTGAGGGAATGCGTTCAGGAATATAACAGTTGATCATTTGTAAGACCAACAAAAGGCTTAGGGCAATTGCAACATTATCATTTACGTTTATCTAAATAATAAACATATGTTTTAAGGCTATTTTCGAAAGAATAACAGAATAGTGTCAATCTTATTTTTACTCAATTTCTAAGCTGTAAATATTAAGATGCACTTAAAAAGAGAGCCAAGAAGGACTTGAGAATGAATGAGTTGGCAAAAAGAAACATTACACAGGCACGTAGCCAAGATTTTGTTAAGGGGAGGGGGGGAAGAGGTCCATTATATAAAATTTTTATAAATGACTTTGCTTTGTTTAAATGAAAATTTAAGAGTAAAATGATCTTATTACTAATATCTATGGCGAGAGTAGGCTCTTTGAATTTCATCAATTGAATATACATTAATTTGTTTTCTTTTTTTTCTTCCCTGAAGAGGGGGAGGGGGTCCGGACCCCTCGGACCCCTCCCTGGCTACGTGCCTGTATTACAGTAGCCTGCCTTATTCAGTATGTTTCGATTTTAAGTGTACTCAATGACCTTTGTCGTTGCGCATTTTTTTTTTTTAATTCCTAAATCAAAATAACGATTTCTCTATGCACGAAATCTCTTAAGAACAACTGATCGTCGATATTAGATCAGGTGATCAAAAGCTATTAATATATTCATTTAATTTCCACAATTTCTGGAACTATTTCGCTAGTGGATGGAGCTCCATGAGGAATAGGGGAAGCGCCGTAATAATACGTGAGATTGGATGGGATCAAATGACTCCCTGATTTTTCAATTTTAAGTTTTGCAGAATTGTAGCGATTTTTTTTTTTTATTTAAATGAAAAGCAAAGAATGTTCAAATTTAAAGCTGCATTAAATTTACTAAATTTTTGCTCATGTTAATTACATATTTTAATTTTAAACTTATAAAAAGATCTGTATTTTAAGAACCGTTCGACCCGAGAGAAAAAAAGCCATTCCTGTACTTTTTCGTTATATCTCTACAGCCCTCACCTTCCCCTCAGCGGAAAAAATTCTGCTATCGTCCATGGCTGGATGCAGTTTTTTGATCTTTCCATTCTTATAAAGTTTCTGTATTCTTTCATCGTTATTCAGTTTTTCCGTTTCATGACAACCTCATTCTGATAATAAGCAATCGAGTTCTATCTTCTTCACAGCTACCTTTCTCGTGTAGTTCGAAAACGTATAAATGTCTGAAACTTATTTATTATTTATTTATTTATGTAATTTTAAGATTCAGGTTGTATCTTTTTTAGATTTTTTTAAACCCACATAAATTACGGATTTATTCATTTTGTTTCGAAGGAAAAACAACTACAACTAGATTTTATTATCGTATTATTTCCTAAGTCCATTTTTATGATCGATTCTTATCTCCTGGCCAACCGAGCAAACCAACTCTAAGATGCCCAACTTGCAAATTCAGGATGCTTTTAGTGCTGTCGTAAACTGTGTTTGGACTCCCACAAGTGTCCCTCTTGTCCGTCGACAACCGGAGATGTGCTCAGGTAAATACTTCCCTCTTTCCCCGGCTCTTCTCTGCGCAAGAAGGACGATCTGATAGGCGATGTAACCTCACCGGCGATGGAGCCATAAAAATAGGACCGTTTCCTCTTCATCCCGTTGGTAAACGTTCGTGTACAATCACCCGGACCATTTACAAAAATCCTCTATTTTCCATTTCGAGACGCTGTGATTAAATGGAACCAGTCTTCCTTGCTCCCCCTCCTTTCAGATGGAGGGGAGAGGAATTGAAAATTGATGTCCTGTTCTATCGTCCTTCCAATGCTTTTTCACAATCGCTTTTTATTTCTTCCCGACTTATTACAGTTTTGGTGGATCCCAGCGCCCACATTCCCCACCCAAAGTTTCATTTGCAATTATGGAGGAGTAAAAAAATCCAAATCTATACTGGATTTCACAATTACGAAAAGAGATGTCATAGTCAAGAGATAGGCAAGTGCTTGTAAATCTGACTTCGTCGAATTTAAAGCTACCAATTTAATCCGGACTTACAGAATTGAATTTTGTTAATTACAAGTGAACTTGCGACAAATTGGGGGGAAAAAAAATAGCAAGATTAAACTCGGATTCTGATTTAGTCGTATTTTCATGCAAGTGACATACGGAACTTATCCTTCGGGGCTGTTGAGTTATTTGTCGAAATAAGAAATATTAATTTTGTTTTATTTTTTCATACATATTCTAAAAAACTTAACCAGTCGAACCCACTTTAAGACGTCGTTCTGTGTTTCTTCCGAATTTGCGCCAAAAGTACTTTGGAATAAAAAATTAAAAAAAACTATTGAAGATTACAGAAGCAAATTTTATATTTGGAAAGACAACAACATACACTGAGAAAGTAATATTATTGTAATCAGTTAACTGGTTCTTCCACAACATCCAAGAGGGGAAGGATATTTTATTTTGTAGTGTTTTTTTTTTTTTTATCATTGTCTTTTTATTTTTATAGTAAATTAATTGTTGTTTAAAAAAAACAACATTTGTTGTTGTTTAATAATTAATACCACTTTAATATAAACACATATTCATCCTGTCAACGTGACAAAGTAGAACGAAATTTCGCGTATACGTTTTAAACTTTATTTGTGATCTGTAATCACTGCATTTAACAACCTAGGTTAAGTACAAATAGCCTACATTAAACACTCCGAATAAGGATTAAAAATAACGTAATTTAGCTAAAGCATTTACAGATAGGCCTATATTTAATCCTCAGCCATTAAGTACAGTTAATAACGCTGAAAATGAAGTGCACATTACTTCAGGGTAATTAGAAATTACCCAAATAGAAATGGTTTCAACCAGACAAATTGTGTGAACAGCAACAGATACAAACAAAAAAAACAAAATCCCCATGAAGTGAAAAGAGATTCCATTTACCACAGAGCTCTTGTATTTTGTTTTTGTTTTTCCTAAAACAAATTCTAGAAACAGAATCCTCTGAATTATTAAAACATTAATTTTCATTTTCGGGCAACGAGTAACAAATACGAATGGATTAATAATCTATGAGAGCCTCTTCGCGTGCGCAATATTCAAATAGAACAGGGTGCCATCTAAAGGTATCATAGAAAATAGATCGATTTCAACATAATTCGCTGGTAAATCTTCTCACATTGATGGATGGTTTTTTAATGGACACCAATTTCATTAGTATCTTTTTTTAATTCTCAACAACTGATCCTTCTCAATTTTATTAATTTGCTTCTCATTTTAAGTTGAGCTAGCGTTTCAAATTTCTTATCTTCCTTCTCAATTTTAATTTGAAGAAGTGTTTGTTTTCTTCACTCGAAGTAATTGGAAAACAAGCTTTCACCTATTCCTTTACAAAATACTATCTTGTCGTTCTCTGAAGACAAACTACGGGTAGAATTGTTTTATTTATTTATTTATTGTTTGGCGCTTTGTAGATCTCATTATTGCTGTCCAAATCTAAGTAATTTATTTATGTTTTGATAACTAGCAGAAAAAAAGTTGATGTTAAATTTATTATACTCCTTCTGAGCTCTCGCCGCCATTTTGAAAAATGGCCGTCACTACAGTTTTTTCTGACAGTTTTTTATATTTTCTCAGTGACAGTTGATTCTACAATTATTTTATTTTTTGGGTTTTTGATATTAATAACAATGTTTTTTCAAAAGGGCAATAAATTCCGAGAAAAAAATCGTTTAAAACTTATGCGTAATGCGTAACTAATGTCTAACAAATGGATGTTGACGATCACGTTTGCGCGAGAATCACGAAAAACGCGAGATCTCGCCATTAGCCTCTTCAGCAGGTCTCAAAGAATTTAGTATTTTTAATGTCTGTCACTAGGAAAATGCTACATAATGAATTTATTGTTTGTTTATTGACTGTTTTCAATTTATTAAAACTATATTAAAATTTAGTAAAAGTCTCATGCATTTCCCCGTATTATAATTCATTTAACTATTTCAATATTTTGTGAGAAGACATGGATAGAGACTATTCTCGCGTAAAATACGTGAAATCACGAAAATACGGGATCGTCAACATTCATTTGTTAGACATTATAATAGTTTAGCATTGATTCTGTGGAATAATGTTCTGTAAAAATGGCGTCATGTTTTTTTGTTTTTTTTTTGTCTGCTGATTATGTAATGTAATATCCGTCGATTATTTACTAAAAATGATTTATATAGAATTAAATCCTGTACAATGTTCATAAAAAAAAAACCCCATTTAAGATCAGTTTTCTGCTTTGTACAGAATTCAAATGCAATGTTATGTCTCTATATGCTACAAAATGCTGTAATTTCAATATAAAATTTAAGAAGTGTATTTGGAAAAAAAAACTTCAGTCTCAGTTTTTCTCTTTCTTAAATGAAGCAGGAGATAAATTACTGAGTTTAGCCAAGTGTCTTGGCTTGTACATTTTAAGTTTGAGTAATTATTATCCTTTTCCCGCTTAATTGGTTACCATCTAAGTAAGACATAACACTTCGATTTTTATCTCCAGATGAAGTCGCGGGTGATCACCTAAATGACGACTACATCTTTCTTAATTAATTCTGGAGACAATAATTTAGTCTCTTAAAGGGAAGCTCCTCTTCCGACATACTTTCTTTTCTTCTCTCCATCTTTTTCATTTAAACGAAACACAAAACTTAAAGTTTTAAAGGTTACGGAACTGGTCAAAAATGCCATGGATTATTAAAGAAAGTAAGAAATTTCTGTACTTCTATTACTATAAATAATAATAATAATAATAACTAGTTGACCCGTGCGAATAATTCGCAACAAAAAAAAAAAACACCTTTGAGAAATAATAAATAAATCCAACAGCTGTCGTGTATGTTAGTTAAACACATTGTCAATAGATGGCGCCTTCTCCATTTTTATAAAAAGGTTGACCCGTGCGAATAATTCGCATGGTATCTTGATCAATCACCGAATGGTATTGTAGAAATAAATAAATTAATAGATTACATTTTTTGGCGCCTTCTACATTTTTTTAAAAAGAATTTTAAAACAAAAATTTGTTTGTTTTTTCGTCGTTAGCGGTGAACGTAATCTTCGAAATGATAACTCATTCACTGATTTTGATGAAGTATTAAGAGAGAAAAAAGAAAAAACACCTTTGAGAAATAATATAAGATAAGTTGACAAATTTTTTTTTTTTTTTTATTGTAATAAATCGTTGATTTTTATTAAAATATAAATCTTTGGTTATTTTTTTTATCTGTTCTTATTAAATAAACGATGAAATATCATTTTAAATTGCAATTTTATTCAAAAAAGTATATATTTAAAGTTTAAAACGCTAAAGCATTATTTTTAATGTTGTTTCGGTTTCGAAAGATAAGTCGCTTCTGTTAAAGCGTCTCTAAATTTTTATAAAAATGTTTTTAAAATAAAGTTTTTTAACGAAAACATTAATTTTAAACAAATTGTTTATTTTTCGTCATTAGCGGGGAACTTAATCTTCAAAATGATGTCTTAATCATTGATTTTGATGAAGTATTAAGGAAGATATGGCGTACCGACACGAAAGCTCTTTTGAGAAATAATATATAAGGATAATAATAATAATAATTTTGAGATTTATATAAAAGCCATCCTGTGTATTTCGTGTCATTCAAACTCACTGAGCACAGATATATCACAGATGGGAATTTTTGATAAAATCTATGAGATTAATAAAGAATAGAGCAGTTTTTAACAGTAGTACAGACATACTCCGTTTTATTACGACAAATGTTTGGTTCCAGGCCGTAGTCGTAGCGTGAAAATCATCGGATAGCGAAGCACTGTCCTTTTTTTTTTTTTCACTTAACGATGCATATACTGCATTGCAGTGATTATGCACGTGCATCACAACTTTTCTTTTTACTTTTTTCTGCTATTAATTAAGTTATTTTTACATTTTGAGTGACAGTAAAAAAGAGAAAACGGAAAAGCTTTCACTTATTCACAGGGCGTTAAAAGACTGCTAACTGGTGCCATCTGAACTCTGAAAGGGTACATCATGTCGCAGAAGTGTCGTCTCGGCGAATCAGGGCAGTCGCAAAATCGTGAAAAACTGTTGGTATGAGCAAAGCTTTCCGACAAACGAATTGTCGTAAAGCAGTGTTCGACACTAACATTAACAAATACTAATTATTTAAAAATGCTCATGGTTAAATAAGTTTTGTAAATGAGCATTGTTAAATCATTACATAACTGTAAATAGAATAGCAATCTTGTACAACGGTAAATACTTCCAATGTTTGTAGGTTTGAAGTTCTGTTATACTTTTGAACACAGAAACAACTTGTAAAAATTACCTGCATGATTAAGAAATACAATTACGAAGTACTAGAAATTTCTGTAATCGATCATAATCATCTAAAACTTCATCATTTATTTTCATCGTTATTGAATTGGAATAAAATAGATTTTCTGAAAAATCTTGATCACTTCCAAATCTTCCGTCTTCAGGTAGACTAGATACCTAAAAGCTTTTACTATTCCAAAAGTTTCTCACGTCCATATTTGGAATGCAGCCACCAATCGCTCTTCACTGTGACTTTGCGCAAACGATTTCTGTGCTTTTCATAACATACCCAAGTTCAGTTCAGTTCCTATCTGGATAGGTATAACAAGGCTGTAGGTATCGGAATGAAATTGCGTGAGCAGGAGTCGAAAAAAAGCTTTTTTTTTTTTTTAAACTACAAACATTGCAAAGGCTGTGAAGTCAGAGTCGCATTTTGCTATGATTGTAGAGTCGAAAAAAAAAGTTTTTTAGGCTACTTAACATTACAAGGGCTGCGAAATCGGAGCCGTGAAATCGGCAGTTTTTTGGAGAAGGCAGAGTCAAGAGTCTAAGAAAATTTTTTTGCTGACTCCACAGCCTTGGGTCACTTAAACAAATCCGAATTCTGTCTGTAATGAACCAAATTGGCGACATTCAGTTTTAATCAAATATCAGATCGAAAGTTTGAAAATATTCTAGACAACCTACACCGATATTTATTCGAAAAATATTATTTTTAATATCTTTTAAACTTGAACACCGCTTTTTACTTTACTGCGTGTGAACTTAATTAAGAGATAATATAATTTTATAATAATATAATTATGAATTAGAATTTCTAAACAAACCTTAAATGTCGCTTGTTAATTGAACATATAAGCTTAGTACTTAAAATCGATTTATTTTAGAAAGCTGAAATTTTTATGAAAGATACTTATTACCAAATTATAATCTCCTGTTGATTTTCATTGAAATTGGAGCCTTAGGGGCCGAAAATTAATTAAATCTCCGAAATGCTCCGTTAACACGATATAATGTATACGGATACACAAAAATATAAGTTGTATGTATCTGTTAATAAACCTATGCACCTGGTTATCTTCATTTGAAACACACTTTAATTTAACACTTAAAATAATTTCAATTCGGACTAGTTTCTACTCGGAGAGGAGTCTTCCTCATGCGATAATTTATTATTGGATTTGACATGAACTGTGCATGTAAAATTGAGCTAGTTATTAAAGGTTGTATGTAAATGCTGAAAGTTTTTAGTCACTTTTTTTTTTAATCTTACTATGAGAGTCAAAATAAAACTAATTTCTTTGAAATGCCGTTCATCATTATCTTTCATTTTAAATCTAATTTTAGGAAAATAATGTTTAAATTCCTACGTCAAACAATTTGAGTTCTGTTTCTGCTTCTAAGTCTCCCATTAGAGAAGATCTGCTTCGAAGTGACTGCGTTGACGTAATTGTGTTTAAATGATCGCTGTTTCCTCGTGCACCAAGTTAATAACAACGTAGCCCTACATTGTCTCGACAGATCTCCGCTGATAAGAATTCCGTGCCCAACTTACCAAATTCATAATCGTTTGTTTTGGAAGAGGCTTCACGTGGATTCATGATTGATTTAATTTAGTTTGAACACTAATTGGCGGTCAGTGAACCGATCTTCAAGATGACCTCTGCAATGTATGTGTGTGAGTGGTTTTTATTTATTTATTTATTTTTTTCTCCCTTGGTCTACGGATCGATTCAATTGAGAATGAACCTCTCAAGAGCTTAACATTGTCAGGATTATTGTTGGAAATTGAACATTTCGTTCAAAAGGGTAGATACCAAAAAAGCCATTTTAAAAGCTTCGGGATTACTTCGGAAAGGGACATTTTTTGCTTAAAAAAAAAACAACAGAGAAGCCTTTTCAATTACTTTTCTAAAGATTAAGGATTATTATTGGAAACGCGTTACTGTCCGGTTCTTTTGAGATATTCTGTAACTTTTCGTGCTTTTCATTTCCATTTTAAATGTTTCCGATTAAATTTAACACGGTTTTTTATTGTACGGTAATTTTTCATCATTTTTAAGATTGGGTAAATTTTCGTATAAATTTTAATTAAAAATAATTATTTTTCACGTCGAGTGAAAATATTCAGAATTAAGATAGAAGAGAATTTTGTTCACAGCAATTTTGTTAAATTATGTTTATAGTCGTTTTTTTTTGGTTGGATAATGTAATTTGAACCGATTGTGTTGTGAGTTTAATCCAACAGAAGCTTAACGTTTACGATAACGTAATGTGCAGATAAATTTAGACGTACACACACACACAGTGATACCAATACAAAAACCATATCACTGTTTCATTGAAGATACGGCCAATCTATCCTCATTGCGGCAAAAGCGGAAATTAAAATAACTAAAATTTAGAAACAATTTAGAAAACAAAATATTCAAGATATTCCAAGACTTTGCTTTTTTTTATTTATAAAACTAAAAACAATATTACTGATACAATAACTAAATAACCTAAAATCTAAAAAAAAAACCAACAACAATTTACTGATATAATAACTAAGCATTTAAATAAATCTTTCGATTTAAATATATTTTCTTCATATATTTAAAGATTAAAAATATAAATTAGAAATTAAAAAGATTAAAAAGAGCAATATACATATATATATTAATATATTTATATAATATTTATATTATATTAATATAATTAATATTTACATATTATATTAAATATGTAAATAAAAACGACCAGACTGCTCTCAGATTAACATGATTTTACAAAAAAGATGAAAACATTTACAGTTTCAAGATCCTTTCAAAACAGGCGTGTCAAGACAGGCTCTCGAAACTGTAACTGTTTTCACATTTCTTTTAAAATCATTTTAATCCGAGTGCAGTTTGTTCGTTTTTATTAATTTTACATCTCACGTAAAAAGCTTCACGTAATAAAATTAAAGTACTTGATGTTTCGGGAATGCATTTCCATTTTACAAATGCTAATTCATCAATTTGTTTTTAATTTAAATATTTTAATATCAAATTTTTTGTTTTTATATGTAGGCCTACGTTCATCTAAATTTGTATGGATATTTTTGTTTTTTTGTTTTTCTTTATGGAAAAATTTATCATTTTCAGTGTTTTTAATTGAGACTTTTATATTTTTTTAAGTAATAAGGTCATGTAACAGACTTTTCAGGGCCCTACTGGTCGTTAGGCTTAATCCCAGCAGAAAAAAGATTCCGTTTAGGATATCTAATAAGCAATGAAATATTTTGTTCGAAATAAGTAGGCAAAATGCTTCAGAGATTGTTGATTAAAAAGGGAGTTGAAGATCTGCAATATTAACGGGAAAAAATTAAAGATTATAGTTCGAAAGAAATGGCGAGGGAAACATGACTACCAAAACAAATGTAGAAATATTTAAGAAAAAGATCTAGAGGCATATCTATGGAAAGATAGATGGAACAATGAAGACGGAAACAGCCAACCTGAAGAGTGCAGAAGAAAATTAAAAGACGATTTTTTTTTTTAAACTGTTGAGCAAAAATGTCTCAGCGTATTTTCTTTCCTTCTAAACTTGCCCCAGTATTTCTCATTAAGATTGCTAGCTTGAAATAAAGACGCATTATATGAATTATACAATAACTTAAGAGGCCTAACAAGAGGCTGAGGTTGTTAGGAAGATTCACTCACTGAAGATGACCCGTTAACGGGAGGAAACTAGTTTGAACTTTTTAATTGTAAATAGTTTTTTAATTACAAACTCGGTGTGTTAGCTATTTTTTTTTTTTTTTTTTTGAGACTTACGATTGTTGTCTATTTTGCAACACGAGCCTAATATCAGTGAATTTATGGTGAAGAATTTGTGTTTACATCAAAGAAAAGATGTTTACAATTTAAAAAATCCCCGAAGAACTAAAAATAAAAACAAATACCAAAATTTCCGGTAAACATGTTGTGATGAATTTCACTTGCGGCAAAACTAACAATCTACTTCAAAAACTATTTCGTTACTTGCAACTTTTTAATTTTGTGCAAGGTAGAGTTTTGTAATGTTTGAGTAAGTTCCTTTTCGGTTATAAAAATAGCCAGAAGGAATAGGAAACTAATGTTGGAACTGTTTTCAAATTTTTCTTTTTTTCTTCTCACTTATCCTTGTTATTCTTTTGTCTCCTTTCACTTCTTTTGTTTGTTATTATCTTGCGTATAAGAAACTCGTAAATTTAATTCTTCAAATTTTCTGAATTTATAGTCCGACCACGATAATTCACGTCAACACTAGCCTCTCTCAGAGGTTCAAAAGAATATTACGTTACAGCTATAAAACATAACAAAAACAAAAATTTAGTTTTAATTTTAGTCCTCCTGTTTCCAATTCCTTTCGGAAAAATCTTCAACCTGTAAATAATTTTTCGAGCTCTGCTCTGTAAAATACTCTGGGCCACATTTTGAGGGAAATTAATAGAGACATGTGCTTTGAGGCGCGCTTGTTTGTGATTGGCTGAAAAACAGATACGTCATAATCACGTGGGACTCCTTCCGATCGTCACGTTATCGTCGTCGGACTATAAATAGGTGTACTTCGAATCATTTTTTAAGATATTTTTTTGGAGTTTTAAGTATCTGTAGAACCATGCGTTAACTAATAATTGATGACGGATTTTTCTTTGTAGGCCTATGGTATAATATGAGAAAATGATTAATATCATACTATTCTCAAGAAATTACTCTTGATTATGTCTCAGACCGGCCGTAATAGAAAAATTATTCTAAGATCTAAGCTGCCCATCAGTTTTTTAATATAAAAATGCTTAATAAGAACAATCCGGGTAGCGTGCCAACTTTAGTAAGGAGTAACAAATATACTGTAAATCTAAAAAGACTTTAAGTAAATGCTTCTATAAAAGGACATAGGTCTAGGAATACGTCGAACGAATTATACATGGTGCTTCGGAAATGGTAGACAAAGTAAAGAGATACGGGTTCCAAAGGTCATTTTGAGTCGAAAATTTTCTATGACATTTTGTTGTAGGGGCCGTAGTTTTAGAGTTTTTTAGTTTTAGGAAATGAATATTTTGGGAATGGTCCCTAATCAAAGAAAGCTCAGTTCTGGTAATTTTTAGCATTTTCTTTAATTCTCATACGTGTTTTCAGTCGTGACACTTGTTATTCGGATTGCTTTTTGTTATATACCTTTACAATTATTATTTACTTACACTTCCTTATGTGAACTGAGCTTTCTTTGATTATCTCTTCGCTATTTCTACCATTTCCGAACACTATATATTAGAGTATTTTCGTTTTAAAGTTTTCCTTTCTAATAAAACTTATCACTGCAAATTAATATCAAGATTTCCCAGCTCTCAGGCTTTTACAATCCTTTTGAAATCTCGACTGTCCTTGCTTTAAATATTGCACTCGTAAATCTAAGCAGCCTACGCTTAGAGGAATTCGTCTTCCGTTTCTCTTGTACGCGATCCCACGAGTGTTGCTGTTTGATCCCCGGGAAGTAGATATAACACCGGTTTCAATGCTCGTTTAACCTTAATGATTGCTGAGTGTAAAATTACGCGCCGGTCCTCTGGGAGTTCAACAGACAGGGCTGCAGCGTTTGCCGCAAACAGCATTTGCAAATTCCGAAACCTCCAAGTAAGAAGTGCACCGCTGGGCGCCGCCACACGTCCTCCGAGACCGAATTCGTGGCTTCATTTGCAGAATCCATTTGCCAGTTGATTAGTGTACGACAGGGTTTGATTATCAGTGGAGCCATAGCAGTGCATCGGCGGATTCCACGGGGACGAATTAAATAGGGGTTCTCTTTTTCGATACAACACAATGACGAAGACAAATGAGATGGCTTTTCTTGTATATTTTTTTTTCCTCTCTCAAGTTCTTCTGTTTCTTTTTTCTTTTCTTTTCTTTCTTTTCTTTTTTTTTAAATAAACATAAAGCTCAGAACGTATTAGCAGCAGTAAATTTGTTTTCTATGATTTTTCCCCCTTGTTAATTGTCTTTAAGCAAATTGTGACCGGATAGAAGTTTTACAAGCGAGAAAAAACAACATTGAAAATTTTAAACTTTATTAATAAAGGTCATGACACAGAAATTGATATAATTGTTGAATGTTTTAAGAACTTGTGAGATTTGACACATGAGCCGTTGATTTTGAAAGTGGGGGCAAGTCCATTTTGTTAAAAAAAAGAGTTACAGCTAATTTTCAATGGAAATTAACTCAAACCTTTCAGCTTTTAACAATTCACAATAATATCTATAAAAATAACAGTGTAAATTTTTTACTAGTAATTTATTTTAGTCAATGATATTAATTGTTTGTTGATTATGAAAGTGAGGCAAGTCCACTCTAAATAAAATAATTTTAATAAAAATTGAAATGCGTGGTATATTAGTTAGTTTCCATGGTTACGGAGGAGCTAACAATCATTTTTATCATTCTATAAGTATTGTGAAACTATAATATTGTAGGATGAACCAACTGCATCCAGAGGATCACAAGAAGTAGCTTCTTGTTGTTTAAAACATCTACAAAATGTGACAACTCAAAACCATGTTATCGCTTACAGCGATATGTGCACTGGCCAAAATAGAAATACAGTATAAAGTTGGCCTGAATGTAATATTGGATGGAAATTGTTCAGTCTAGCGATAACAATATAGATATTACTGACCATAAATTCTTATCCGGCATTCATTATTGCCAAATGATCGCGATTTTGGAGTTGTAGAAATGGCTATTCGAAAAACCAGTTTTCTGTACATTCCCGAGGATTATTATAAATTAATACAAACATGTCGCAAAGAAAATTCATTTTTACTACACGAAATAAGAAGTGAAGACTTTTATTCAACCAAACCTCTGGAGGAGGCAATTTTGAAAAGAATCAAAAATAATGATGGCGAAACTGTCAACTGGCTGAAAATCTTCTGAATACGAGTTTTCAGAAATGCGCCATATGAAAAAAAGTTATTCACAATTTAAAACTATTCATTTATCGCCAAAACGGGGTAGGCCAAATATTTTCGACAAAATAACATTGCCATTTTTAAATGTAAAAACTAGGCCTATTACTAAAGAGAAATACAAAGATATGATGGATTTATTGCCTTTTATACCACCCATGTCCGTGCCGGCGTGGACGAGCGATTAGATGGCGGTCTGCCGTGAGGCCGTGTGCCGGCATTTGGGTTCGATTCCCGGACGAGGACTTGGCTGTTTCAATTTCCTTTCCTGTGTTTGTCAGCCTCTTCTTCGCTTTCTCTTCGGTCTGACGTCATTCTTTAATGGCGTCCTGGGGCAGGTAACGGGAAACCACCCCAGTATCTGTTCCCTAGTAATGGGCGGTTCTCCGGTTGGAGAGTGCCTAACGACAAGGCGTTGGCCTTTAGAATTAAAAAAAAAAATACCACAGCTAGGGATTATTACAAATATGTAATACTATTACATATACAAACTATACATTTTTTATTTTTCGAGCACTAGTACGGTACTTGCAAATTCTTTCTTCCTTATTTCTTAATCTGCAAAACTAATGATAGGCTGCCTCTGACAAGACGCAAAACAAACAAACGTGGCTTCTAACCACTAACTAATTCTTTTAATTCTCATTGGAGCTGTTTTTTGGTTTTTTTTTGTTTCCCCCTCCCACGCATTATCTGTAAGCTTTTGCCTGTCAGCGTTTTTAATGAAAACGGCTTCCGATGAACGCTGACAAGCGCAATATGAAATTTATTTGTGAGATAAATTTTTCCTGTGTATCCAACGGCCTCTTTGGCAGACTGCCATCTATTGTTGGTTTCGGAAGGTTAACGTTCCTTCCTTTGGTCGAACGCCTTCGTATTGCCTTATTATGAAACCACCCTCCTCCTTCTATCCTATGCGTTGTATTCGCTTTTCCTCTTCGCCTGATGCCCAATTAGATGATTGGTCTGATGCTCAGCGGAAACAGATGCTCTTCTGTCTTTCTTTATTACTGTCTTACACTTAAGTCTCATCTGCAGAAGACTTAATGATATTTATAGTCTTCTGTATTTGTATTTAAAATTGTTATTTGGATTTGCCAGCTTCTCTGTGACTGTCTTCTAAGGAGTGTTCCTCTTAGAAGATTTAAACTCTTAGAGAGTTTTCAGCCACTGTCGAACTGCAAATAGTGAGTTGTATTTTTTAATTTGACCAAGTGCTTTTAAATGAGCAAGAGTCGAATATCACAAACCTTTCCATAACAGTTGGAAATTCACAAAATCATCTGCTCTTAGAACGGAAAACGGAAGTAATCCTTTGAAAATGTCAGGCTTACATTCTTTCCTAAACAAGGCAAATTTAATAAAAAAGATAATAATAAATATACAGTTTCTTAACTTCATATCTAACATTTTTGAGTATAACCAAAAAAAAAAAAAAAAAAAAATGTGATTTATTTTATATAAAGAAATTGCATTTTATTAATTATAATTTTTAATAATGTAGGTACTATTTTGAAAAGAAATGACGATAAAAAACAATATCATTGTACAAGGTTATGAACACAAGAATGATTACGAATAAATTTAAATTAAGTATATTTGCTTTCTCGGTTAAGCCAAATTAAGATCTTTATTTGAAACTAACTAGGACTGAAGTAATGAAGTAGAGTCATTAGGAAGGGGAAAAAAAAAAGAGTATTTTTTATTTTAAGTTTCGCGAAAATACACTGCGAGCTTCGGAAGAGAGAGAATCACTGTTGTGATTAATTTAAAATTCGATCCATATCACCTCTGACCTTTAATACATTGTAACAGTAAAAAAAAAATAGTAATACGTGCAATAAAATATAATTACAAGTGTATTCGTACGTCAAATAAAAGAGATACGTGAATCAGCCAAGTTAACTAAATAGCATCTTATTCTATTGTGAGATTAACTTACGGTTGTGTCTTGATGATTCTTTTTTTTTTCAATTGTGATTCTTTTGACGCCGAGAATTCGCACCATCTGCAAAAAATTCTTCTATTTAATTTCCCATCCGGTATCCAAATCCGATATCCACTTCACGTAGGTTAGTTCTGAAACAGTAAAAATTATCAGGGAAAAAAATCCAACAATGAATCCGCTTCCTCCATCCCACAGAAAGTGCAACACCCCCTAAGCTACAAGGCCTTCTTGTTTAATATTTTTTATAGTTACAAAATGAGAGAGATTCTAATCTATCATTTGAATAACCCGTTTTCTAGTTACAAAATGAGGCAACTTTTAGGAAATCCGATAGATTTTCTTCAAAGTTGATGGGCTTACTAACTCAGGAAGTATTTGAAGAAACTTTTCTTTGCGATTCCGGTATTAAATAAGTTTTGAATTTTTACTTTCCCCACCGACTTCAAAAACCAGCTTATTAGCTTTTGAGTTGTACGAATTTCCAATCTTCTATTCCTGAAGTGCATAACGAGGAAACTAGGTGTTGGCCATCGCAGTCGATGATATCTCGTCAATTTTAGATGAAGAAAGTAACGTCACCGAAAGGTTATTAATTAATTGGAACTCCGAAATGGAAAGTCCATCAACCTAAAGGTAAAATATTGATTCGTTTCCGGCAGGAAGTTGTTGGTAGCCAAGAAGAGCCGGTGTCCTTCTCCTCCTTCCGCCCAAAAGCGGAAGCGTTGGCTTTACAAGGCAAATGTCGTCTTAAAAAGGGTGAATCAATATCTTGTCAAATGTCTCAGTTGATATCGTTCGGTTCCCTGGGGTCCAAGATAACAGACTGTTCGCGTGTCGTGGGAAAGATATTTATTTGGTGGAGGGTGGCGAAGGTCTGCACCGAGTAACGCCATCATTGGCAAAGTTCACCTGTTCATCTGAGACCGATCAATAAAGCAGTCACTTCACGTCGAACCATAGATTATTCTCCAAAGAACGATATTAAGCTACAGTTCATCAACTGAGTTCGGTTTGGTTTTTTTTTTGCTCATTATTATTGTTATTGCTATTATAGCCTTATCTCTCAAAATTAATTAACATTAAAAAGCTGCTTTTTTTGTCTTATACTTTTATCTGTAATAATTTGAGAATTCTTCTGTAATAATATTTTTGAACAGCTTATGTAACAATAGTAAAATGTTGAAGACCTTACATCTTTTTATTTACCGTTTTAGTTAAAGTTTGAAAATGTAGCCTAAAGAAGCAAGGGAAGGGGCCCTTGCGAAATATCGCTTATAAATAGTATGATGTCTAATTGAAATAAACATAGATTATAATATGATATGTGGAATATTTTGTCTTTCGGAAGAAGTAATGTAGCTACAGCTGTATTGATCTTAATTTTAAATTAAAATATAAACCCTTATTCCCCATTAAAAGCGAATTTTTTTTGAGAGCTCTCATTTATTTTTTCTTTCTCTCTATTTGTTCAAATATTTATCTCTATAAGTTAAAAATATTGTAGAGGAAAAAGAAAAGAAATTTCAATTTCTTTGTTTTTTCGGTTGAACTTGGGGAAAAAAGAACAAAAGTAAATTAGCGTTCTCAAAAATTCGCTATTAAATGGATAGTAATTTTTTTTTTTATTTAAAATTAAGTTATTCCTTGATTGAATAATTAGCAGTATTGAACCATTGTCCAAAATATATCTTTCTTATTTAAATAAATTATATTTCTTTCTTTTCTTTTCTTTTTTTTTTTGTCTCGTTTTTCTTTATGGTTGGAAAATGATGCTTTAGATTAAAATCTCAGAACCTATATTACAGGTGTACAGGTAATAAGTACACCTAAATAGGTCTGATAAACATTAAAAAAAAAAAAAAAAAAAAAGGAAAACTAATTTAAACTAATAAAAATATAAACTGAGAGAACGAAAGTAATGTGTCAAAAATGTTAATCATAAATAAAAAATTTACAATAAATAAAAGCATTTATAAAATCATTGATTCAGGCCAATGTCTGAAGTTGAAATAAATTAACAACAAAAAATTTAAGACCTTAAGTTATAAATTAGTTGATTTCTAGTAAAAATTGATGAAATTTCATTATTTACAAATTTTGAAGAAACAAATTAATGAAGTTAGTGAAAGAAATTTGTTCATTTTTACGTTATTTTAATTTTCTAAATGTGTGCATGAAAAACACAATATTTCTGAAAATAAAATATTCTTAAAACAAAAGTTCCTCTACTATCATAAGACAATATTTTTTTTTTTAAGTTAAATTTACATTTATTTTAAGAAATGATAGAAACAGTTGAACCAAATTTGAATTTCTTTTTAATTATAAAATTTATTGATAAAGAACAAACTTTATTCCAAAAGTTGTTACATAAATCGATGAGCTTAAATAATTTAGAATAATGAAATATTAAACTTTCATATTAATTAAAAGCATATTAACAAATGTTTACAAAATGAAATGCAAATAAATTATGGGTAATAAAATTTAGATAATAATGTTAACGTTATCATATTAATGTAATCAATTCGTTGTTGATTTAATTGAATCACCAATTTTTCCCTCAATTATGCAAATTTTCATTTCAGTAAGCTTAATGTAATGAATTATAATTTATTTTAATTAAGTTACTTAATAAATCCTTTTTGTAAATCAAAATACATTTAAAAAAAATTTACACGATTAAATTTTAAAAGAAATAAAATTACAAGCTTAACAATTAATTTCTAACATTACTGCAATAAGATAATTCTTAATTCTTATTGCATTATATCAATACTGTTTTGTTTTGCTTTTTTCTTATCCTTCAATGCGTTTTTTTCTTTATTATCTAATTTTTAATAATAATTGTATTTAGAAGATTCTGTTAAGAGTAAATGAAGTTTATTTTCATGGATTTTTTTTTAACGATGCCTTAATTAAAAGATAACAGGGGAATTTTCTCTCATAGTAGCTGTCAGAAGAGCTAAATAAGGTTTTGTTCATGGTGTGACTTTCTTGTATCTTATGGCTCCTCTACACATTCTCGGAAACTTGCCTAAAACTTGCTAGAAAACTTGCCAGTTGTACCTCGACGAAATGGGTGTCGCCTTTTACACGTGCAAGTAAACTTCCCGTGGCAGATCTCGTTTTAACTCTCGTTGAAATCGCAGTCAAAATGCTGTGGCGGCGAAGCGACGAAAAAGTTGATTTTGCAATTTGGGTTTTGTTATTAATTTTAATTTATTCCACATAGCGGAGATAAAAAAAAAAGCAAAAAAATTCCCGGAAGACAATGAACAATGGACATCCAGATTCCAGAGAGAAGATTTCGCTGTCGTAGTTTTTCAAATAAATTTTTCTCGCCGCTAAATGCGCTGGTGTAGAATTTCTTTTAATGCTTGTCTGTAATTAGAGCAAGTGTCAGTCCTTCGAGCAACTTGACGGCAAGTTTTCGAGAACGTATAAAGCAGCCATTTGTCTCTGTTGTGGACACTTTTAGAAAAACGACCCAAACGCCTCTGTTGTTGTTCCTATGGCATTTAGTCTATTAAAATAAGATCCCTTACAAAGGTTGTCATATTAATAGGATTACTTTGAAGAGAAACAAATTTTGTTTTCATTCTATTTTTTTAAAATAATACAGAGAATACTTTTCAACACAGTCGAAACATGTATTTAGTTTGCAAAGGATTCTGGGATTACAAGTCTTTCTTCGAAAGACTGTGTAGAAATAGAAAACGCATTAATCTGCACGCAGTTAATTGTTGATTGAGAATTTGCTAGAAATTATTAATTTTTTGGAAACTTTAAATTAAAATTACATTATATACCTTTAATTAATGAAACCCGAATATTTTACATCTTAACGAGGCTGTTGACGATTAATTGAAGATAAAATGACCGGTTTCTTGTTTTAAAATCAAACTTAATAATAATTATTCATCTTACGAAATCTGTATTTCTTTCTAGGAATTATTGACTAATCCAAGAAGTTTTATTAATTTTACTAAAATTCTAACTTAATCGATTGGATTTTTCTAATAAGTAACGATAACTGGATTTACTTTGGCGCCGACTTTTTTCTATCCTCTTTTGTGTAAGGGGGTGAATAAATTTAATCTAGACGTTCACGAAATTAAGCCTTTTTCAAATAAACGAGAGGTCTCTAGACCTAACTTCGATGTCCCAGCTGTCAACAACTTTTCTATGCCTTTCACATATCAAAATACAACGCAAGAGAAAGACAAAAAAAAACACAAAACAGATGTTCAGTGAGCAAAGAGCTACTTACATCTGTCAATGTTTAGCGTTCGAAATATTAAGAAAATCTTTAATTTCATTAAATATATGAATTATTATTATTATTATTATTGTTGTTGTTGTTGTTGATAAAGCTTATGTTCAATGTTACTTTGTACATTCTAATTTCATATTTCCACTTGATTCCAATGCCTGTTTAACGTTTCCTTGATTATTTTACTTTTTTTTTTTCATTCACATTTCAATTTATGTTAAAAAGTCTATAAACATATTAAGCGGAGATTTCTGAATCTCAAACAACTGTGTTAAATAACAACTATTAAAAAAATATATTATTTTTGCTAAATAGTCATTCATTCATTTTCAGCCTGTATTTGTCTATTGCTGAACAAAGGCCTCCCACTGTTGTTTCCATTCCTAGGCGAGTCTCTGCCCTATCTTGGCTCTGTAATTGTTGATCTCATCTTCCCATCTTGTTGCGGGTTTTCCCCGGCTTCCTATGCCCCAAATGGGTAATCTTCTGGTCCATCTATTGTTATTCGTTCTGATGACGTGTCCTGCCCATCTCTATTTACTTGAGCTTTCTCATAATATCTGTTACATTGGCTTATTTCCTTATCCAGTTACTGATCTTCTAATCAAGCCTGTTTATTCCCAGCTTTGAACTTTCCATGACTAAATAATGTTTTAATAAATACAATATGATTTTTTTTTAACGGTAATGTTCATTAGATGTTTACTAAGCAATTTTTAGTTATTTTTAATAACTGAATAACCGTATTTCAATACATCGAAAATTTTTTATAATTAATCAATATTCAAAGTTTCTCATCCCCTTGTTTTAAATTTAAAAAATACTGGACATAATGAAAATATATATAAGTGGAATAAAATTTCTTATATAAATATTACATTTTTTTCTCGACTATATTTATAAACAAATTTTATTACAATTACATAATATGAAGGATATTAGTAATATCCTTTTAAATGGATAAGCTTAGTAATTGTTTTTGCAAAGGACTTATTTTGTCAGATTAATTCTTTTTTCTTTTTTGACGATTTATTAATTTAAAAAAAGAAAAAAAACAAACAAAAAACCAACTGTCGATTTGCATTCCTAGATTTTAATCGTTTCCTCAGTGATAATGAAGCCTCCGTCATCTTCTCTCCCTTTTTTTTCTTCCTTTTCTTATCATTTTTCCTCATTTCGTCTTGTTTTTCGTGAATGAGAATTGTACCCAATTCCCATGAACCATCGAATCAACCATTGTTTTCAACGAAAATATCAAAGATTTGTGCTGTTCACGGGTTTGCGAGGATTTTTAAATTCTTTCATTCAAACCACTCATCTTTACTATCAACCTTGAGATAAAACCGTTCCTTTCTGGGATTTCCAATCGTTAAGTATTTTCTATCATTTGTTCAATAAGTCTCCTACCTTCCGTAGGCATCTATTATAAAACAAATATTAATCTTTGCCATCACACAAAATAAAATAATGTCGCGAATTTATCAATTTGTTTGAAATATATCACATGATTGTATTATTTCTAAAGAATGACGTTGTATTTTTTTTCAAATGTCATACAATAATTTTCAAATTTTTACGATCGTTTAGCAATTCTATTTGTAATCTTCTCTACTGCTTGCAAAAGCATGTATTGCTTGATATTGTTTTCTGTTCACTGACGATTTAAAAACTAAGCTCCTGATTACTTAAAAAAAAACCAACTTATCTGCTGTTAATAGTAACTCGGATTGTAAATCAAATAGATGATGGAAGTTAAATTATTCCTCGCTGTAGATGAGCGAAACCATTTTTATATTAGAATTTTCTTTGTCCTATCAGAGTTGTCGAGGAATTGAAGCAGAGGAAACTGCCATTTTTTGATCTTCCGTGTTGCTGCAAATAGTGAGGGTTCTACAGTCCCAGATACGAGTGATCACAAAAGCAGTCTCCCAGGATGTTACAGTAGTTTCTCGGCCTGATATTGATCTTTTTTTATTTTATTTTTGGGATTGTTTGAATTATTTAGACGAGTGAAGCAAGTCTCTCCATTCCCAAGTAGATCACATTTTGTGAACCGTTATATTCAAAATTTATAGAAGCTAGAAATACGAAATTTTGCATACCCACGTGGAAATCCTTGTAGAAGTGCACAATCATATTTTCAAAACACTTAAAACTATAAATTTTATAAGAATGTTTTGTTTTTAAAACCTTGGACAAAGAACATAAGAAAAGCCATAGCAAAAGCGCTATTAGTTATGAAAACGATACAAAAAATTTGTAATGTCTAATAATCTACAGCCGTCGTAACATTAGTCACATTTAAATATCTTCAATGTGCGCGAGTCTACTCAAAGCCCGACTTTCAAAGCCTAACGCCCACTATTGCTTTACTACCACTAAAATTATATGATAAACTGTGGAACCAAATTATTTTGCAAAATAACTTTGTTATGAATTCTGTTTTAAATTTCTTTGTGATTTAAATTTTGCCAGTGATTGATATAAGTGGCAGGAAATTTCATTGCATACACGAAAATATTTTTTTTTAAGCTTTTGTTTGAAAAGGCATTAATGTAATATACATAATAACATAATGTATAATAATATAATGCGGTATACATAATGCAAGCCATTAATACAAAATACTGATTTACTACTTAGCTTCTCATAACTTACATAATTTGAAATTCTTTCGTTGCTAATTCCTAGACGTTGTAACATCCGTCTTCCTCCGACCCTAATCTTCATAAGTTATGATAATGTTTTTGACAAATAATATCTACGGTTACAATATTTATTTTTATTTATTTGCTGCTGTTGTTAATTTTTTAAGTTAAATCCCATTGCTTTTGGAAAATATATTAATGTCAAAATACATTCTAATATAGGCTGGTAACTTCTCTGAAATAAGATAAAAAAAAAAAAAAAAAAAATGAGATTGGTTTGACATCTCAAATAGTAATTCGGCCAATCTTTGAGACGTAATCAAACCGCAATTAGTTTTTAATTTCAATCTGGCTCAAATTCGAATTATTATGTAAATATTTATGTAAAGTTTATATATACCGGTATGTAAAAAGTCGCGTTGATAAGTCTTCTTTGGGCAATTTTTAGTATACCTAGAAGAATTAGAATATTTCGTCTGTACTATCTGTAAAAATCCTCTCGTGCCGTCAATTGTCTGTCTGAGGTTTGAGGTAATCTCGTGCAGTCCTTCGAAAAGTTCCATGAAGTTGTCCATTTCCACTTGCAACCACAAAATCCACTTGGTGAAGTGAATTAGTGAAAGCAGCAGCAGCCAGTGATTCCTGCTCTGTCTGAACTGAACCGTGTTCCTAATCGTTCGGAAGCCCCTCGTTACCGTCTCCACAATCGATGGGAAGCTTCAAATTCCCTCGTGCGAGGAGTGGCATTAGGGGCCGATTGGGGAACCAGCGCGTCAAAGGATGCTCACAAAGTGATGGTTTCTCGAGAACTTGTAGGCAGGCTTTGGAGATGGAATATTCAAAATGAATCTTAAGGGGTTTTCCGTCTTCCACTTATGGGAACATCAGCCATTAACATTCAATAGAAGTAGGGACTCACATCCAAGTCACCAACTTTTTATTGACGAAAAATTTCTGCTGGAATTTACTTTTCCAAAAGATAAGTCAGAAATATTGGCTTTTATCTCAAATTTATCTAATCAGGAACCAGTAGGAAAAGTTTATAAATTTATTTCTTTATTTATTTTTTTCAAATTTATAAACATTTTTTACAGGTTCCTCATTACCCTAAATTTGCTTATTTATTTATTTAAAAAAAATAATAAATAAAAATTGTACATTTACTTTTTTTTATGTAATACCTATAACTTATATATTTATACATTGTTTACATTTTTATAATTTGTCTTTTTGAAAATTATCGTTAGCAAATATTCGATAGGGAAAAGGTTCCAACAAATATATGTGTTAACAGAAAAATATATACCAATTAATTTTAGAAAAATGGCCTGAATAAATAGAAAATAATTAATAGCAAAGAAAATTACTAAAATTGGTTTTGAATTAAAAAATCATCGCTATAATAAATAAAGTTATCGATATCTTTTCTGTCAACGTTAAAAAATGTATAAAAATATCTTCTGTTCTAGACATTTAGTAAGAAATTGAAAAAGCTAACTACCGCTTACTTTAGTTTACATTTTTTAATGTAGAAAGAAATGATGTCGATAACTTTATTTATTACAGCGAGGAATTTCTCAAAACCAATTTTAGTAATTTTCTCTATTTATCCAGATATTATAGCTGCTAACTAGGCAAGTGATTTTTAGATTTTTTTAGTTTAATTCATTTTTAGAAGAGATGAAGTCCGCTTGAACTTCATTTACTCAAGGAGTAGATATATTTTCTATCTAATCCTGATAAATGAATTGATTTAAAGACATTAGTTAGTGAATGGTGCTTCTTACTCTTTCTAAAAATTAATTTTTAGATTGTTTTGTTATTATTGGAAATCGCCTCTGTCTGAGGTTTGTCTAATTTCTTAATAGCTTCTTTTTAATTTTAAATTACAGTCAATCATCTTAGTTATTAGAAATACAATTTAACGATCAGTTTGACAAATACCATCCATTGTGTTTTATAATAGAAATCATTGACTGAAACTCAGTTGGATGTTACCAAGTTTAAATGGATTTCCTTTGAAAGACATTGAAGGTTTCAAATGTAAAAATAACGAACAACCATTGTCATTTTGCTTCACCAAATGCAAAGTAGAAACACTTCATCTATATTTTGCAGGCATTTCGTCTTCACTTTGTTAAAAAAAAAAATATATAATTTCACGAGTCAGTCTAGCGTAACCATCGCACCGTTGCGTTAGAGCTACTGAAACTAACCCAACCAAGAATTAAGAATCTTATCCTTTCGATCAGAGAAGGAACGTGACCTTCTAGCGTTTCACTTACCTTTATTCCTATCACTTTACTGGAAGCGACTTTCAAATTTAGTATAAACTTATGTTATTTAAAGTTGCAACATTAAATAAAATAATGAAAAAATATAGTTTTACAATTATTTCTCGATGTTTTATACTTCGTGAAAGGATATTTTACTAAATAGGAACAAACAAGGTAGGGATAGTGATTAGTAAACCTATCACACTAAACCATTCACAATTAGCAACGGCTTCTGAGTCACCTTTAATTTAGAACAGACTGCATCGGGATGGTTTAGAAAATGCTTGCGTGAGTCTGTTTGCGACCCCATGCTATCTTACCCACCCCTATTTATATGGAATAATCGTCATTCTTAATTCAAACCTTGTTAATACACTGAATTTCTAATAATGATTGAAAAAAAAAAAAAAAACCTTGAGAAACTGTGAAAAGATTTAAAATGGGCAGAAAAAAAAATGAAGAATAAGAATTGCCCATGAGGGGATCGAACCCACAACCTTCGCGTTATTAACACGACGCTCTAATAAACTGAGCTATCAGACCATCTACAATATTCAGGCCACCTACAACTGAGCTAACAGAAATCATTGCGAAGCATTGTGGGATATGTGTTCACAGACAGACAAGCCGGGGATATAAGGCTCTTTCAGAACCCTAAAAAAAGCATTTTTTGAAAAGGAATTGTAAAAGAAAATTACTTTCACTAATGTTTTAATTAATTTTAACCTAAAACTTTACAATTAATGAGAAATATTTTTTTAAATATTTTGATGTGAAGAAAATACAGCCCAGAATCAATTCCCGTTTCGTTAATGCTTTAAGATAATAAAAAATCAAATATTTTCATTCTTAATAACTGTTAATCGTCATGCAATATAATTTTGAAATAGAGCTGTATTTACATTTGCGCACTAAGCAATCTCCTTTGGTACTTGGGACGACGTAATTGTTAAGCCTAATGACGCAACAATTACTGGCTTCCTTCAGTGACACACATCCCTCCCACTTTGTTCTACTATTCAATTGAAATTGTAATTGATGTCGTCTCGTTGTTCTAATTTTGTGCAAGTGTCTTGTTTTTTTTTTTCAACTGCCCTCCCCCCCTCTTCCTTCCCAACTTTTTTCTTTTTAAAAAGAGAAAACATGAGTTACAGCGACACCCTGAAGCTAGTTCCAGTGTATTAGACAAATTGAGTTTTTCTGTTTTTTAAGTGTCTTGAACTTCTGCCAACAGCTCACAATCGGCCCCCCCCCCCCCCCCCTCCCCCAACCTCTGTTTCAGTGTTTCCTTGCTTTTGTCTTTTCTTTTCCTCCTGTTCTACCAAATCCTATTGCTTCCACTCCGCCATAATCGCTTACGACGGCAGCGCCCCACAACCCAAGCGGCAATTGCACTCGTTACGGTTTCGGACCTATTGTTTGACGAAACGGAATGGAAATTTTAGACATTTCCTTTTTTTTTTTTTTTTTTTCCTTATTTTTTTAGGTTCTTTTCATTTTCTTGTAAGGATGAAGTTACATTCCACTTTCCGTCAACGCGATAGTGAAGAAAAAAAAAGGAAATATTTGCAAGAAATCGAATAAAAGTGAATAAAATAAGAAGAAAAACTATAAATTCGAAACAACTTTATTGAAGAAACGCCAATACGATAAAATTGAAGATTTAAAAGTTTATCAACACTTTAAAAATACGTGATGATACGAATGTTTCGCTTATTGACAAACTTTAACAATAAATTTAGAATGCATAAGTTTAAATACAGATTGTCGACCAATAACAGGGTGTATGAAATTATAATGATTAAGGACCAATGATACAACGGCGGCGAGGGTTCGCACTTAAAGTCTACTTAACAATGTTAAACTTAAAATTTCTTTGGTACCTCAAAAGAAACTGGGGACTGCTCCTGGCTGATGATCGCCAAAGAGCGTGAAACAGCTGTTCCAGGATGTCACTTGGTAAACAACTTGGTCTCACTCACTCTTGTTTAAATATTTTTCCATTTTATTTTTAAGTCATAAAAACGACAAAAGTCTAAATTTCAAATATCAAAGTACAAAAACATGTATGTTTATTTTTATTAAAAGCATGAATTATATCCGCATTATTTATTTAATTGTTTAAATCAAATTAATTCTAATCGTGTCAAATCCACGCGCAATGGATTAATGAAATGGATTTTATTGGGTTGGCCAAAAAGTTCGTTAAGTTTTATTCACGTAAGTTGGCTTTAGTAGCGCTTAGGTGTCTTTAACGTCATTCGATACCATTTTGTTAGATTGTATTGTGAGTGATTGTATCGTTTATTTAAAACAAAAACTAATCAAAGTTGGTGAATTTTGTGTCGCCAGTTTAACATTGAAGATGGAAGAAAATAAATAAAATTTTCTCTCAACATCCATTTTTCATTCACGAAGATTATAAAACGGTGATTTGGTCTGCAGTTAGATCTCGGCGACGTTTCGTCACAAAGGTGCAAAAAAAAAAAAAATTTGAAGGAGTAAAAAAAAAAAAATCTGAATTTCCATTTTCTTTTTTTCTAAATTTAATTAATATAGTTTCACTTGACTGTTTATTTTCGCATCGGATTTGTAACGGTTTATTGACAGATTATTAAAGGGAATCTTAATCATCGTTTAATTGGCTCATCGGCTCAATCCAGTCTAATCCCATTCTCTCTCTCTAATTCCTAATTGTATTTTGAAATTCTCATCTTCGAAACTTTTGATCTGATATTCAAATTAACCCATCACTTGAAATTGTATTAATATCACTAATGTCATGCTTTTGGCGTTTGGTTGCAGTTTTGCTAATCTGGTTCCAATTGGCGCCAATTCACTAATAGCTATCCCTTGCTCCGCTCTATGGAACACCTATTGTTTACTTATCACAAAAATCCTCGCCAGCAGCAATGTTTCTAATTAATCTGAAAATCCATTTTACAAATCCATTCTCTATTGATTGTTATTGTATCAACGCCATCTCTTCTATTTTAGGATGAAATTACCTAGCCGAATAAATAAATAAATAAATAATTAAATAAATAAACAAACGCATCTGCAAATAAGCGGGATTTCATGTCGCAGACATTTATTTATTTATTCAGTTAATTGTTTTAAATTTTCAATTTTAATGAATGAGATAGAAATTCTATTGAGTAGTGAAAAGTCAAAATCTTCAAAAATCAAAGAAGCAATTAAAAAAAATATTGTTTAAACTAAATAATAAATAAATAAATGGACAATTATTTGTATCGAAAACAGAGATTACTCGAAAGAATTGGGATAATATTTTTTGTTCCTTTCTCCTGTTTGTAATTTTATATTACGATGATGGCATCTCTTTAGCAGAACAATGGCAATTACATAAAATTAAAAACGCAACTGTATAATGGTTTTGTGTTTGTTTAGTTTTGTATAAAATTAGCTGAGTGCTCGTTTTACGTACGGGTTAAGAGTTGTTCTGATGTGGCTGAGGAAGAAATTGAAATTGTAAGATCATTTCGAAACTTTCCCAGTTGGTACAAAAATCACGTGATAGATGGAAAGTAAGGTTAGATCTGAATTTTGTAACTCGAGATCCTAATTTCTCCACACCCCTATCACTTCAAACCTTTCCCAGTTCGTAAAAAAAAAAAATCAAGTCATCATTACAAATCTATATCCATCGCGAAAATCTACAGCTATCCCGAAAAGCCCATAGAAAGATCCTTAAACAATACTTTTCCATCCCCTCGCCGCCCTCCAGTTCCCCGTACTTCTTTTGCCTCCCGGTTAATGTGGCGTTTTTATGCACAACAATATTATAGCTCCAAATGTCGCCTCCAGGTGCATATGTGGCGCTTTCAACAGTTAATGGTAATCCCCCCCCCCTACCAAAAAAAAATAATAATAATATTTTTATCATTTTTACATTATATACAGCCCCCATACCAAATTTATAGCATGTTGGGAAGTATGCTAAACATTTGTCACAGAGGCATACACACATATCCATAATTTTCACTTTTGTATTATAGATGAATACTGCAAATGCTTATTCATTGTTTAATTAAAATAATAAACACAATGCCTGCAAATACAGTTTTATTGATCACCTAATAATGCTGTGAATTTGTTTTGCACAGGATTTTTTTAAATTTAGTAATTTTAAATGTTAATCAAGCACTTCCGGTATTATTTTTATGTAAGAAGTTCCGTGTTAGGTTTGGATTATTAATGCCACAAAAGTGCATATGGGAAAGTTTCATTTCAGATCAGTACTATATTATATAATTGCAAAAAATAATCTTCAATATGGAAAAACCGGACGTAGTAAATATGTGTACAGAGTTAGTAAAGAAGGAATACTTAAACAAACCAGAAAGTTACAGTAATGTTGTAAAACATTACCTTACTAAATAAGTTAATTAATTCTGTTATTTAATTAAATATTTGTAATATAACTGCATTTATAATATCTCTGGGCATTTTCCTTGTAATCGGGGAAGTAAGGATTGGGCATTCAGTCATATATCTGTGGATGTTTTTTGGCTCTAGTCTTACCTTGACTCGCCATTGGTGTGGAATGTTCTCTGTGGAATGTACCAATAACGCTCTGTGTGACAGCAGCGCCCTCTTCCGCATCGGCCAAGAAATGGAGGCAGTGGTGTCGTCAATCACCCACTCCGGACATCGGAACTCGTTCGCCCGTGTCGTTGGCACATTCTTTCGAATTTTCGCACAACCCTTTCTCTTTTATCTCCTAAATTTCCGAACAGAAAAGAAAGAAAGAAAGAAAGTATAGTTTGACCTATCTTTGGAAACATATAGGATGGTGGTATTACGCTGTCAGATACGTTGATTTCATTTTTCCTCTATAAGCATAGCCTATTGGTTGAGACGGCGGTCTCCCGCTAGATAAATGTGTCGGAACCTGGGTTCGAATCCAGGCACCTGCATGGATGTTTAAATTCCTTTCTGTATTTGTTAGCTGCTTCTTCACTTTCTTTTCGGGTCGGAATCCAATCATAAGGACTTCCTGAGGAAGGCAACGGGAAACCACCTGTATATGTTCTCTGAAAATTCAATGAATTCTTTCCACCCAATATCCTGTATTACCGCCATTTGCAGCTTTGATGACCATTAATCGACTCGAGTACAATCGCAGGAGGTTTTGAAAAAGAGTTGTGTCATGACTCGTTAATCTTTTGCGTTATAATTTCCAGTGAAATTTTGAGTGAAAAATGACGGCGAATTGGTTCTTTGAACATTAGGGATTCTACGCGATCCTTCATTATGGTGCCAACATCTTCACAGACACTGAGATCGGATGAATTGCCGAGTTAAGAAAGTTGCTTCGGCTTCTCTTGCTTCACGAAATGTTACAGCTCTCGTACTGTCAGTGAATTTTTTTTCTCAGATTTTTAATTTTTTAATTAAAGTTAAAATCACAGATTAAATAAATAATAAAATTGCCATTAAAATATGAGAAAAACCTTTCAACATTTACTTGGCAATAAATTTATTGAAGCGGGTCTATCATTGCTTGACATCCCGTATATAAATGCAGAGTGGACTTCTGACATGTTGTGATGAATCTTATAAATAGCGCACTAACTACTCAGTTCTAGTTGTTCATGTACAAATCAGGAAAACTCGAGATTTAAGAATTCGGACAAAGGTGAATCGATAGTAGCACGATTAACAAACAAAAGAAATAGATCTCAAACAAACATCTCCAAGGTTTATTAGTGACTAAAAAAGTGAAAGTGATTCTTCTATATCCAAACAACACAAATGCTGCCGGAAAGCCGTACTTACACAGAGTGATCATCGTGTTCTGAAGAGGAGTCTACGGTGGATCAGGTTTACCAGTGTGTCTTAACTGACATCGGATTAAGACCATCCATTTCATCTCAGATCATGCGGAGAGAGTTGATGAAGTCGGATCTTGTAAGTTGTTACGCTCCTTGCAAGCCACAATGGTACCACCATTAATACGCTTACAGTGGTACCGAGAATGTTGTGGTTTCACATTAGAACAGTGGAAAAGAGTGACATGGTTCCATTCTACACTTTGTTTTGCACCAAATGGAAGGAGTTTGGAGAGAGCCTTATGAAACAATTGAGACAATCTTCAATGGAAGCGTTGTAATCGTCGAAGTTCTTTTCCATCAACGTTCACGGAGTTACGCGATAAAATAAAATAAAACGAAATATCGGTATCTATAGTGAAGATTTTGGAGTTTATTTATATGTCGTATTGTTGGATTAAAGAAGGTAACGGTTTTTGAAGTACGTCTTTGAATTGATCATGTATGTTATCAAAAAAAAAAAAAAAAAAAAAATCAAACTGTATTGACTTGGTATGAATTGGTCAGCAGTTGGAAACCAATACGGAATCTCTTCAAATAAGACCCCCCAAATAATAATTCAGGTTATTTATCTTGAGAAGCCCACATTTCAGGATTTAGGCTAAACATGATTTCCCTGTTGATTGTGACATTATGGTTAAGGAATTTAAGAAATGATTTAAGGAATTTTAACATTATGGTTAAGGAGCTTGGTTCAGATGATAACTATATAAAGCTTTTATAGCATTTATTTAGATATCATGTAATAAAATTGATGGAATGTGAAAAGAAAAAAGGAATACTAAGAATAAAAACGAAAACGCGCATATTGAGAAAGTCCAAAGTTTCCGCATTGGATGTTTTTCGCATTGACTGCTTGAGGTCATCTTTCGAGGCAAAGACGCTACCATAACAAACTTTAACTATGTCTTAAAATGTTGACTTTCGAAGGCATCTGCCTTTTCCCCATAGAACAAACACCCACTAACAAGGAAGAAGAAAAACAACAGTATAATGGCGCAGCTGGTATTCGTTGGAGTCCGTTGGAAATCTCAGTGGAGTTGGTTCAACAGCACTGGCTGGGTATTGATGCTGTTTACCGTGGGAGCGGCTGTTGGCAATGGCTCGGCTCCGTTAAGGACCGGGTTATTATTGACATTCAAATGGAAAAGCTCGAATGTCAATGTTAGTCTTCTTGATATCTAACCTTTCTTGATCTTATGAGAAAAGAGTTTCTGGTTATTTAACCTTTATTATTTTTTTTTATATTTAGATAATCTAGTTTGATTTTAGTTATTAATAAGTGACAACCTTGAAAAGTACTTAAAAAAAATAACTATTTTTAAAACTTTGTTTCTTTAAAACAAGTAATTTATAATTCTCTTAAGACTAATATTAGATGATTAACAATGTGTTGGACATAAAACTTTTCCATTTGTAGCTTGTCTGAAAAGTGAACATTGATATACAAAATAATTTTTACTGTTATATAACAGAAAAAAATTACTATTATTGTCCTCCAAATGAGAGATGGTCGCCCTGTTTTTGTGAGATCTGCACATATATCATCAATTAGTCTGGTCAGGCACTTCCGTCTGATTTAATGACAGGACGCCGCCATGACAAGTAATCGCTTGTTACTTTGCAAAAGAGCATTGTATTTATAAATAATATATATTTATTTATTTATATAAATACTTATTGTTAGCAACTGGTATTGCAATAACGCTAAATAGTCGAGAGAAGTTTTAATTTGGCGTTACCAACATGTCTTTCTCATTGAAAACAGACCCCGTCGTCCATTGTGACAGGAAAACATAATTGATCAGCTACCGGAAGGGATGCGCAGTTCAAACTTCCGCCGGCCATCTCTCATTTGGAGGGCAATAGCAATTTCTTTTCTTTTAGATTTTATTTAAATTTCATTTTCACTTGCACGAGTATCAATGCAAAGGTATAAACCCTTTTTAAATTCAATGATTTAAACAAAATAAATGTTGTGTTATTTATATTTTTGAATATATTTCTGTAATTTTAAAGACTCCTTCAACATGACAACAGTTTTACAATTTTCGAAAAGCTTTGTTAAATACGTAAATAAACTAACTGAGAAATTAAATCTGCTACTCTTCCACATCTGTTTTTCACCGATGGATGTCGGAAACCAGAAAGAGGAACTTGAAATAATGAAGATGGAATTGCGACAATGGGTAGATATCAGGATTACTTATGAGGCCTTCTGAAATAAAGTATTAATGATTCGTTGTTTACAAGAAAAAAAGCTTAATAAATATTCTTACACGTGACTTCTTGAATAAATGAACTCCTAAAGATTAGAAATGTCCGTCGTTAGTAATTAGAAATTTTAACTAGGATCGGCGCAACCGATTAGGCAGCCGCCTAGGTCCTTTAATGGTCACAGTTTTATGCAAATTAGTTTTAAGAAGAAAAAAAAACTTAATAAAGGGAAAAGATAATAGTTTATAGTTAAAGGTTAGTTGACAATTTTGATTTGATGGGAGGATGCAATTTTCTGGTCTTGCCTAGGGCGCAAAATAGTCTCACTCCGGCCCTGATTAAAGCGTTACTTTTCTATTTCTTTTTTTTTTTTTTTTTTAATGATAGCAGTTTTAGATATGAGGTAATTTAATTTTGTTTAATATTTCATATTCTGAATTTCTTCGAAAGTATTATTTAAACTTTTTTTTTTTTTTTATTTAAGAAAAAGCTTTTTAGAAAACGTATCGAACAATTAAAAGATTATCCCAAAATGCATTCGTAAGGGGACAACTTTGAAATATTTAAAAAATATTTTTTTTTTTTTTTGTTCATGTTTACAAGATTGATTTACGTTTTAGAATCGTTGTGACCTAACTGTATTTCGAATTCTACAATTCCGTAAAAACTGTCATCATACGCTAATTTCTGCTTTCCTTGAAGATTTAAAATGTTCATTAAGTACGAAGATATTAGCATTCTCACCCCAAAGGCGCTATCGTAGCTTTCACGTGATCAGTTTTAAGTAATTAATAATACGGTAAATAATTAGTTCGTTCACTGATTCGTGGAAGCACTTTTGCGAATGTGTTTGTCAATTTTTAAAGAAAAAAAAAAACACAAAAAAAACGTTAAATTATGAATGGAAAAACTAATGCTACGCCATTTATTGGACACGTAAATCGCATTTACGAAATTGTAGAGAAACTGTGATTTCGAAGGAATAGGAAAAAAGTCCGCATCAAAATCCTTTTAAAACAATTTACATTGTAGAAGAAATACACAGAAAGTCTTAAAATTAACACTTCTTTAAAATTTAATTTTAATTTTTTTTTTTTTTTCTGACTTTAAGGAAAGAAAAAAAATAGTTCACGAATTCACCGCTAGGACAAAAAAAAAAAAATATAGGAAATTATAAAAATCACTGCAACAATGGGAAAAGAGAAAGAAAAAAAAAAAAGGTCTGGCATCGACAAATGATAAGAAGTTCGATTTGCTTTTCCTTATCTCTGTAAAATTTTATTCATTTGAATCAGAGAAAGAAAAAAAAGAAAGTGACGTGAAAAGAAAAGCCCAGTTAAAATTCATCTTAGAGAGAAATGTGAAATTATTACCATCATTCATTTTTCATTCGTTCGATTCAGCGATTCCTGAACAACTCCTTGTCTTTTTTTTTTTTGTTCCTCTCTCCTGAGGCCTTCTTTTCCATCCTCCTTTCTTTTTCTCCCGTTCTTTTCATTGAGAATTATCAAGAAATCTCCCACAGTAAAATTATTTCAGGTGTCATATTTTCGTGACGGAAATGAGAACGAAACCCACGTGCACTCGTCGTCTCGGTCGAATAGAATCAAGATCTATCTTATCTGTCTCTCTCTCTCTGTCACAAAAGTTTTCATTAAAGACAGACTTGAAAAAGAAAATTTTGTTTTAATTTTTTATTAGTCCCTATTAAAAATACTTTAATTGAAAAGATTTCTTTATTATTAAAGAGATGTTTTATTTGGAAATCCTCTTGTCATTTCCGTTTTTCTTCATATGTTTTTATTTAACGTTAAATAAGAAGCTTAATGATTCATAGCATTTTATTTTGTGCTTAATTTCCGGCACCTTGAGACTTGTTACTGTGTCCTATTTTAAAAAATTAAGTTAATAAATACAACAAGCAATTCTCATCCATTCTAAGAATTTAAATGACTAATTTAATTCATCATCATTTTGATTTCAATTTTTGGAAATCGCTTTTCCGAAATTAACCCAAGTATTATCGTAAATTACCATCTTTCATTCTTTTCTTTTTTTTGTTACAAAAATCAGTAATTGAATAGGTGGGGGATGTCTGTGTTTGGGAGGAGGTGAAACTAATTAACTTGGGGCTTGGGATGGGGGGTTTGCAAATCGCACCACCAAATTCCTGTGAATCCGAGGGCGACATCTTGCGTATGATTTATGCATTAATAAAGAAACATCCCTTCCGAAAAAAGTTTTTCATTTTGCGGAATTACATTTGAATTCAGCGGGAAAAAGTCGTTAAAGT
The DNA here is from genome assembly GCA_023159025.1 of Thereuonema tuberculata. Classification (NCBI taxonomy): domain Eukaryota; kingdom Metazoa; phylum Arthropoda; class Chilopoda; order Scutigeromorpha; family Scutigeridae; genus Thereuonema; species Thereuonema tuberculata. The sequence goes on along the minus strand of JAFIDM010003189.1, from coordinate 27,712,074 downwards.
TTAAAGATTTACGAGGTGAAATCCTAAACGGTAATTAAGTCCTCGGAGGAAACGCGGAGAACTAATTTGGTAATGGCCATAACAGTTACATTTGTTCCACTTTACATTGACGTAAGGCTGTGCAGACAAGATATTATTACATTGTCATCTGTGCCCTTCCTTTTAAGGCAACATCGTGAATTTCTAATTCCTGCTTTTTGAAAAGGGTTTTTACGATGTAGGGCGCGACTTGAAGGAAAATAAAAATCTCAAATGAATCATTAAAAAAAAATATCGGTAATATTGTTTGTGATTACTTCGTGATTTGATACTAGTTAGAAATAGTTAAAAGTAGTAGCCTTCATAGGAGAGGAACAAAATTGAAAATCGAAACTTTCTATTATTAATTTATTAAAAAAAAAATCCAATTTGGCTTTTGTGTCCGGTTAATTTAAACGTAAGCTAATTAAAGATTCGTTAAAAATAATGGAGCATATTATCGTATTAAAGACACAAATCCCGTTAAAGATCTTAAAGCTTCATCTCTGGCTAGTTCTAGCTGATTAATAGAGTGGTACTTTAGAATGAAATATCGTTGCCTTAACTTAATGAGTTTTCTTTCTTTTTTTTTTTTTCGGAGCTTTTTGAATACCTTTAAGGCCAAATGCGAATTAAGCAAGAAATGACTTTAATTAGGGCAGTTTTATTAATACGTTGTTGCTTCTTTTACAATCTAACTGTTGACGATTTGAAATCATAAACAGATGAGAGTTTAACTGAGTTAATTCCCTTTGCAACGCTGCATTAGTTAAAAAAAAAAAAAATCTCAAGGTTTAACTTATTCCAAGACGATGGTGAATCGGACATTCTTTGATTCGTTTTGTATTTTTTTTTCCTTTATTTTTTTATTCTGTGAACATCTTATTTCTTCTAGTGTATTCGGTTGAAATGTATCGACAGCATTTAAATATATCGTTTTCCTAACTATGATAAAACTCTGTGATATGAACTACCGTATTTATCTTAGGAACTACCGTATTTATCTTAGGATTGTACTAAAAGGGCCATCATTTAGAAACAGTATTAAGCCACTTTAACGCTAAAGATCCTTCATAATAGTGCAAAAAATCAAGTTTATATATAAACAAAATATTAATGTTAAATAAATAATGAATGTGGTTAAAGATGATTTCACGAATTAAAATAAGATACTTGATATTTTATAATAAATGTTGTTATTATTATTATTATTATTAACTACATTTTTCTTCTTTTCCAGGTAAGCAGTGTTTTCATTTTCTTGTTGATACGTTGGTAAGTTTTACCGTCTTTTGCATTTACTATCAAAAATTTCTTACGTAAAGACTAATTTAATCTGCGATTTATAATTTTAAAAGACACTTTATACATTGGCTCTATCATTTTGGATCGTAACAAATTGTTTAATGCTCAGAAGATCGTATTTAGAGTTTGTTCGAGCGATGAATCTATATTTTTTTTTCTTAATCTTATCTCACCTTCTGCATTGTTTCATATTCTTTTAAAATTCGGATTTGGAAGAATTGGACCCTCTACCTATTAAAAGATGTAAACAGTTAATGAGCAAAGATATTGCGTTTTTGATTATAGATTAGCTAAAGACTAAAAATCTTGAAAAAAAATATAAGGTAACAAAAGACTTTTATTTTCGTACTCTTATATAAGCTGGGACAGAAAAGGAAGGAAGAATGATATAAAAGAAAATATTTTAATGAAATTTGCATTGAATTTAATTAAGTTTATAAATATTGAACTTGTCTAATAATCTAAAATGAAGTACCACATACATTTTGATATGACGGATGTTGCTATCTTTAAATATCATAAGGCTATCTTTAATTTCTTAAAAAATTCATAAAGAATTCTTCTATTTTTCAAAAAGGATGTTCATTCGATAGCATCTCCACTCTCCTTGAAGGCAATATTCAGCTCGCAATTTGTTCTAGAATAGGTAACCTGCTTTCATAAAACATTCGAGACTTTCTGATTTTGTATCTGGCCAATAGGTTCTTTGCAGATATTCCTTCAAATGCTATTATCGTCCATGAAAACAAATTCTGGGATCGAAAAATTCGTAATTTAGGTTCTGGGACAGCCTAACGACACCCACAGGCAGGTAGACTTTTACCATCCACAATGCACATAAAGAAACATATAATTTTTGTGATATTTCTACACATCATTGTCTCGCAAACTTACCTCCTTTCATTGTGTCGGAGGAATTATTTCAGATGCCCATCCCTATCCAGCCTATTATTATTTTTCTTTATTACCGTAAGTGTTGACTTATCTCCAAGATTTCAAGTCTGCAATGATCGTATTTCAAATTCCTTTTTACATACGAAGTGAATACACGATCTCTGCCACGAAGCCATTTAGATAAGCAACACCTTTGGTCTTGAGATTTCTGCCAGCTCTTCAGCACTTCCATTCTTCCAGTGAGGTTTTCCACTCTGACTATTGAAATAACGCCGTTAAGATATTTGGAACAAGAATTGTAAGCAAGGGCAATGGTAATTCACGAAAGAAAGGCTTGGAGAGCTTCTTTTAATTTGTATATTCGATGCTACATCAGACTGCAAGTGAAGTATCTTCTGCTCTTAGTATAAAATTGTATTTACCCCATAATTACAAGGTTAACTTAATAAACAGAAATAATTATATCCTTGGTCTTTTTTAATTTTTAAGCACTGTTTATTATGTAACATTTTGCTCCGTCTTTACATGCAATGTACTGTCTAACAGATGGATGTTGACGATCCCGTATTTTCGTGATTTCACGTAATTTACGCGAGAATACTCTCTATCCATGTCTTCTCACAAAATATTGAAATATTTAAATGAATTATAATATGGGGAAATGCATGAGACTTTTACTACATTTTAATATAGTTTTAATAAATTGAAAACAGTCAATAAACAAACAATAAATTCAGTATGTAGCATTTTCCTAGTGACAGACATTAAAAATACTAAATTCCTTGAGACCTGCTGAAGAGGCTAATGGCGAGATCTCGTGTTTTTCGTAATTCTCGCGCAAACGCGATCGTCAACATCCATCTGTTAGACATTAACATCCCGATTTTCCGAGTTTAGTGGGACAGATAAGTGATCAGACTACCGGAAAAACCGGATAATGCGGAAAGAGAGAGATTGGAAATCGGGCTTGAAATTCGCAGTTGATAAGTTTGAAATGTTTCTGAGATTCTTTGAATCAACAAGAAATTTTCGTTTTCGAAGTTGCGAAATGATTCGGAATTATTTTTACTGATTTGATTCGTAAACATTATTATATTTCTTTCATTTTTTTAATATTAAAAAATGTTAGTAAATTTTAAAATGTTGGAACTAAATCATTTTCAACTACTAATGCACATCACTTAAGCTGGTTTTGCAGCCCATGAGAAGGAAATAGAGAGAAAAATAAATTAAGGAAGTCGGAATCTGTTTTCGTTTCTGAATTTGGAAATATTCATTGTTGAATAAAGAATTCAGTTGTTGAATTGTTTAAATTTTTTTTTTACTTACTATGGTTTCTTTTTTCTTACTTTGCCCACAGAACGAGGGCTGCAATGGGAGAAATCCAGACATTCTCTCGTAATATATTCTATTCAGGTTGGCTATATTTTTACTTAAACAGTGGCTTTTCCCTTCTTACCGAATCTCCGAGTCCAGATTTGCGTAATTCCACTTTATTTGTATTGTTTATTTAGGAAGATTCAATTTATCATTGTGTAGGAAACGTCCAAAAGCACAATTCACATTGCAAGGAAACTGATTGCCCGCCATTGCTTCTACTTATTTCACGCTAGGGGGCGCTCCATGAAAAACCATGCATCGGTGCAGGCAAGTGAAGGACAGGCCTTGAATCAAACGGAACATCATTATTTAATTAACTACAAGTTTTTAATCTGAAAAAAAAAAAAAAAAAAGGTTAATAAGGCTTTAGTCTTTTAAACTTAAAACTAATTGAAGCTTTCAAGTGTAGCTGGAACTAATAAACAGGCCTTCAAACAGATTTTCAATGTTTTACTTACTTTTATTTTATTTTATTTCACAAATATTTTAAGTTCTGTGAAAGATTTTAGTATACGTTTGTGTTTAAGAAATCTTCACAAAGTTGGTGTATGGAATGGAAATTTAGAACTGGAAGAATTTGAATTCCGTATTTTGTGTGAAACTTAATTGATGTTTTTAATGTGTAATTGAAAATTAGGAATTAATTTCAGACACTTTATTTCCAATCTTGAAAAAAAAGAAAAGGGGGGGCGGGGTCATTTATTCCACATAAATACCTGTTATTCGATTTTTTTTTTTTAAAGATTACTGAAGAATAATAAGGGAGAGAATAGACTTGTTTGTTAGACTGTGTCTGTTGGGAGTCCCATTCACAAGTATGATCTCTTTGCATTGTAATTTATATTTTGCAAATCGCTGTAACATCGCAAAGAATTGGGTATGGACTCCAATGTTCTATTAGTATCTAATATTCTTTTCAATCTGTTTCTCCATAAATAAAAATAATAAATAAATGAAAACTAGCTTTCCAATTATGACTGTTTTGCAGATTGGGAAGGAGACACAATTTGTAACCGATCCATACTTCATTAACGATGCACATTTTCAAGGAAACAATCGTGATTTAGATCACGATTAAAGTTTAAATGCATCATTCTGTTTGTAACATCCGCCTCAATCCTTTTTATTGATAAAAATGATTAATAACTGAGCAGTATTTAGAGTAAAGATGAAGTAGATTCAAAACTTGAAACGTCCATTCGTGCTGTCTTTAGACGCTAAGACTATTGCTATTTAGTCTAACGGAATGTATAATGAGAAATGAATCTATTCTAGAAGAAAATCTTATTTCATTTAAAGTTGAGCTTTGTTGAGCCTGACTCCATCGATTAGTGATTGTAGGATTCATCTCAAACGAAGAAACAAAAGTGAAGTCTTAATTTATAGTAGGATGAAGTTTGATGAGTAATTTTTACCATTTCATATCTTTTTTACTTTAAGAGTTACTAACTACTGTATTTTTATTTAAATGTACAAAAAGGCGATTTGATGATAAAGATTTCTTTTGTGACGTGGATAGGCTATGTTTATATATTTAGTTTGTTTTTTTTAATTTCTTCGTTACTTTTATTTCTGGATAAATATTAAAAGCAGGTAAACCGTAAATGGTTAGGAAAGAAAACCTATAGACCCGTGTTTCCCAACGTGAGGCCCACGGGGGGACAATTTGATTGTTAAGGGGGGCAATTCGAAAATGGACCATTTTTTTTGTGGTTGTGAAAGTTAAAAAAGTTTTTTTTTTTTTTGAAAGATATACCGGTACCTAATGGTGGGGCGTAGGTTTCCCAACCTTTTTTGTGCTATGCCCCACCTAGAGTATCTAGCATACTTTAGATACTGTAGGTGAGACGTACCACAAAAAAGGTTGGGAAACACTGCTGTAGACGCTCTCTCCCCTTTTTTTCCCCGTTGTGGTAGCGCCTTTCTTTTAAAGTCGTCTGGCCAAACATGGCTGTCCATTTTGCCTAACCCGACTTCTCCATTTCCAAGCTCTGTGTCGATACAGTGCGGCGCCTCACCTTCAGGGACCTTTTATGCGCCCCATATATCGCCGAGATTGTTTCCGGTGAATGAGGTAGCGCTCGGCATCGTCCCCTGCGGACGCCGGCCAGCCCATCGCTCACCTGCTCGGGACCCTAGAGACTCTCTCTTCTCCTACGCCAGGTCCATTTCCTACCAAGTACACGACCTTTCGTACGATTCTCAGCGACGAAATTGAATATTTGCCTTTTGGGTTCACAAATATCTTCAAAAAACAGAAAGAATGGAAGTAATTTTTATGTATTAAAGTTTTAATCTGAATGTGTGCTAACTTCAATTTGAAATTTGGAGAACGGAATCGTACGGAGAAGTATAATAATAAAAGTAAAATCCAATTCAGAAATAAAATACGCTTTTATGTAATTTTTATTATAGTAATCCGGAAAGAAGTGTATTTTTAACTGAATTTCCGTGTATTTAAGATTTCCGTACATTTTCACGAAACATCTCGAATTTTACCAAAATGTATAAATTTTTCAGGACATGCAGAGAAAAATCCTCAAAAAAAAAAAAAAAAAATAACTTTTACAAAATTTTAAAAGTTGTACTTTTAAAAGGAGAATAGAATACGAGAATAGAATGGTATTATATCGTTGGTCTTAGTGTCTCGTATATACAAGAAACTGAATGTGAAACTCAAAACTGCAGATCTTATTTTAAGAGAATATTGTATTTAAGGTTCCTTTTATTTCTGTTATTAAAACTTCAAAACGAAAATGAAGATGTTTCTCTCTGTTCTGCTATTGTTCTGTAAAATCGAAAAAGAAAATTTTCTAGTGGATAACAAGTTATTTGAATTTTGCATCTCGTATTCATTCAAGTAGCGCCATGATTACTTCTTATTCTATTTATCAAATGCCAGTTGTAATTCAATTGTTGTGGACCCGGTAGCCGAGTGGGTTGAGGTGTCGGGTTCGATTCCCGGCTTCGGCGGAGGGTGGGAATTTTTCCACGCTCCATTCCCCTCCAAACGGGTCCTAGGGCCTACCCAACCCTCTGTCGAATGGGTACCGGGTTTCTTTCCCGGTAGTTAAAGGCGGGCGGGCGTCGGGCTGATCTCCCGACCTCAACCTAGTCCCGTTGGTCAAGAAGCGCCGGGAGCCTTACCTCCCGCGAGCCCTTGGGCCTGCATAGGCCTGTTGTGACGATCCTTTTAACTTTAACTTTAATTCAGTTGTTTCTATTTTTGAATGATTCCGATAATATAATATGGGCAAAGCTTTCTTCGGCGAAAAATTTCCGTCCTCCTAAAACCGACCGCGCCAATTATTTACCTGAGCACCAAATAAACCAGGTGATGTACTGTATATTAATTTCAATTGTTTCTTAAATGTTTTCACTTCTTTTTAGCTCACCTTCAACACAATACAGGGTGATTAAAAATTCCCTTTTAATTTTGAAAGGCTGGTCAGGAATATAAAAAACAAAACCGTATTCATAACGGAACGTATGTCCGTAAACGCCACTCGAATATTCTAGAGGGCATTCTTGGCAGCATATTAGTTAGGCAGTGTGAGACATCGTCATTTGAGACGTTGACTTTGTATGAGCAGAGAATGTATCGCTTCACTAAAGCTGAGAAGGCAGATATGCACCTAGCTTATGGGGCAGCGATCGGAAACTTCCGCGAAAGGCCTCGCATTTGTGCACATGTTCGGCAATCCATGCATCGACGTTGTAAGGCATGTAGTACTGTTGGTGGAAGGAACTTTAAGCACCTACTGTGAACCTGTAAATGTAGACCTTACTGTCCTATTGTATACATAGGGCTAATAAGCATATTGTCTACCTTACTTGTTGTCTTTTATTTCTGAACCTTAGTGTATCTTCCATCAAATTAGGGTGGCGTTTGCGAACATACATTCCACTTTGAATACGGTTTGTTTTTGTATTAATGTATTACTTAAGATTTGTACAGATAATTTTAATTCACCCTGTATGTATATGTATGTGTGTGTAGGTATGTATTCTGAACGTCCCCTGATCATTTAGGCATTTCTTCTTGAAATTTGAAATGCAGATTTACCGTCAATAGAGGATCTAAAAATTATATTTTATAATTGAAAACGTTTCGAAATCTTTCAAAATCTTATAAAGATCGTCTACAAGACACTGTCTTTATCCCACTTTAGATTTTCGTAGCATTTGTTTAGATTCTGTTGCTTAATGATTCTAAAAGTAAATGTTTCGAAAACTGAATAATTTAAAATGCCTAAGAATCCTCGAAATGGTAACCTATCCTTAAGTGGTTTGTGGTTAATCTTCCGAGATTTCTTATTCGAAAAGGATTTTTTTTTTTTTGCCTTTCTTACTTTCTTTGTTTTCGACTTGAGAATAATAAAATTTTTTCGTTGTGAATATTACAGTAGGTTCGTTCTCAAGGACGTACATCGCATCAAATTTTTATATGTTTTGTTTACATGAAAGTTTGGTTCCAAAGTAGCAACGGACTGAATTGGAAGCCACATCATTATTTACCAATAAGTTTTCTGAAGCAGGCTCATAAATGCATGCACGTGATTTATCTTCAGACAAAAAAAAAAATTAATTCATTTCTATTTAATAAATCGGGCGTTTTGGTTATTCTTTTTAGCGATCCTTTTTGGGAGATATTGTGGGAGCTATCAAAATCGGTAGCTATTGCGTTTGTTCTATCCATCCCTAAAAACCCCCGAACAGAAGGTCGGATCGACAAACGGAATTAACCATCGTGTTCAGAGGCCCAAGAACGTAGGAGTACGGTATTTTCAGGGACCCTAGATCTCTTGATAATGTCTAACAGATGGATGTTGACGATCCCGTATTTTCGTGATTTCACGTAATTTACGCGAGAATACGCTCGATCCATGTCTTCTCACAAAATATTGAAATATTTAAATGAATTATAATACGGAGAAATGCATGAGACTTTTACTACATTTTAATATAGTTTTAATAAATTGAAAACAGTCAATAAACAACAATAAATTCATTAAGTAGCATTTTCCTAGTGACAGACATTAAAAATACTAAATTCCTTGAGACCTGCTGAAGAGGCTAATGGCGAGATCTCGTGTTTTTCGTAATTCTCATGTTTTTCGTAAACGTGATCGTCAACATCCATCTGTTAGACATTATCTAGGGTTGAGATGGATTACAATATGAGAACATAAACGAACATGAATTTGCAACATTTATTGAAGGTGGAATTAATTGTAATATAAGATTAGTTATGTTATATTGAAAAGTACTAATATATGCACATATCGCCCCGTCACTCTCATTATGTTTGAGAAAAGTCGTCACAAAAGTATTGGAAAATGTGCCTGGAAAGTTATGAATATTTTATTTACAATAAAAATGGTATCCGTGTAACTCAGGTCATCTTTGTAATTGAAATGATGATTTTTAGAGAAAACAATAGACATTAAGAAGATTGTAACGAATTTTTATTTTGTGACTACTGTAAGAGTGAAATAATTGAAAAAAAGGAATAGAGTAGTGTATCTTGTCTATTAGGGTTTGTTTTTTTCCTCTTAAACTTTTTTTCTGAATGTCCACATTTTTTTTCATTTTTTTTTTTTTTTTTTTTTCTAACTTTAAAGTAAAAAAAAATTAAAAAAAAAAAAAAAAAAAAAAATTTTCCTTTTTTATTATTATTATGGGTCGCCCTTAAATTTATGCTTAAGCACAAAATTATACTCACTTGTTTATTAAACATAATTGCAAATGAAACCTAACTTTCATTCTAACATTCTCTAAAAATGTTACGTTTTGATAGCAATGATGATTTAAAGTTTCTACTATGAATATTAAAATTGAAAGACGGAAAAGCAGATTCTTTATTTTTTGCATTTTGTTGAGGTTTCCTCAAATATTTGCTTTCTTGAAGGAGTGGAGCAAATAAAAGTAAGTATTAAATAATGATGATTAAGTGGAACAGAGTTATAATATTTACTGGAAACTTCTATATAAATTACTTCGTACTAAATTTTTAGTAATTGTGTCTACAATTTAATTATTAAAAACACAAGTTAAGTATTTTAATATAATGCAAAAATGAAGAATAAATAAGAAGGGTTGTAAATTTTCCCTCGATTTATTTATTTTGAAATTCTAAAACTAAACCTCCCTTATGTGTTGACATTGTCTTTTTTATTCAATCTTTTAAGTTACTAAAGTTCACTATTTTTTTTTTTTTTTTTATAAAGCTGAATTGCTAAATAAATAACAGACTGTAAATCTCAAACGCTTTTACACTGAAAACCAAAACATATTTTTTTTTATATCTTGACGGTTGAGGTTCTTTGAAATTCAAAAACGATTCAAGTTATGCGGATGGACGGATGGAGGAATCTAGCTAATCAAATAATTAATTAGGATTAATTATTGTATTAACACAACATTTCTAATGCTCTGATAAGATTTACTAGTTGTGTTTAACTAGTATAATTAGAAGTTGTAGTGGGAAGAGAAGAGAGAATGGATTTCAAGAGAACTTTGGAGGAGGGGCGAAAGAAAGAGAGCAAAAATAGGAAATTGGGGGAGATTTTGGATGAGGTTCAATTATTAATGGATAAAGTGAAAGTAGTAGAGAATAAAGTTCTTGTAAATTTTTAGTGGCTTTCTTTCTTTCTTTTTGTTGCTTTTTATTATGGAAGTTTAAGTAATTTTCTTTACTGGTATTTCTAAAGGTAAAAATATGAGCGGTACTTTAATATGAGTGTTTTATTATGGAGTGAAGAAGTCTTTTGTGAGACTTACTCAACTTCCCGCCGCTAAACTTTTCCCCGAGTCTCTTTTCTCCGTTGGAAAATGAATATTTTAACAAGAGTCTTTTATGGTGGCTGCTTCGACGTAATTAAAAATCCGCTCCACTAAACAGTCTGTGTCAACAACGCCAACGCTAAGTTCGTGACCCGCCTTCTCCTTTTATTCTTTTTTTTTAAGTTTTCTTTGGTCTTGGGGAGGGAGGCGCCTTTGTCATTGCTAACATGTGTTGCTTTTTCTTGTGACACAGGAGGCAAGTCTTAAACAAGTCCCTCATTTGGGAGGACGGGTTTATTTAATATTGAATCTGAATTCAGCGAGGCGCGTTCACCAAGTGCTGCTTCTTTGCTCGCTCCGTTCACCAACAGCTCTAAGATGAGGTTTGTTTCGTAATACAAACCTTTTTAAGATCCTTTTTTTTTAAACGAAACTAACCACAGATTGCATTAAAAACGAGCAAGGTTTGATTTGTAATGTAATTGTCGAAACAAAAATTCAGTTGTTAAGTAATGGCATAAGAGATTTTAATTTCCGAAATTTAGCAACGCAGTTTCCTGTTTATTTCTGATCAAATGTCAAATCTATTGCAGAAATTCCAAAATAAATTTAATTGACTTTCTTAAAGATTCAAGCAAAGTTTAATTTAATTTAATCTATTTATTCGTTCCTGTGATAAACTTAGATTAATTAAGATTTTCAATTAATTTACGAAAAATCAGTTTTGAATCTATGCTAGTTATTTAGCTAGATTGAGATTTGACTTGACAGACTTGAGATTGACAGACTTCGAAAAAATCTATCTGTTAAATCCTTTTCAATCAAAAAGATCGGAAATTTGGTTATTCAGTTGATGGCAAAAATTGTTGGAAAAATTGGCTTTTATTGATAATAAAGTATGGAAGAAAACTTCATTACTGCGAAATTACGGTGGATTTATAACAGCAGCAGATTTAGGCTGTAATCGTAAGAGCGCTTTTTTTTATTTTTTGGCGGAATCTAAGATTCTATTGTCTTATCGCATACGGATGCTGACAAATTCTTATTCCCGATAAGATGACGCGAAAACCATTAGGAAATTACATAATACAAATGTACGGTAATCATTACAGTAATCGAATATTTATTACTTTATTAGCTGGAATCTTTGAAACTATTTGTCAAAAACTCCCAACGACAGCTGTTTCGTGTACGACAGACATCAACAATTTTAAATTGAAATATCATCAACAACCCTTAACAGTTACACGACCTTTCAATACATACAAAACTGTAATTCGGCACGAAATTTGAAAAGAAAGTAACTGGTTTCTCAATTGTGCAGTTATTTACAGAACATTTCTGAACGATTTCCCTCTGTTGCAACAGCGTTTAATCAATGGCTTGACGTCACATCTCCATACTAAGAAGAGTCTCGGTGTCTTAGTTGCTTTTCTCGTGAGTTCGAATAAGTTTCTGAACAATTGGAATCCTTCGTAAGTTCCAGCACAACAAAGTGATTAAACAATCGATTCGCTAAGTCGACAGCCAGTTAGATTCTTTGGAATTCTGCAAAGAAAAGCAGCCAATTAGCAGTTTCTTTTAACAACTACCTGGTTCCCTATTCGTTCCTTAATGAGTTCTTCAAAAGGTTGAATCTATAAAGAAAAAATAGCACAGACAATTTTTCCTTTTCTTCAAGACACCTTCTCTTTGTAGATCGATTAAAACTTCTTTTAATAGTTCTGACATAAATTGGAGAAGTTTGACATTTATGAAGGACACAATTGAACCCGGAGAAAGAAGAAACATATATTTTAAATGATCGGATTGTTAAATGATTTACTTGTCGTTAACTCTGAACATTAAAGATTTTTAGAAACTTGAGCAGAAACATGAATATCTTTATGTGAAGAATGTATACAATTATAAAAAAAGTGATGAGAATTAAGTTATTATTAAAAAAATACAGAATACGCTCAAATTCTTTCTACTACATTGGCGATAAGTAATTGTAATTGTCAAAAAAGGTTTATACTCCAAATGCTTCAGTTGTATTTTAAGGTATCTACCATAAAATAGCTAAGGATTATTTTGTTTAGGTCTCTGAAAGTGTATGTAATAAGAATACAGTAGACTCTCGATATCTCGAAGTCGCTAAAAAAAGGACGCTAAAAAAAATTGGAGATAGCGGGTTTTCGAAATAACAAGGCCATAACCAAAACTTAAAAATTCACGTAAAAACACAAGATACGGAATAATATTCTAAAAGTTAGAGTCTTGATAGATGAGAATAAGTATAAATATGTAATGATAGTTGACAATAAGTCTAAAAACAGCAATGATAATTTTAATTTTTAAAAGTAGTCGAAAATAATACAATTAAATTGAAAAGAATTAGTAAAATACAATGAACTTAAATTGCTCGAATTTCTTAAAAAAATACCTATATTTGCTTCGACACAATTGAATAGCGATTTTTCCGGAAAAATTCATTTTTTATTTCGAAAAATATTCGACATAATAAGGTTTTGAGTGAAAACTCTTCGACATAAGAATTAAAATTAGCATTAGATGAATATGTAATGTCAAGGGGAAAAATAATTTTTCGACTTATCAAGGTTTTCGAGAGTATACTGCATTTTAAAAAATTTGTTTTAAGAGGGGGGGGGGGGCAACCCTTGATTTCTTTGAATAACTTTTGAGAATACTGTTTTTCAGGAGCTTCATTGTTACTTTTAATAGCACAATAACAATAGAGACTTAATAACAATAACTGATAGAAACAGTTTGGCATTTATGAAACAACTGTCAGTCATTTTGGGTTCACTTATTCCAGACAGTCTCAGTCAAGTCTAACGGAAAGCACAGGCCTGTGCGCAGCGAAGTACAACATTACGATATTAATTTTTTTGTACAGTTATCTATGGAATATGATACCAAAGATACCGTATGGTAGCAGTTGCTTTTTTTTTATTTTTAAGCAAACTATTTTTATACAATAATAAAGCAGTTGTTGTATTGTAATATTCATGAGCCAAAGAATTGTTATTATAATGTTTATCGTTTTAGACCCTAAGCCTTACCATAAAGACGTCATTTTCGCCTCTCATTCGACGACCCCTCATTCCCACCACTGAACCTATTAGGACCCAAGCCAGGGGAAAAGTTGACAATCGAAAGACAGTCACTGTCATTTCAAGAAGAATGACCGAAGCACTTTCAAAATTTTTTTTTATCCTTTATGCCTGGTATTTTTTGGCAATTCTTGAATTTTTACAATAAATCAAAGATACATTATGTTAAACAAAATTATACATTTCTCACTGAAAAGTTAAGTTCTCACTTTAAAAGTTAGTTACTGTGCTAGCGCTCAGAGTTGAAACTCCCAGAATGCAAAGCAGATTATAGATTGTCCTTTCCTGGCAGTTCGCTAACATTGAAATAGAAGAGGTCGCTTTCTATTTCAATGTTAGCGAACTGCCAGGAAAGGACAATCTATAATCTGCTTTGCATTCTGGGAGTTTAAACTCTGAGCACTGTATTTTATTCGTAAGTTAAAAAAAAAAATGAATGACGAAAACTCAATGCTAACGTATTTTCATTTCATCAAAGATTTCCAAAAAGATTTTTCAATAAGACTTCACCAAAACTGATTACTTAAATTTTTTTTTTAAAAAAATCTCTTGTACCGTTTGTTAAAAATTGATGTTTTATATGAAATACATTTATGTATTCTCCCCCCCCCCCCTTAAATCTTGATTTTTATTTTTGATTTATTCTCCTGAAGTAACAGCCAAAAAATCCTCCTGACGTAGCTATTGCTGTATTTGCTGATTTTTGTCTTTTTTTCTCTTCGTAAGATGTTTTGCAGATGAAGCAATATTTCCCGTCTCCTATTTGATTAAAAATAAATGATGATACAGAGAAATCTTCATGAACTTCGTTTCTGATTTGAATTATCTTATTATTTAAAAGTAGATTTATTATTATTATTTTTTTCTAAATAACTTGAAGAATAATCGTTGTAATTGAAAAGAGAATTTATTAAAATGAAACTTTATTCTTAAAATCATCGTTAATTTTGGAGTAAAGCAAATGGAAAATTTTTATTTTATTAATTTCCATTTTCTGAGTATTATTTAATATTTTATCACAGTTTATAAAGTTGATATTTAAGAACAAAAATTTATTTATGATAATTTCTGCTTTCAGGATGAAATTAGATTCAGCTAGAGAGACTACGATACTTCGCTATCGCTTAAATTGATTTAAAATTTTCGAAATAATTAATGTGAACAGACATTTTACGAAATGTGTTACTGTAAGATGCACAAATAAATAAATAAGAAATTCAAAAGTTGTAACTATAGTTAAATTCCATTAGAATGTTAATAAACAGAGTGGATTAGTTGAACCCGGTCAAATGTCCCAGGAGGCTTTTCGAGAGCACTCTGTACGTTTTCACAAGAATAACGTATTCTAATACAAGGTGGGCACCGGAATGTTTCACTTGTGTACAACAGTGACCGTGTATCTGACGTCAGTAAAAAAAGCACCTCGCGACTTAAAACGCGCGTTAGTGACCGTGCGGTAATTCACAATGATAGGCAGGGAAAGTGGTGCGTTTCGGTTGACGTTAAAACAACGTGTGCTGTCATTAACTTTGTGAGTCGAAGGACAAAATCTCTTCAGCAAGACGTTTATTTGATGAGAATATGGTTTTTCTCTGAAGCGTGAAACAATGATGATATCACGACGGGTTGAGCGCACTGGTTTCGTTGAAACAAAGCATGGTGGGAAAGGGTCACACACCACAAACACTACCAAAGAGAACCAATACACTATCATCGAAGCGCTGGTGAAAGGTCAAAATTGACCGGATCATTGATTGTTGCTACTGTATGCAAAATTGATCGGACCCAACTGTTTTACCCTGAATGCTTAGATTTTATTATGACTAACTAATCATATTCAAATTTATTATTATTATTACTAGATCATCCCCCCTTGTAAGTATGAGATAATCCAAGAAGAATCGATTCCAAGCGGTTATGGCAAAAAGTGATGCATATTTTATCCCTTTTTGAATGAGCTCATTATTTGATAGCGCACGCCATTGTTGACGGAGAGAAGCTAATAGAATGAACATTGAAATTTAAATTTTTAATCTTGTAGGCTAAAATTAATGAGTTACTTTCTTTTTTCTCTGGCTCTTCTCTCATTACCCCCCCTCCCCCACAAAGAGAGTCATAAGAAACGATAATTTGAATGTAGTCCCCGTGGCCTAATGGATAAATCGTCTGACTTCGGATCAAAAGGTTGCAGGTTCGATTCCCGTCGCGAACGTTTCATTGTAGTAATTTTTTCACAGGAAATTAACATTTGCGCCGGTCAGACAGACAGAGAAATAAAAGATTTTAGTAAAATAGATTAATGAGGCTTCGGTTATGTTTTTCATTCTGTTATTTTTAACCTTTATCCTTAATTACCTGTTTAATTTTCACTTGGGTCTGAAGGGAATTGGGAAAATTAAGGAAAATTCCTGGAACCATCAAAGGCTGGAAGTATAGGGATTCGAAAACGTGACTTCTACCCAGTACTTTTTGTTTCTAGGAAACGTTCCAAGATTTTTAAACTGATTTCTAATTACCGGACCGATGTACGAATCCGTGTATTCTACCATTCATATCAGTAGGACTTAAGTTTAGAAATTTGCACTTCTTTTTTTCCTTCTAGAGAAAAAGCCTGGGTTCATATTAACTTACATTCCTTCTAATTCCTCGATTGGGGGGAAGATGTCTTTCGGGAATGGATCCAGCGATCGAAATTTGGCACCGGCGGAGGAGGGACCGGTCCAGATCCCCGTCTTCGTGGAACCTCTTCTGTTATCGATCAGCGCTGAGCATCGAAAAGTAAACGCCACCTAAAGGAATCTAGCGTTTGAATTATGTGTTTACAACTCAATTAACTTGTTGTTTGCTGACGCTGAAGGGTTGACATGGGTTGTGTTAATCTTCCCTCCCACCCTCAACCTCATTCCTTTATCTTCCAGACATTGACATATTTGAAATCTGTGTGAGAATGTTGATGTAGCAACAGCTGTTTGCATTAAGATTTTAACTTTCTATATAAATTAAAAAAAAATAAAGAGAGTTGCGTCAGACGTAAAAGACGGTACATTGGTCTTAAAGTGAAATTTTCGTAGAGTGCCTCTTAAGGGACTCTAAAGCTTTTGCAAACGAATCAATATCTTCATAGCAGTGCTGCTATTTGAGGCTGTCTAGTTTAACATAATTCCTTAAGGAATATTTTGGAAAAAAAAAATCCTCTCTTTTTTAAGTAAATATTATTCCCATATTGTTTGTTTGAAATGTCTTGAGCATTTGTGATTTCTCAATGGAGGCTTTCCTTTAATGATCACTGCAATCAGAAATAATATATTTCTTTTCTTTTACTATAGTATTTTTGAAAAAAAGAAGGGTTTGCCATATATGGTCATTATGTAGCAATCGATTTTGTCTGGAATAAACGTCGCCAGTCATGAAGTCATCAACTTGACCTCCGAGCAGTCAGTCCAAGATGGCGTCGTTTTGTGATAGCATAAACGTGACCAAACGTTAAACGGGACAAACTTTGCATAGCCAAGCAAGGGGAATAGTATGGATTGTTTTTAATTAATAATAACAAAAACATAAAAATGTATTCGTAACTGTAGAAAATATAAAAAACCAGAATGTTTTCGAATTTTTTGTAAAATTCAGTTACGGATCTTAGCAACAGATGGCGCTATTACATCCTGAAGCATCAATCCATAAGGAAATTACGTCATCAAATGCTCTTCTTTCATGAACTGAAAGGGTGTCATACTAGAAACAAAGCCTAACTTTTATCCCATTATTGAAGGCAGTTTATTGTTCCTATTGTTGCCGTAAGGATTCTTGCAATTGTCTGATGTCAGATTTCAAACGTTACCAATCCTTTAGTTGCACAACTCAATAGCGAATTTTAAATCCATTTCATTAATATTAGCGTAAGCCATCAACAGCGATGGGATATCAATGCGATTGTTTTAGGTCTCATATCAACGTTAGTCAATTTTGCATCAAACGATTTATGGGAAGAAAATACAGGAATGAAATCTGAATGTAAACATGGGTTGACGGTAAAGTCATCCACCATCTATGAATTTGATATCAGATATTCGAAGGAATAAATCATTTAATAACGAATCACCATTCTCACGATTTCCATAACATTCAACAATTTCTTGGAACATGTGAGCAGTAGGCCTATTTCCTATCCCGAAATTTAAAGTTTTTGCGGGAAGACGTACTTTTTTCTTGTCAATCTGAGAAGAAAAACACAGTATCACTATTTTTACTAAAGACTTTACCCACACGAAATGCAAATTAAAGCAGAAATCTCTCAAAATAACATTTATTGAGAAGCTTCTTCCTTCATTTGCTGCTACTTACGGAGCAGTAAAATTTATAACCAATTATTTCATTCCGTTACGTTACTAAATTACAAATACAGGAAATTGTGCAAGTAATAATTTTGTTATTTCTCTAAAATGTCTGACCACATATTTAGACATGGCTCATCAACGATTTGGATATTTTAAGCTTAATTTAGCTGTAAGGAAACTCAAGACAAAACAATTCCTCCAGATACTTAATGATTTTAATGGTTATTTACCGGTGGAAGTTAATGCACAAGTTCAGCTTAAACATTTGCTTAATTGAATTCCAATAATTGAACTACGGGTAATTGATAAATGCCGTGTTAAAAACTTGTGGCATCGACTTTTTTTGTTGTTTTCCAAATGGATTTTATTTCATTGCGTAATTGGATATTGACTTTAAAATAACACGTTGTTTGTCAGATAGATTGCTTCATTGACTCTAACGTGGCGTTACTTATTGAAGCTTGTAAAATGTAAGCACGGGGAAAATGAAGCAAGTGAAAGAATTCAAAAGTATCAAGAAACGTTGGTATCTTAAAGAGTGATTTGCATCAAATTCCTTCGAACGAATTATATTGCGAAGAAATAAATCGGGGATCTTTTATAAGAGATATTTTGTTTTCTTTACATTTAATTAATCGGATTCGGCTTATAATTAAAAACTCAAGTTATCTTATCGCTTCCATTTTTTTTTTAACTTTTATATTTTTTTTTCATTCATTAAGTTTAGAAGAATTTATTAATAATTTATTTAATATTAGTAAAATCATTAATTATAATGTTGTAAAAGTCTTTTGAGATGATCAACCAATAATTCTCTTTTTATGTTTATTTTCTTAATTCCCCAACGCTTTTGGCCGCGCAAGTAGGAGCTAAATTATCAATTTTTTTTATCATCATTTCAATTATTACTGAATCACTTTATTAATTATTAAATAAATTATTAATAAATTACCAATATCTCTTGGTGTTGTTGTTTCTTAATTATCTTAAAAAATAAATATTAATTCTTGATATTTACTAACTAAATATTAGATAGTTACGAATTAATAAAATATTTCATGATTTATTTTGTTTTTAATCATTTTATTAAGTAAATATTAGCTATGAGATTTATTCACAAGGATTTTTTTTAAGCCAAATTTCAATGAATTCTTTTTAATCATTTTCAAAATAAGAAGGAAAACTATGAAAGTTTTCTGGTACATTCCAGTAATTCAGCTTTAATTAAACGATATTAGTAATTGTTTGGTAAGATTTTTCTGTATAATTATTAAATAAGATTGAAATCGTTTTAAGATTGCTTTGCTGCATTACATTCATGTACAGCAATCAAAGTGACATTAAGTTTGAGGGGTTTCAATTCATTCTGTAATGAGAATGTGTAGATGGTTAAATTTAACGCTATCTTTTTAATTGAACGTTTATTTAACCATCGAAAATTGATTTGTTTTTTTCCCTTCTCATTTACAATAAGTTTGATCGAATTCTGTTGACCCCGAACTTTCAGGTTGTAGCCATTTTTTCTGATTTTGCTGAAACTATTGAAGTATCCCCACAGATTAATTTCTGTCCTTTGAACTGATATTTGTTTTCAATCAGATATGCGTCTAAGGAAAAACTATCTTTGCTTGAAATTACCTTTGTTGAAATGCATCCGATCTTACAAGACATTTCTGCGATAAACTTCTTGCATTGAATTTTTATTATTTTATGAACTGTCGTAAAAAATTAAAATAATAATTGTACAAAGTATCTAATACATGTTAGTGCTTTGAATAGAAATGGTATTTTCAAAGAAACCATAAAATAATAGTTTTTTTCGAATGACAAGCCAGAAATTGTTGCAAAATAAAGGAGGCTTCATTGTGATGGAATAAAAGTTATGATGGCATAGCGGAGTCCTTAACACATTGATGTTATATGTTGTTATACTTTTAATGATCAACCCAATTCCATGAGCAATTTCTGGTCCAAATTTCCCGCATATTTTCATTGCATGGAATTCTAACTTAATGTTTTTGTGTAACTCATTGTTTTTCTTTACGTCCATCAAACACCTAAAAATACTTAATAATGTTTTGAACGATAAGACAAGTTCAGACAACCTGCGCCTGAAGCTTCCCCGTGACCGTCTTGGTGATTTGACTTTAGTATTATTATTTTATTTTTGTTTAATTTATTTACTTATTTATGGTTGATTCGTCATTAATAAAACTGCAACAATACTATACTGTTGGGATATATATATATATATATATATTGTTGGGTTAATATTTACTGTAGACTTTTTTTTTTCCCACAAACTTAAACTACATGTCCCTTGCCCTATAGTTATTTTTAACTTATTACTCTTATACTAATTATTTAAAATATATCTTTAATATAATCTAATGTAATCTATATAACTTAGATTACATAACAAAGTGTTCCCGAATTTTGAATCATCCTGTACGAATCATTGTTTCTAGTTTTAAATATTCGTATTTTATTAACAAATAAGTGTAACTTAGAAAGAATTATTTTTATTATGTAATTACACATTGTTTTTGCCGCGTGAACAAATTTTACCAGGAGTTCACTTTAACAGTTACTTTTACGACGAATAATTTCACATATTCTGTACATTTGTGGGAGAAAGTGTAATAAAAGTTTCCTTTAATGGTTCCAGAAAAGTAATATCATCAATATTTTTCTTTCTTTTATTTTAAGGAGAAAGAAGTGTTTGTCAGATTTATGTGTTTGACAGACTGCCAAGTCGATTCCACAGACTGCATTAACTCTTTGGAGAAAACGAAAAGTTTTTAAAGATAAAAAAAGGAAAAAAAAAATTACCTAAGAGTTTTTTATTCAGAGTTGAGGGGAGTAGAAAACTAAAATTTGAAAATATCACTTTGCAAAGTATTAATAAGAATCCCGTGAAATATATATGGGGTTTTCTGAAAACAAACGTTTTAATATATACCACCTGCTCTTTCTTATGTGAATTTTTTTCTTTGTTCCTTCTGTAAGACGATGGATGTAAATTAAGCTTTTTTACCAAAGTATATGGTGATAAGTTACTGTTTAGGGCTGCAATTAACAGATCGAATCTTTAGATAAGTTGCGATCCATACCGAAATCATACTAATATAAAATTTATAATTTTGGTAGATTGGATTTAAAGATCGACTATTTACTAGTTGGCGTTTCTGCACTGGTTTTCTCGCAGAGTATCGTAAAGTCTCGCATAGCGCCGAGAAAATTTTCCTGGCGTATAAAATGCAAAATGAAACAGCTCTGGGAAGTCCCTGCAGCATTCACTTCGTAAATGCACCTTTTTGATCAGGCCATCGTTTCAAGAAGAAAGATATAGCTAATAAGTAAACTTAGGTTAATCTCCACAGACAAATAAGTCTACTGAACACATAATATCATAAAAATATAGGGTTGCTTTTGATTTAAGTATTTGGTCTTGGTTTCTTCTCTTAAGCTTTCTTAAGCTCCATACCATGCCGCAATTCTCAGTAAGATGAAAAGTAATCATTGCTCTTTGCTTGTCTGTTGAACCCTCCGTGAAGCGTTTTGTGTACGAATAAAGAATGCATGCACAGTCGAAATTTGTGTTATAACAGGAATACGTATTTAGCGTCGGAGTTTCAGAGTATGTGTGGCAAGAATAACTTACACTAAATGAGGGAGGTAACTCAGGATTGGAAACATTTTTATAGTTTTGAGCTGTTTTTGAAACAAAAAAGAGCTGCAGTTCGATCGTAGAAAATAAAAAAGGAAAGCAGGGAATGACATTAACATCAAAATTATTGGAAAAGTGATTGAATCAGCAAAAGAAATGCTGAAGAAAGTACAGGTTACTGATATAAAGACAGGGCCTGTCTTTATAACGAATCAGCTTTGTACTAGGCCATTACTGAATGAGTTAGGTGTTCAAAAAGATAATTTTTATGGATTTACGTTAATTTTAATAGGAACTATAATACTCTATTTCAAGCTTTAATTATTATTATTATTTTTATTATTATTATTGAAATTAAAATTGACAATCCTAACAAGCGAATTTCTAAATTTTTCTTTATTTATATTTTGAATCTGTTTTATAAATTTTATATTATAAATTATGTTATTAGATTACAAAAATAAAATCAGAAAAAAAACTGGATATAAAAAGAAAGGCAATATAAAGACAAAATGTAAGAATATCTTTATTATAAGTTTCCTAATTGATAATCTGAATAGTTAAGTAAGAATAATGTAAATCAAAATGAAATATTTAAATGAAGTTTCTTTGTCTAGACGAAGTTTCTTTGTTTTTTTCTTCTTCTTCTTTCTTAAAATGCTTAAACTACGTTAAATAATATGAAAGAGTGTCTGGATTAACCGAACTTACGATAATAATATTTGCTTTCTAAATAAACCGAATAATAAGAAAACTCATTGACTGATATCATTTTTTGCCCTCTGGTGTCAAGGTATTTATTTGGGATAAGTTTACACTTAACTTAATATTCAACTTAAATTAAAGTTTATTGGTAGCACAGCATTAAACTTTTAAATGAAATTATTGTTACCGTCAGAAGACTTTTAGTTTTGGATAACTGCAGTTTTAGATATAAGGATGTAATTTAGTTAAATTTTGCATAGATATAAAAAGTAAGATACGCCCAACTTATAATCATGAGCACTTAAGAAGATGACCCATAGAATCTTCCTAAGCACTTTCCATTGCATCTGACGGCGGTCGTAGTCGTAAGCAAACCGACTCGTCTGCCGGCGAATTGAATAATGATAATGAAAATCAAATTTTTAATACTTACCGTTATAATAAACAGCTCCTACCTTTGCTAACAAGATAGGACTCGTTTTGTCTCTGACCAATGCTTACAGACAGTTTTCGATGCCTTGCTATCTTGTATGCGTTCGCATCACACTAAATGTACAGTAGATAAATATATATATATATATATATATATATATATATATTTTGCGTGTTTCCCTAACTTTCTGCATATCATTAACTTTAAAAGTGTTTGGACACAATTGTTAGTAATGTGTACTGATTTGATTTTCGACTTTCTACCATAAGTCGAGGACTATCTGTAGTATATCTTCTATTTGATACCTATCGTAAACATTAGAAATGTAGCGTGCTTCTTTATTTTTAGGAAAACGTAAAATCCGAATACTTAATTAGTTGTGGGTGGTTGTGCTACTGTCGCAGAAATTAAGATATGAGTAATTATTCACAATATATGAGTGAAATCACATTTAAATAAAAGTAGGAAGATAAGAAACTCGGCTGTATAACTGCAGTAAGTTTCGTAAATAAATTGCTGGTGGAATATATTTTTGATGCAAAAAACTCTTTTTTTAGGAAAAGAAAATTCAAATCGTTGGTAATATTTTACTTTGCTTCGTCTTTACAGCGGATCTGTTTTGTCTCGAGATTAAATACGAACGAGGAAAAATGAAGCAACAAAGGAGTTTTAGATAAACCAGACACTGTAGTTTTTATTTATGATTTTTCTCAATTAAAGCCTACTACTTTACGACCCCACTTTCACACTTAATAATAATTTAAGAAGCAGTTACACTTGTATTTGAGAAGAAAGTTGTAAAAAAAAGTATTTGAGTCATGCTGTTGTTAAAATTAATAAGGGTTTTTACCAATAGGAACTTCTTGCCAGTTAATTCTTGCCCTGGCTTGAAATTCATGCGTTGTAAAATGCAAAATAAAATTCATTGTGAAAGTAGCAGAACTAAATGAAAATACTTCGAATACTTTTATGTATTCTGGTTCAATTATGAGGGGGAATCGGGAACGACTTCCCTCTCATAATTGAACCAGAAAGGCATTTTATTTATTCATTGTGCTGCACTTGTTTGTTTTTTTGTTTTTTCTATTTTCATTAAACCTTGTGCACGTTAATTTATTGTTTACTTTTATGT
Source organism: Thereuonema tuberculata (assembly GCA_023159025.1). Lineage (NCBI taxonomy): Eukaryota > Metazoa > Arthropoda > Chilopoda > Scutigeromorpha > Scutigeridae > Thereuonema > Thereuonema tuberculata. The sequence continues at coordinate 27,688,301 of JAFIDM010003189.1, read as the reverse complement.
TTGTCTTTGGTATTATTTTTTTGTACCAGAAATGATAATGCAGAATGGATATTAATGTGTAAGTCACATGATTGTAAACAATTTGATGGTAAACTGGAGTTCTTAATACTGAATTATTAGTGAATATCTTAAAAAAAATCTTGTGGAGAAAGCCTGTACAAATTTTTAAAATCCTAAATCTGTAAAGCATTGAGGGATACAGATCTCACTCAAAAAACAAAACAAAAATTAGAGGAAAATATAACATTTATTATTTAGTAACATTCTTATATTTGAATGCGGAGGTGGGTTTTTTCGTATCGTTCTTGTAAGTACTATCTCTTTATCCGGAGTATACTTAATCAAATATCTTGAAGTGATTTCGAATAGGGACCAATGAATCACTCCACCATTCCTTCTTTCAATTGGATACTTAACTGATATTCTAAAGCAGTAATGATGTCCTGTAGCATCCTCCTTACATGTATTCATTGGCTGCAACAATGGCAGCCTGAAAAAAACAAAAACATTATTTTACAGAAAACAAGTTTGATAGTTTGAAAGTCAAAATGAGATGCAATACTGACACAACTAGCTCTCTCTCGTGGCGAATTTTAGAAGCTCAGTTATGCCGAAAAGAACTCTAAAAACCCTTTTTTTTTTTTTTTTTTTTTTTATTTGTAAAAACCCGGAAATGATTGAGTTATGTCGTTGTTGCAGCCAGTGTGGTCATTAACGACATATCTCGGTTTGTGGTTATCCGTACGATGTGATACATCGTGTTCATAAAGTTCGATGACGCCGGAACCTTGTCGATGCTTATTTTGTTGTAAAATAACGTTAAGAAATGCTGCAGAGAAAGATAGGTAGTGGAATTCCAAAATGTCTTCTTTCTATTACGATTCTTGGATGGAAGTTAGGGTTGTAAGTATTCTTTGCGTAGTATACCTTACTTAATGGACGATATAATCTCGACGACTCAAGAGCATATTTTGCCAATTCGATAGCTAAAACATAAACGGAAATTATCACAGAAGACTGAAAACCTTCCAGTCTTTATATTGAAACAAATGTTCTTAATGAAGCGTGGCTGACTGAAAGAGGTACATTCGGACAAATAACCATTTCTAGAGACCAAACTTGCAATATAGTTTTTTTCCTCTATATTTGCTTTATCTCTTGCAGAATCTACTCATTTTCTCAGTTTTATTAAGTAATTTGTATATCTGCATTTGCCTTTATTGGCCTAATTGTGATATATCGACATGGTGAAATCAATATCAGATAAAGATACTCGGACGTTGCTGCAAAACACGGTAGATTTCGTATCAAGACTTCGCCGTTTTAGTGACGATATCAATACACAGCAGTCTGTATTGAATTAGCAGAGATCAACGTCAACCAACTAACTTAACAATGGCAGAATCGAGATGCTCTGTTATTGTTATGTTTGTAAGTTTCAAACCTTGGGTTTCCCCAGCAAAAACAATATGGCGGGTCAAGGATCAAAGCACATACTACCAAGTGTAAAGATGTGTGCAAGAATAACAATAATAATAATTATTATTAAATACGAAAAAATAATAACTGAAGCTGACTTGTTTTTAAGGCATAATTTATTCGCTTCACGATATGAATTTTCGATCTTAAGGTAAGTTATGATTTAACTCGTATTTTTAAATAATAATTTCTAAAAAAAATTTTGAAAAAACAAAAAAAAAATCCTACATAATCCTGCATTTTTTTTAACCCCGCATAAGTTTGAATCTTAATTCACTTAGCAACTGTAGTGAATTTCATTAATTCTGTTGTTTTTTCAAAAATGAATTGTTTCTTTTTCTAAGGAATTTCTCGGGGAAAAAAAAATACAATATTAATCAAAACCAAATGAAAATATTATTTTAAAAGTTGAATAAATTAAGGTCTTCCTTTTAATGCAACTTCTTGGTTTAAATTAATAAGCGGGAAGATTTTCTTACTTCAAGAGCGGAAAGAAATAACATTCCAATTCTTCTTAATTAATTAGGAGAATAAGAATTTTTGTGGTGTTGTTTTCTTCTCCTTTGATTTTTTTTTTTTTAATTTTTTCAAGTCGAATGATAATTAGGGATCATTAATTAAGCTTACTTGTTTCAGTTTATAATAAAAAATTATTATTGTGACTAGTTCGTTGTAATAATTAATATTATGAATCTATAATTTATAATTCGCTTTGATTTGGTTTTCAAAATGCTTTTCGTAGTTTGGAATTCTCTTTTATCTCGAATTTGTATGCAACCAATTTCCCCTGAATTATTGATGGAGATTCATGTACGTGGCTTTATTGGCTAACATTTACATTGAAATGGTTGCTTGTTACGAATTGATGAAAACGATTCGTTCCTTGAAATTAGAGAAGAATTGACGCATGACGATTACATAAGCGGTGCTGTTATCATCTGAATTAACAATAATAACTGAATTTGAATGCAGGATTCATGAATTTCTATTTCAGCAAATTTTGTATGAACTGCAAACACTTAGCATCGAAGACTTTAAATAGCCCGCTGGAATATTTTCGTTTATTTTCTTTGTCTGTTGAGACAGAGAAGCCAAGTAGTCTGATAGAGGAAGTATAATTTCAATAGCAAGTATATACTAAGTACGGCGGCACGGTTGGCGTTGTCACTAAGACAGTGGCCTCTCGCCTCTGAGTACCGGGCTTCGTTTCTCATGTGGGTTTCGTGATGGTGGACAATCCGCGCTGGGCAGGTTTTCTCGGGGTTCTCCCATTTCCCTGCACTTCCCCCACCATACTTTCTCAGTCTTTCTCTCCGTCTGTCCTCATTTCAGTGGGATAGCAGAATAGGCCACCCACATTCACCACAATCAATCAATCAAGCAATATAGTAGTGATTTCAGTAGCAATAAAAGACCACTGTTCAGAGAGTCTACGAATATTATTTAAAAGTTTCTCAAATGTACCTCGTCATCCATTCAGAATCATATTCAGTACAGAAACAACTGGATTTAACAACGAAATTGAGCTACTGGCAGTTTGCTTGTAACTAATATTGCTATTGCGGAGAAGAGTATAACCTCGATCTGATATTATTTGAAACGACCAAGCAACTGTATCGCAAGTATTTATTTTAAGAACGCTGCTATTTGTTGCCCAATCATAAAACCGACCTCACTTTTTGTTGTTTTTTTTTTGCTTTTTTTTATTCAGTTTATTTTTCTCTAATTTTTTTTTTGACAACGTTATCCTTCAGTTTTGTAGAACGTATAAAAATAAAAAAAAATGAATAAATAAAAATAAAAATTACACAAAGAGTAGGGCATTCCGACATTTCTGAACGGACATTGTCTTAAATATGTTACATTTTAATACATTAATCTATACCTTAATTCAGAAATTAAAAACGGATAAAATTTGTTTATACTTTAAAGAGAAAAAGGGTCTTGATTTCTTTTTTTCCTTTTTTTTTTAATATTTTCGTAATGGAGCAGATTGATTTGTCGTGAAGAGTCCCAACCATCCACCCCTTATTCTGTCAAAGCAGGCTTTTCTCCGATTGTAAATAGGATGATGTGGAATATTGATGACATTTGACCTTCCACTATGTTTCCGGTCCTTCTTAATCTGTAGCATTTCATACCTCGACTGTGGAATCGTTACACTTTGTGTTTGTAATCCTTGTTTGTTTGAGATTGTCTTTTTTTTCTCTTCTCGTCTCAGAGGATTCTTGGTTGCCAGCAGACGAACCAAAACCTCCTCGGTTTCTTAATATTTTAGGAGCAGTTCCATGGTTTGTCGCCTATGTTTCTTAGGAAAGCGAGGCTCAGCAAATGCATGTGCGTGCCCTTAGTAACATTTGAATTGCTGGGTCCATCTTCTTGAAATTTGATATGCAAATTTAGGAGAAAAAAAACAATCTGACTTTCAACATTTGAAATTTCTGGGTGTTGGTCCTTGATATTAGATTTATAAATGATATTAGATTTATAAATGATATTAGATTTATAAATGTTCATTGTAATTATCAATATAGCAGAGGATGTAGTAGATTTAAGCTGTATTTAAAATAAATTTATTCTTCGTTGATATTAATAGATTTTTAAAGAAAAGGAAATAAAAATACATCGTAGGAAATATAGTACGACGAAGATTTGTCTTTGTTATTTCATTTGCTGTTCCAATTTAAGTGAGAATAAATACTGTTGCAGTATGGCTTCAAAATATAAGTTAAGTTAAAGGCTAAAGAAGAATGCTTTTAAATGTGTTTAAATTGGAAGAATGGAGATTTTTCCTATTACAGCAGATATAAGTAAAGTATATGATAAATCTATTGTAATTTTTAAAGTAATTTTTTAAAGTTTAACAATACGTATAGTTAAATACTAGGTTTATTATGAGATTTTTTAAAGAAGGATAGCAAAAGCAACAGGAGTAAGGTGAAGAAAAAAGTCCTTAGAAAATCATTAAAAAATCAAACATTGATGTATAACAATGGCTTTTACTCCGTTTGCTAATCCACTAATTTCACATGTATTATTAACCATAGTGTTAAAGCAAGCTTGAAATTTCCTCGACAGCAAGCATGAAATATCAGAAGGATTTTTTTTTTCTATATTTTTTTTCTTTTTTTTTGGTCAGAGTGTTTATTGGGATTGTAAATTAAAAAACATCTTGCTTCATTTCGGTCAACGTATGAAGAAAATAATGAGATAAGGAAGCCGAATATGAAGCTCTATAGGAAAAAAAAGAAATTCAGTAGCGAAAATCTTGATGTTAATTGGCAGAAAGAAACTGAATAAGGAATTGATAAATCGTTGTCCTAAAAGATTGAAAGCGGAAGTCAGCAGAGAAATAACGAAGTTCAAATAAAAATTTGATGCATATAATATTAGATAAACTCAGTGTAGAAGTATGAGAGGGAGCTTAGTTTTTGTAATCATAGATGGTTGCACGGATTTGCAGTCTGATATGTTATCCGCCTATTTTTTTTAGTTGAGGAATACGTAAAGGTAAATATACGGTATATATAAATTACTTATAAAAATGCCTTTATTTATTTTCTTTTTCCTTGTTTTGGGTTTTAAATTCCATAATCAAAATGTCTCTTAAAATGTCAAATATTCAACAAGAATCTGACTCTTGGAATTGATCGACGATGAAAAGAATTCCAGTGAATAAGATTAAATGCAAGGAATTCGACTCAAGAAAGTCGAAATCAGATTCTAAACGTGAAGATTCTTATTTGCTGTTCGATTATTAAATTTAAAGCTGTTTTTTTTTCTTTTTTTCTGTGTCTTAAATCTTTCTAAATCCTTGTAGAAAGACGATGGCTTTGATAATAAGAGAAATCTCATTCCCAAGACAGAAATTGATGAGGGCGACTGTTGGCAAGAAACCAAATTGGTTATTAATACGGTTCTCGCTGTTTTATAATGAAGACAAAGAGGCGAAAATGGAAATATAATTTGTACTTTCTTTCTGTCTATGTTGCGTTTATGACACTGCCCTGAAAGCAATTACGACACAGATCAGAGGGAATTTCTTTTAATTTTATGAAGAATCGTGATAGCTGACCAAATTGGCAAAAAGAAAAGTTATTAAAAGTAATTATAAGTTATTATAAATTATTAAAAATAAAAATCCAAAATTAAGTTTTCCAATAAGGAAATTGTATTCCTGCCTTCACTTCACGGCATTCTACGAAAACTATTTCGATTGGTTATGAAAAATAATAAAAGTATTAATATGATGTTCGTCGTTAATTAGATATTAATTTCGCCCTTTAGTAGCAAGTTAAACATTCACGATTTGTCATATAATAATATACTTAGATTAAAAAGAAAAGTTTTAACAAAGAAAATCTTTATCAGTTGATTAAAGGCATTTTATTTATTCGTTGTGTACCCTTGATTTATATTTACAATTGATTAATATTCCGAACCAGATATGACTGCAAAACTATATAAATCTTACACTACAAAATTTTTAACGTGCATGCGAACAATTACATGAAATAGAAAACAAACACGCACAAGAATGCTTTCCACAAACAGATCAGTAAACTTTTAATCTTGTGCGTTTTTGTTTTCTATTTCATGTAAAAATCATTAAACGCTTTTAGTTAAAAATAGAAGCAGGTTTATTAATCTAAAAATTTGTATGTCTCTACGTTGAAATTAGAAATTAACAATGGGCATAAAATTTTATATTATTATGTTAATAATGTGTATCAAATTTGATATTGGCTTAATCTTCTTCATTTATCACTAATACCATGAGGAAATTTAGTTTTAAATTTTGGTATCTGTGAAAATGTTTCATGTAGAAAGACAAATCAGCATATTGTTTGATATTTAACGTCATGGTTATATATTAAAAAATAAAAAAAATCCTTAAAGTAATTTTCAGTTATTAAAAGCAAATTTGATGTAATTGATTTGTTTAAATAACTGTTGACTACATCAACATAAAGATCTTTCTAATACATTTTTTATATCTTTATTCCCAATGGATTTAAGATCACTCCAGTCCATCAACTGATTTTGAAGAAGTTTGTTAAATCCATTTCTCCTGAAGCCATTCAAAGATTTACACTAAGTCTTCCCGTTCCCTCTCACTTAAGCTGAATTTGGATTTTAAAAGATTCCGTGCTTTCAAAACAAGCGAATTTAATAATGTTTGTAGATTATTATTCATTCGCTTTGATTTTAATATTTTTAAAACTTATTGATTATTTCCAGGAACTGTTCACTTAGTTGAATTCTTCTTGACAAAAATAGACCGAAGCACTTATCCCTTTTGAAATGATAAAATGAATAAATCTTTATTGTAAGCGCTTACCAATGTTTTAACATCGTGTGATTCCTCAATTAATTTTAGAGAATTATTTTCTCAAAGTTAACTCATTCCCTTTTGAGTGTAGTGCTAATGTATCTTCTTGTTTTTACAAGTAATATATCAAGTTACCCAATATTTAGATATTTGGTATCTGGAAATCCAGAAGAATCTGTGAGAGACGCGTGTTTTATGTAAGGGTTTTTGTCTGGTTTAGTCTGGATGTAGTATCAAAATGATCTTAGCTATGTTTTTGAATTTTTTGTTGATTGACAGCTTTAAATCATGCAAGATAAATAATCAAATATTTACAAACTAGCCGGGTACCGTCGCTTCGCTCCGGAACCCTTGCGTATATAGCATTAAAAAAACAATTTTATTTATTTAGCAAATTAATATTGAGATCGGAGAACATACGACTTTCCAGCCCGTTGTGCCCTTCTCCACTTAACTCAGGTGTATTGCGGGTTGGCGCCACACACCTGGGGTTGCCGCCATACACTTTATCGTCAGTTTGCCAAATTATTCCCTATCCCGAATTTCGAAAAATCCGGCCTTATTCCTTGTCTACATCATCTCTGTGCAAAATTTCAGCCTTCTAGATCCAAGGGTTTGGGGTGGGCGTTGATGAGTCAGTGAGTGAGTGAGTCAGGACTTTTCTTTTTATATATGTAGATTTTCATGAATTTTGTTTTGTTAACATCATTGATTAGTTCTTTATAGATTATATTTGGATGTGTTATTTT
>JAFIDM010003189.1:27636664-27672778 GCA_023159025.1 Thereuonema tuberculata | reverse complement strand
AAAATAGCGGTGACTATTTCGCGGATATCGTTATTACCACAAAATAGGGTCCCTATTTATACCTAATGTGCTAATGTAAAAAGTTTCCTAACGTGTAAATGAATTTACAAGTGCGATTTTCGCAAGTGATCATATTGTACTTTACAGTGACAAATCGTTTATTAAAAGTAATAAATAACTAATAAGGAAAAACGCATTGTGAAAAAGACCAAAAACCTTTCTGAACCATACGATTTTTTTGTGTGTGTGCCTCCACTTAGACTGATCGTTATCTCTCAATCGCTTTCCGGATGCAAATGTCGGCTGGGAACTTGGGGCGAGGAGGAGGATGGAGTTGGCAACGATTTCCATAACCCCTTGCACTTAATGAGAGTCGGCGGAAGACGAGAGCAGCACCAACGAAATGGAACCTCTACCTGGCTCCCTATGACTCCCTGGAGAGCCAGGCCAGAAGGGTTAAAAACTCACGTCCGCCTCTGATTAAAAGGGGCAAAACAGAGACGGAGACGGAGACGCGTTTTACAACTCCTTTCCGTCTAAATGCTCGTGCGTTTTTTGATTAAATTAGGGGAATTACGAATGAGATGAAATTGCAGCTGTAATTCTTTTCATCTTCCTTTTGGGAGAAAGAATGAGGAAGAAAGGAGGAGGATTCGAAACAACGACCACGTTTTCAGAAAGCGTTTCGAGAAATAAATAAATAAATAAATAAAAATAAATAAAATGCTTAAGGAATGTTTACAAATAGTACTAAACAAAAGAAATACGCTTTCCATTAAATAATATTATATTATATTTATGATTATATATTTTAATATTTTTACAATAATATTTTTTTAAAAACATTATTTTTCTATAACTTATAATAGGAACACAAAAAAAATTATATTTGTTTTAACTCGCTTTCTCTGTTATTATCTCTCAAATAAAAAGACTAATCCATTCTTGATTGATATTTCACATGTGACCAATTAGCACCAAACAGCCAATCGTAAACTAAAAGAGATAAATCATTGCTGGCTTTTCTGTTTTTGCATTTGTTTTACATACCGTATATGCTCCAATAAACCCCGAGGCTCTTATTGTCGCCGGTCTCTAATAAGCGCCGGGCTGCAGAGGGGACACGGCCAAATAGTAGCCGGGTCTTTGATATTTGCTTACCGGTACTAGTGTAAGCGTCCGTATCTTTATAGTCGTGCGTAAACCTAACGGTACATTGCCTTACAAAATGCCGCCGAAACGGTCATTTGACATTGCCTGTAAGATTCGCGCGGTGGAATACGCGAAAGAAACTTCCGATGAGGCGGCCGCTCGTCATCATGGTGTTGATCCGAAAAGAATCAGAATGGTAGAAACAATATGATAATCTTGTGTCTGCGAAAGTGGACAAAGGTGCAAGCAGAAAGCGAAAATAAAGTAGCTGTTTGTAATATTGGCCGGTATTTATGTGTAAAAATATTGCGTTCTAAAGGTTTTTGTTAATAATGGCCGGCCTCTAATAGCAGCCGGTCTCTATTAAGCGCCGGGAGCCGAGACTAGTTTTGCAAATAAACGCCGGGGGCCTCTATTGGAGCATATACGGTATTTTAGGCTTCTGCCTTATACTGGTGAGGCCTCTGTCCTGACTCACAACTCAGGAACCAGAAGGACTGAATGTGATTGGACAAATAGGCCTCATCGAAAGAATTCAGAACCGTTGAGATTACGTTTCTTTAGTTGGCATCGTGTTTCTTTAGACATTTATTAGATTGATGCGTACTTTCTTTCTATTAGAGTACCGTAATAATGAATTTTAATTATTAGTGTTCATTGCTATTTTGTGACCTAATAGAAATAAAGCATACGTAAAGTAATTGTTAGCCTAATGATCTAAAGAAATCTGAGACACAATGAAAGTGGGGAGATCCTAAGATAGCGAAGAATCCTATCTAAGTAAAACGCTTTCTTTCTATTAAATCACCATAAATAAGTTTCACCAACAAGTATCTTTGTTAGCCATCTGACATTAATCTACAAATCGCATTTAGCTACTTCTTACAGACGGCTTCATTGTTATTGTAATTAATGCTGTTTTAGTCTTTGTAATGTTTCCCTCCCACGGTCATCTCAGCGCCTACCTTGTTCTTTTATTGCCTCAGGAATGGCATTAGAGGAAATTTTTAAATATTGATAACATTTTTGCTTTTACCAGCAGAAAAATAAAAGATATTGCAGCAGTAAAGATTTGCAAATGATTTATAAATCAAAATTAAAAATCACGTGTTTGACGCATTTCCAAAGTTTTGGTTTCTAATAAAAATGCCTTGACATTAAACACAATTTAATCAATTTTCTTTCAGTCTCGAATACGAAAGTTTATTTTGTGAAATATTCTATCAAATTCTGAAAAAAGTTCAGAAAGTTCATTATTGCTTGAGTTATTGTGGACATAGCGGCTGCACCTTCATTTTCAGCAAACATATATACAAAATAAAACCGAAATCTTAAAAACAAAATTCGAATGACTTCAGCAGATATCTGTGGAGATATTTCACCAGTAACTGACCTGCACAACAGATCTCACAAGGAAATTTGCCGCAAATATATTTATGGTATCTTAAAATACCAATTAGTCATTATTTGATGATTATTTTTTTAAATTAAGAGGAAACTCAAACGTCACCAGTAAATAAAAAAAAAATACCCTTATTGAAGAAAGCTGAAGTAATTTTAACAATTGCTCTTTTAAGTTGTAGAAATTTAAATTTTGATTTTACTTTAATTTATTGGTTCTAAGTTGTATTTTTTCGATATCTAGCATTACATTCACTCTCAACTACTTTTTGCCAAATTAATTAAAAATATTTAAGTTTGCTTCTTTCCAGTTTTTTTCCGTTTCAGATTCAACAGTTTGATGAAAAATTTTCCTGTGTTCATTTCAAATTCAAGAAAAAACAAAAAAGTAAAAAACAAAAAACAAAAACAAAATAGAGCTTCTCAAAGATTTAAGTCTGTTTGCAATCTTTATTCATCTATTCTTTGCTGCAATTGAAAATAATAATACTACTAAAAAGAAATTCTCAGCGCAGTTGAATCTCTTGAAACCCGCATTATTTATTTTTTTCGTAGTTATTTTTTTTTTACAATATTTTTTTTTTCCTATTTTGACTTTTTATTTGTACAAACTTTCGAACTGCAATTGAATCCCCCTTAAATCTACCTCTTTGACACAACAAGGTTTGTACGGTTTGTCTTTTTCCAACAAACGTCCCGAAGAGAAAAAAAGAATAGGACACAATTTTGAAAAGAAAAACAGAATAATTCACAAACCTAAAACAATTTTTAAGGTGAAAATTGAGGTTGTAGGATTTGAAGCGATTAGATTTTCTATCCTTGACTTTTCACTGATGCCATTCGGCGTTTTCCTTTAACATGTTTATACACAAAAAAAAAAGTAATATATATGAACCAGAATCACATGTTTGATGCCAGTATTACTACGTATGACTATCAAAAATAAGAATACTTTAATTTAAATGCTTTCTAGAACGCCTGTGAGGCATTTCCTAAACTCAGTTTGAAGTCTTCGTCAGGTCTGAATAAAAGGATATCTCCTTGTTTTCAAGATAATTTTCGCAAATAATTTTCTCACATTGATCGTCACGACTTTCTGTTATGGTTTTAAGCAATTGAAACGATCTATCTTAAGATCAGAAATCCAAATTCTCAAATAATAAAAAAAAAAATGGTGTAAATATCTAACCGTTTTGTGTTAGAATTTTAATGCCTCCTTTAAACTTAAAAAAAAAAAAATATTTCACTGGAAATTAATAACCTTGTGAGATTTCTCTAAATGGAGGACAACTTGGTGTTCGACTGACGATGTATCTGAAATGTGTGTGAATTAACATGTAATTAGTTCCCCAACTGAATTCATCCTACTACTCTATTTATCCTGACTTAAAGTTATTTTTCTAACATTCCATTAACAGCAATTCAATTTACTTCGGTTTTTTTCTTTCTTTATCCTTGTTGAAGTGAGATGTTATGTTTACAAGTTGTGTTTATCTTGTAAAGTACAGTAGAGGGAGACTCGTGTGGGGACCATTCCTCTTATTTTCAAAAACGGTAGACAAATGGTTTGATCTGTTGTACAATGTCGACTGTCAAAGCTGATGCATCGCCCCCACAGGGCCAGCGACAAACCGCACATGACTTACGGCAAAATCGCTTCGTCTGCGTCTTCCGCCTCGCGGAGGTCGTTTTGAGCTAGCACTGACGTCACAACCGTCGCCCCCTCTCGTGGATGGAGTGCTAATTAATCTTGGAACGGGTTCAGTGAGCTGACATCAAGACAAACTGCTTAGCAGGGGGGCAATTAATTAAGAATTCTGGTCGCGAAGAGCTATTGAGGCGGCGGGATTGCATATCTTAACCCTTACAGCTTCTTCATTTCTTTTTTATTTTTTTTTATCTTCCCCACTTGAAGTATAATAGTTTACATTCGCCCGAGTAACTTTACTACGTGAGTGTTTATGGACAAACGCGCTGCCTAACTAAAATTTACTGTTAAGCCTCGATGATTTCAGCCACCAGTAAATTTTTTATTTAAATTCAGGGTTCTTAGAACTAATAGAAGTCGAAAAGAAATAAAAAGATAAGCATTAGTTTCAGTACTCTTTAAAATGATTAAAAAATTTACAAACTGAAATACTCTTCAAAGTTATCGTTTTCAAGATAAATATAAGGTTTTAGATTGAAGTAACAAGAAAAATATTTTTCTTATCGTATGTCTTATGTTCTTTAATTATATTTTTTCCTTATTTTTCTAATTTTTGTTTCTCTTTAGAAAATATAAAAATACTTCAGAGTATCTAAAGAATTTTAGGTTTTTCATAACCTTTCTTCCACAATTCAGTTACATGACATGCTTCTCCTCCATCTGAATAAGAGGAAAAACAATGCTTTTAACGTGTGCTTTCTTTCTATTAGGTCGTTCCAACAATGAATACTATAATTAACTTGTAGTTAGGATCGCCTGACAGAACGAATGCACGCGTCAGTGTCATTGTCAGCCCATCTGATCCGTACAATCTGAGACAATGTGATTTGTAAGTTTGCCAAGCTTTATGTAGACCAATGTTCGCTGGATAAAACGACATTGACTTGTTCTTTCTTTCTATTAGGTCGTCGCAACAGAGAATAGCGCTAAGTCATTTGTTCTGTGATGTTAACAGAAAGACAGCAGCCATACACGCAGTGGCGTACCAACGCCTTTGGGGGCCCGGGGCGGGAGTTGTGGATGGGGGCCCCCTAGTCTGACTTTTACAACCAAAAAAAAAGGTCCTCTTGTCTGGATGGGGGCCCCCTAGTCTGACTTTTACAACCAAAAAAAAAAGAAAAAAAGGTCCTCTTGTCTGGATTGGCCCCCCCCCCCCTTGGTACGCTACTGCATACACGTCCTTCTTGGCGCAGCTTAGCCCACAGCTGCTTTTGCGCCACTAAAACCCCAACCAACAACAACAACACGTCCTTCAACTAGAAATCTGAGACAAACTGTTAAAAACCGCATTACCTAAGCCTCTGGTTAGGTAATTTTACAATTAATTTACGAAAATTAGGCAAGAACGTAGCTGCAATATCAGTAACATGTACAGTTTTTTTTTTTTCACGCGACAGCTTGAAATGTAGTTTCAGTTTCAATAATTTTAGACTTAACAGAGTATTTAAACAACAATGTTGGTCGTGTCTTTAATGCCAATATTAAAAATTGATTTTGACCTGATAACTGAAATACGACTTTAATGTAAGCTATCTTTGCTACAATAACTGGAGCATAGCTTTAATGTCAACAGTAATAAAACTTGATATAACTCTGCCTGCATTTCATTTGACATTTGTAGTACATGTTAAGCTGCAGTACGAAAATCAGTGATGTAATCTGGCTGAAAAGTTAACAACAATATATTTAATAGAACTTTATAAAAACATAACTTTAACAATAATTTTTGTTAATATATATATTAACAAATATATATATGTATATTAATTAAACGGAATGGTTAATTAAAGAATAATGTTTTGATTGATGAAATGATTTTTTTTTTCTGAAAAATGACTTTTACTTTAAATTATCTTTTTACAAAGCAGGTTCATATATTATTATATATTTATATATACATATACAGTCGGATCTCGATATAAGGCCACCCCTTGGGGCATCGCGAAAGTGACCATGGCTTCGTTCGCACTGTAGAATTTTCAGTTCCAAAACCACAGAATCGCAATAAAAGTCGTAAAACAATAAAAGGGGGAAAACTGGAGGGGAGACTTTGACGACCCGAGCCGGCCATAATGTGGCATTGTCCTTCAGTATGCCTGGTCCTTCAGTTCGACTTGGGGGATCAGACAATGTCCGATATCCCAAGTCGAACTGAAGGACCCCAGGCATACTGAAGGACAATGCCACATTATGGCCGGCACGGGTCGTCAAAGGCTCCCCTCCAGTTTTCCCCCTTTTATTGTTTTACCACTTTTATTGCGATTCTGCGGTTTTGGAACTGAAAATTCTACAGTGCGAACGAAGTCATAATCGGGATGACCTTATAAGGTACTAACTAACTCAAAGGTACATCTAAGCAGAAACATTACAAGAATGGATTTAGTCTAATTTGAACTGAAGCAACCTTATTATGACCCAACTATAAAAGCACGCGTACAATTAACAAAAATTTAATTTTCAGGTTTCCATGGGTCGAGATCTATTAACAAGTGATAATTGGTTGACTTGATAATTGGTTTCGACCCATGGAAACCTGAAACGTCTTGAATGAGTTTTTTTTAATTGTCATGTGCTTTTATAGTTGGCTGATATTAATGTACATATATTATAACTACATGTTAAACTTTTTATCTTCTTGAAGCAAAACAATAATATATAATTCATTACTATATTTGTTTGACTTTTGTTAAAAAAATGTTTGAATTCAGTCGACAGTTAAGAGCAACGTCAGTGCAAAAAAAGCACGCATATGTAAACAAACTTTGAATCGTGATGTCTGTTTTCGGAACGTCAAAAGCCGATTCCTACATATATGCATGTATTTTTTTTTTGACATGAAATCCTATATTTGCTGATTTGACATTTATGGATTCAACGATTTTCTTTTTCGCCTTTAAGACGAGAAAAAAAAAGAAAAAAAAGAAGTGTGTCTCTCTCTACGTTTGACGAATGCATCCGTGTTAGTTGAATGAAGTCTTGGGAGGTATCTGCCAGTTACGGTCGTATATCTCGGAAGACACCCGTTGCAGGCATCGCATATCCACGGGGACCCCGGGAGATAAACGAGCCACCAGCCACGAATTTATTTCGCTTCGTCGAACCCCTTCGTCGACAGAAAGAGAGGCAACGTCACAATGGACAGTTATTACAAGTGGGGGGGAGGGATAATATACGATCAACAGAATTAGGAGGGCAATAAAATGACGGGAAATTTACCATCTCAGGCGCATTTAAAATAGATACCTTACTAAAAGTCAATGTCGCGAACTATTGACGGAAGCAGAAGTAGGACTCTTTCGTTTAAGTTATTGGAATAATATCTCCATTTTGCTGGTACTCCCCCGTGCTTTTGAAGGATTCAGGTAATACCATGTGATTCGCTTGGAGCACAAGTCGGTAGCAAAAGAGTTAGCTAAAAATATATAAATAACCTTACAGTAGGGAGTATTGGAAAATTGGTACGCCAACCATATGGTCCGCAATGGACAAGACTTATAACAACGTGTGGTGCAGACATAATAATAATAATAAAAGCCTTTCACTCCTTTCGATGCGTTTCAGCATTACAGCTTTATTAATTTTGGAATATACTCTTTAAAATTTTATTGTAAATGTGTTAAATGTTTTTAATTAAGTTGTATATGTTTGGCCTTAAGTTTTTTTTAAAATAATGACAACTTTACACACGTTACATGCTACTCTCTTTAACACACAAAAACAAAAACAAAAATTCCATTAGATTCTTAAGTAAGTTACATTTTCAGTGTAACTTGTAGCCTTTTAAAATCGATCGGCCCAAGATTTTAAGACTATGGAAGTGATCCGAAGTTATTCTCTGAAATTTATTCTGAATATGAAAGCTTTAAATGAAGCGTTATTGTTTCTCTTGAATTTCTATCTTGATAACAGTTCAGTCGGATGATACAGAAATCATAGTCCAATAAATCCACGTAATGCGATTAAATTGCGTGAGAATTGAAAAGCTTTAGGATTAACCTTTAAGGCACCTGATCAAATAGTCATTAGTCAGGATATCACGTTGATGATCTTCATAGCCCCCAAAAATCCATTCTCTTTTCAAACATCTTTTTAGCTCAATTTGTTTTAATTCACTTTAGTAGAAAAAGGAATTAATTCAATCATTTCCTTTTTCTACTTCACTCCCACACCTTAATTAATAATTAGAATATCAAAGCATTTTTTTTTTTAAAAAAAGCTACTCACGCAACTGATTTCTTTATTTATTTTTAACTTACCATCGCATCACATTATTTTAACTATAATTACGTTAATTATTCATTGATTCTTTTTACAATTCAATAAATAATCAAATTAAAAACGGACTTTTTTGGATACATATACAAAAATATTAATTTGTAAACATTTTTCATTAATAATGAATTACTAAATGTTCCAAAGGACTATTATCTAACCTTTCATCGTGAACTCCTACCTATCCAATTAAAAAAAAAAAATACAGCTTTCTCTTTCCGACCAAAAAAAAAAGAACGCGTTACATATTTCCCTGTACATTCGCGAAACACCAAAAGCTACTCCACATTCTTGATAAATGTTGGCTTTCCAATGTTGCACTGATGTAGCGCCGAGAAGCCAACTTTGACGTTCTTCACTGCTCCGAACGTCGCGTCGTTCCTGTGTATCTTCTTATAATAATTTTTCTGTATGTTATGATTTCGTGCGATTGGTTTCTTAACATAATTTTTAAGATTTTAATAAAGTTGTAAATTCTATGGATAAATAAAAGCACCAGATTACCAGATTTTTTCTGACACCAGATTACCTTGTAAAATCCTTCTTCAGTTGCAGTTCACTAGAATCTATGGGGCAAGATATACAAGTATGGGAAGAATTAATCAAATACTACAAAAATTTACAAATTTTCGTAAATTTTATCTTGAAAACGGACCAAATGATTTTGATGAAATGGGGGGGGGGGATCTACCGTTTTCGGAAAGCGATTTAGCTAGGTCTTGACTTCGGGAAAACTCATTTAAGGGTCACATGATTGACCTGGATTCCAGGTGATTGTCTATATTTATTTTATTCTTCACAATTCGTGTTCTGTGTGTCTTTACGTGTAATAAAAACTTATTAATAATTTTTAAAACGTTTTCTTTTTAACGTCGCGTTAATCATTCACTGTGGAGCTGTCCATATCCTCGAAAGGGGTTAAATAACCAGGTGATTCTCTACAGTATTCTTACTTTATTTTCGTTTTATTTTGATCGGTTTTCCAGATACTTAATAGGCGTCGCTTCGAAATAAATTGAGACTTGAATTGAAGTGGCAAGTCTCGTTTTGGTCTCGTGATATCACGATCAAAATGCTGTGATGGCGAGGCGATGAGAAGTTGGTTTTGCAGCATTAGTTTTGCCATTAATTCTCAACTCGCTCCAAACTAGAGATAAAGGGGGGGGGGGCGAATCCCGGAAAAAGAGAAGTTATTGGATGAAGTAGAGGACGAAAACTCCGAACGCTCTCGTAATTTTTCATGTAAATTTTTCTCACCGCTAAACGCGCGGGTGTCGATTGCTTCTAAAAGTTGCCTCAAATTAGCTCTATTTAGAGCACATGTGAGTTTTTCGAACAACTTGTCGGCTTTAGGCAAGTTTTCGAGATCGTGTAAAGCGGCCATGAGATAGACCTAATATTGATTGATTTCAATTCTCTCTGGAAAAAAAAAAGCTACCTGACCTTATCTTGGATTAGTTTGAATATTTCAGTCTCTCGAAGTAAACTTTTCTCCTAAGATTTTTTTCCTTTCTCCAATTGAGGCAATCCTTGGCAATTCCTTATTTATGGATTTCTTGGTGTAGTCAATTTTAATCAACAAAATTCCTTCCGAAGACATCAACTTTAGCCTGGTCGACATAATTTATGGGCTTCCTAAATTAGAAATGCAGGAGTAGAGGCTTGAAATATTTACCATCCACGCTTGTTTCCCCGTTAATTTCCGAGTGTTCACTCAGATTCCCGTTAACTTGAGACCAGGTAACTGAGGATCTCCATATTATTAACATTACAGAAATTAACATTAAAATGAAATATTGCGTAGATAAATAGTCTCTTAAATTGAAGGAGATATAGATTATAGGTACATAGATAGGTAAGTAGGTAGGAAGATAATAATTGATATTTAGTCTTAAAATAGAGGGAATAAACTGAATTAAAATTAACCATATAGTTGCCTCAGCCAAGAAAGGAAATGATCACAATGCTTCATGTCAGGAACTTCACGTGATCGCAGTTATCAAAAATATGAATAAAACAATCAGTTAATAAGTGAAATAAATACTTAAAAATTAAGTTGATGTTTGAATTTCGAATAATAACATATTATAAGGAATAATAATAATAAACATTATTTTAATATTCATTCACGAACAATTTTTTTCAACAACAGTTCACTTTTTCAACAATAGATGACACAATCTGTGGAATGATTAATCCATTCTTATTGCCATTCCCTTCGTACAGACGTTCGTTAAGTCAACCTTAAAATTAGTTATTCTTAATTAGTTAGTATGAATCCTACTCTCTAAACCTTTCATTAATAAACATAAACTTAAATTACCTTTCTAAATAAACTTAAATCAGGATTTATAGTCAAAAGGATAACAAAAAAAAGGAGGAGAAAATAGAATTATGATTTTTATTCTTAAAAGTAAATTATGTAGAGAATTTATTAAAGTAGAAAATATTTAGTGTAAAAATTATGTAGCCTATATTTTTATAAGTAATCTTTTCAACATATGTAAAATAACAGGTTTGTATTTTTCTAACTAGTTACTTTTCAATTCCTTCCTTTATTATTAAAATTAACATATTCTCACGCTAATTATATATATAAGATATATTTAATGCATGCGAATTTTCAGAAAGGATTTTGCATCTTTCCTTTTTGAAGCCGTAATCGTAAACAAAATGAGATCTAGAGGAAGTAGGAATTTAAAGAGGAAATGAAGGCATTGAGATCGGTGAAAAAATTCGTCAGTCTAGCTGTGGATTTGTTTAATTTAAAATTTAACAAAATTATGAAATTTGAGGAATTAGCATATTTATTATTAGGTTTGAGGTTTTAGTATTTGTATTTGTTATCAAGGACAATATTAAATTATTTAAAAAATTATTTTTATTAAAATTTTTTTATTTAAAAACAATAGAATTTTAATACTGAAAGAAGCCCTCTACGTCCTATTTACAACAAGTGATGGGATCTTTGTTCGATTCTTTTCGACCGTTTTGCTTTCTGCACACGTTCCTCAGTCCTTCTTTAGGTATTTTTCAAACCACAGTCCGTGCTTTGATTTGCGTAAATTGAGTAAGTTTCGCTGCAACCACTTTTCAAATGGAAAACACTTGATCCAATCACGTTTCTCTTTTATCAAAAAGTAAGATTTCCGTTCCTTAAAGCATTCGTCTCCATTGGTGTCACCATATTGCCTTTATCACTAGGAGCCCCTATTTGATTTATCGATCGCTTGGACACACTCATCGGTTTAATTTGTATTCTTTCTTTCTCGTTTTTTCCCTTTTTGTCCGTTGTTAGTGATTTTCCGAACTTTTACGAATCTATCCATAATTTAGGCCTAGTTTTTGCAAGAGTGCTTGACTATCCCTTTTAGCATACTTTCTATTAGAAAAAGAAGGCTTATGAAATAAATGTGTGTGTGTATGTGTATTGTAATCCCCTAAGGGGACGTTCAAATATTATTACGAAAGCACGTTTTTAGTTATTTTAGCCCCCCCTCCCCGCCCTTCTAAGCAAAAATAAGCATATGTCCAACCCCTCCCGCCCTTGTGCTTACGTAAGATTTGCCAAATCATTAACAGTATATACCAGTGAACAATAAATTAAAACAGTCATGTTAATTTAAAAAACAAACAAACACAAAGCCTATGCAGATGTCTAAAAATTTTATACACAATAAAAACTTTAAAATTTAAAAATCCATCGAACTAGTTTCCTCTCCAAGAGGAGATGTCATCAGCGATTCTGGAAATTTATGAAATACTCATGAAATACTCACGACATACTCATGAAATACTGAGGAAAAAGTCTATCTCGCGCATCGCACTCTCTCGTCTGCATGTTTGTCTATCTTACGGAAGCATTGCTCTGATCTCCCCTCTCTCTCATCAGCAAAAAAAGCAAAGCTTGAACCCTTTCCCCGCCTCCCTTGAATGCTTACGTAATACTTGAACGACCCCAAATAACTTTCAGCCTTTGGATAGGTCTTTTTGACATTCTCATGTAAAGGTATGAGAAGATTTAAATTTCCCGTATGGGTCCTTGTCGTGGAATAAGCACAAGAGGACAAACATTCCGACATAAAAGCTTGGACTTCTGATCACTCCTTCAATAATGGCTATTAATTCGCCTTTTAATTCTCTTAACTTCTCAGGCAGATTTTTTATATAATTAAAATTAATAGACTTTAATTTTAATAAACTATAATTTAATTAATTAACAAAAATGGGAAATTTTTACTTTTTTTTTTATTCAGCAGATTGTCCCAGATTATTTAAGTACATCCAGGCTTCATTAAGGGTTACAGCATTTTTCCAACTATCACCAACATGGCAGATACCCTTCAAATAGCTTACAAAAGTTGGTTCTGCAACTCTACATTGAGGCTGGATTTAAAGATTGTGAGAATTATGAAGACATCCCCCAGTTGTCTTTGACATTCCCGTGACCTGGGCTTCTTTGTGCTTCTTTGAGAATCTGAGTTCTCATTAGTCACCATTCCCTTTACCTTTCCTACCCTTTATATTACAATTTAATTTTAAATGGAAGCTTTTACGATTTTAAAAAACAGAACAAAGCCAAATAAAAAGCTTTATGAAAAGTAGGCTTCAACTTCTTTCAGGAACTTTTTGTTATTTGTTTCCACATTAGTCATAGACATGTTTGGTGTGCTCCAAGAAGCAAAACTAGCTTGTAAAATTTTGAAGTAAATACGCCAGTCAGTCACACCCTTGTGGTCAAGGCCACTTTTGAACACTGGGTTCGAATCCGCAAGAGTATTTCCTTTCTTTCCTTTGTATTTGTCTGCTGCTTCTGTTATTACTTCGCTGTCTACGACACAGAATAAGTGATTTGTACAGTACGCTAAAAACCCCGCGCTACTTGTATTCATGTCGCAATAATAAAAAAATAGGAATAGTAGTATTTTACAGGAGAAATATTCATACAAAAAAAAAAAAAAACTATATTTTATTTGAATGTATGAAACTTTAGATTGTAAAAAACTACCGCTAACCTACAACAATCTATTCACTCTTAATAGGAGTCTTCATCTTTATCTTCATAAATTTGTACAGATTAGGTCTACGACTTGTACCGTGTCGCTCAATACAGATGTTTATATCATCTTCTTCTCGGTTGATCTACATCACTGCGACTCTTAAGGTCGATACCTGATTCCTGTCTATTCGGTCCGAATGTTTTCGCCATTTCTCTTTGAATATCTTCCCACTATATTATTTACATGTTATTTTTCTCTTAGGAACGATATTACTTTGACGATCTAGTCTTCTAATGTACAAAAGACATCTTAGAAATTCCATTTGAACACTTTAAAATTTCTGAGAATCTTATTCCTCCAGAATCCCAAGAACGGGATGTTTTGGATATAATGTAATGCATTCTTAATTCCCTTTCATCATCTGCTTTCCAAAATGTCGACATTACAGACTTAATAGTTTTACCTCAATATCTTCCTGTTCATTTGAGACAGGCATAGATATAAAACTACAAAGATATTACAACATAATGGGACAAATCGACGACATTTAGAAAAGCAAATAATATTAAAATTTCCTAAGTGAATAAATTTAGAAAATGATTCGATGGTTTGGTTCTGTAACTGTTTTCATTCTTCTTATTTGTTTTACTACACATTATCACTGCTTTTATTTTGGAAACATTTCTTCATATCATATTCTTGTGCTGCAAAACCTAATTTCTATGCATCTATTTGCAAATCCTTCTCTGATGTTGTCATTATGACTTGATCATCAGCTTATAAAATTGCTTGAATTCTTTTTCTCTTTTTGGTTCCAAAGTGGGGAACTTTCTTCATTCTTTTATTATTTAATATAAAATAACAAAGAGTGTTGGTGATAATCCCTGTTTATTGATGTAGTTAGTAAGTTTTCCATATTTGAATTTATGTAGAAAGTCTTGCATGGCTTTTAAAAGCTCGTTAAGTAAGACAATTTCTCTCAAAATTTGTCTATTTTAAATTATTTATTTAAAAAATAAATTGGTAAATTATACTCTTTGCTCGTTTCTGTAATTTGTAGCAGTGCAAAGATAGCATCAGTGGTACTTACACCTTTTCTAAATCCACGTTGTTACAAATCTATTTTCATTCAAAGCTTCATGGCACTTGTTTACGGGCGAAAAATTATTGATCAATGCCTGTAACAGGCATTTCGATTACAAACCGTTATTTTCACTACAAC
Source organism: Thereuonema tuberculata (assembly GCA_023159025.1). NCBI lineage: Eukaryota > Metazoa > Arthropoda > Chilopoda > Scutigeromorpha > Scutigeridae > Thereuonema > Thereuonema tuberculata. The sequence continues at coordinate 27,658,023 of JAFIDM010003189.1, read as the reverse complement.
CGTCTCAGTTTCTGTAGAATACTGTTAATATTGATGCGTGCCCTATGTTTATTAGATCAGTGTAAGCGATGAATTTTTAATTAGCACTATTCTTTGTTGCTGCGTCCTAATAGAGAGAAAGCATATGAAAATGTTAACCACATAGAAAAATCTGAAATCAACTGCTACTAGGCATCTGAGAAAAGTTTAAAACATTTATTTCATTTTAAGATTGTTCTCCAACTTCAGCGGATGTTGTAGCGTTGTTGACATTGTGATTTATTAAGTGCTGTCGGCAATTAGCAACAACTGAAATTAATTTAACTTCGAGCTCCGCATTCACTAAATTGTTCTGATGTTTCTCTGCCACTGTTTTCATAAATGGTAACCGCAAGACCACAACTCCACTTCCAGAAACAATCCTATTTGATACCTTGGCCAATAAAATGCTTAGCTCTATTCGTAATGGTAGATTATGGCTTTTCTTCGACACCAAAGACAGGTTTAAAAAGTTCTTTCTTAAGATTGGTTGTTTCATTAATTTTATTGTTGAAGTAAATGTTTATGTTCAAAACTATCATCGTAAGGTTTATATTAATCACAGAAAGTAACTAAAATGTATTAAAAATCTAATTAAACAATAATATGTTTAAATTTATATACATTACTGAAATAATACCAAAAAGTTTGGATTAATTAGGAAGAAAGTTTGCAAACGTTTTAAATTTGCATCATTGCGATCATCTGCTAGAACTACTGTTCGGTTTTGTTTACGAGAGCCTTCAACGCTTTTGCGCATGCGTCAGGTCTCCGTCGATTTCTTCAAAATAGGGGTGAGAAGAAATAAAGAGGGGATGTTTACTTTTATCAGTGTTAGTTTACTGGTAGCTGCGTTCTATTTGCGCTTTTCGGGAAAGAATTATGGAAAGAATAAATACTATTATATGGTCGGATCGAGTAAAGAACGAGGACGTTTTAAAAAGAATGGGTGAAAAAAGGAAATTGTTAGAAACCATACGCAAGAGAAAAGCATCTTGGTTAGGACATGTGCTACGAAGAAATTGTCTACAATAAAGAATAATAAAATGAAAAGTGGAAGGAAAGAGAGGAAGAGGAAGAAGAAGGATTGGAATGCTGGATGATGTTAAAAGGGAAGGAAAGTATGAACAATTGAAGAAAGATGCACAGGATAGAAGAAAATGGAGAGCGTCCAATTGAAACCTGTTATAAAGACAGTTACACCAGAGAGAGAGAGAGATAGAAATACTATTGCAAAAATAACAGGAAAAAAAACCCACAGGTTTAGGAAAGTGCCCCTGTCAGCGTATCACCCGTTTGCGGGTAGAATCGTCCGCGCATTCTGGTTCTCGCTTTCGAAAACGAACAGCAATCATTATTTTCAGTGACTAAAATTTTTTATCCCTAATGTATTTGATAATTCATGGTATGACATATGTTATTAATTCGTGTAAATAGAAAGTAGATGTACTGGTCACCATAAAGCCACTAAATACAAAGTATCAGTAGGTATTTTGAAATAAATTGTTGTTTGAGCTTTTCTGTGCCCCGTTCTTTATTGCTAATTACCAGTTATCTTACGGATTATCAACCATTTCATTGAATTGGTTGAAATTCACGTGAGACCTTGTCGCAAGAACAGCTGTAGCCGCTGCAGCTGTTCTCGAAAAGCCGGGAATCTTTCAAAATCAATGCTTCGTCTCTGTGATTCATGCATTGCTATTGCTTGGCCGTAACTTTTGCGCACCTTTGAATAAACATGTTGTTTACACTTGTTTCCATTCACTTACGTATGTCTTGGTTTCCACAGCTAGCCGATTGCCGCGCCGCTAAATAGCGCCCTCTAGTTGCCGTCAGCGGACTTACATTCATAGATAATAAAAAAACAAAAAACAAAAAACATTGTCTTGGTGCTCTTTATCTGCCATTAAATTTGTACAGAGAGTTTTGATCTCTCATAACTAATCTAAAATACAGCACAACAATTTAAAAGATAATAATTAATATAGTAAGTATTTTCCATTTCAGAAAAAAACAACTTAATAACTCGACTGGTAATACTCAATACTGTTGCCGAATTAATAAAAAAATTATAATATTATTATTAGTGATTTTGTATCTTGAAAAGGAAACTCTATCGCTTCAAGTTTTGCTTGATTTTAAATGTAAAGTTTTAATTTAAAATGAAATCAGTTGGCGAGTCTTTTTGCTTTTCTTCAGATTGGATTATCTCTGCTGCCTCTTCCTTCATTCATGCGCTGATTTTTTTTTTTTTTTTTTTATCTTTCTTCTCTTTCTTTTCTCTCCTTTCTTTTGCAACCGTATTTTAAGAAGTGGTGACAGATGGTTACACTGTTAAAAAACATGGCCATCCATCCAATCGAAAGCCTCCCCACGCGAAAAAAAAACAAAGATATCTACATTGGAACAGTTGGAACGGTTAAAGGAACGAAAAAGAAAGGAATTAATTGCTCCCTTCACTGGGAAAACGCTGGCCAGGTGACGACAACTAAAGAAAAGTACATGCTGTGGGCACAGAAACTTATAAAAATGGATAAATCCCCCCAGGAGATGTCCATTTTGTTCCCTTCTGAAAGGTTCATCTGGATTGAAAATGGCGGCTAATTGTGAATTCATTTTGCAAATATTAAACCTGAACCTGATATAATATTAAACCTGATATACCTGAACTTTATTCTAAATATATAAACATAAGTATTTTTCAAAAACAATAAACATAGGCGTATATTGAAAAATTCTAATGTTACTTCTCATATAAATATGGGCACAATAGGGTCTAACGTATCCGGATCAGGTTCCAGACTTTTTCCCGAAAAGTAGAAAAATCGCCATTGTTTGTTTTGGTTTGTTTTGTTTTTTTCTTTTTCATTGTTAAATGAATATAATAATAATATGTATATGCTATCATATCTTAAATTTTCAATAGAGCTAGTCCTAAACAAAATAATAATAAAAGTTTGAAAATTTCGAAAATTGCAAGAGACGTAGAGCGCAAAAATGCTTGTAAATGTGACCGAATTTACGAGAGTAAAATAAAATGGCGCTCGAAGCCCTTCTCAGACTCAGTTACTCAGCACTTAACGAGAAACGCAGAAAAAGCGGAAGAAGCACCGAATGTAATGAACGTGGATGACATTCAAAACCACAGTATCAGCTGAACTCCGAAAAGTATCTAATCCGCTATTATTATAGTATCTAAAGTTTCTAAAATAAACGAAAATGAATTTTGTAATTCGGAGATATGACCAGAAATCAAGAATACAAACTCTGTCATTGCTGGTATCAAAAAAAAAAAGCTTGGTTCGTTTCTTAGCTTAGTTCTTAATTTTTGTAAGAAAGTGTCAGAAATGCGTCTCCTTGTGAGAACAAATCCCGTAAAAAAATACTGATATCCTGTTTGGATTAAGAAAAAATTACGCAGATTTAGAGAAAATATTTTGATCGCCATGGGGATTATGTGGAGAAGTTTAGATGAGGCACCCACTCATTAATTACGAACAAATTTGATGCGATCTCTTTGCACACAAATAATAGTCGCAGCTTATTCAGTAAAGATGCTTACTTACAGAAAGGCCATGTAATTTGAATAAAATTAGGATTGCTGTCCAGACAAAAACAGCATTGTATTACTTTCAATACATAATCCGTAAATTTAAAAATCTCCAATCATTAATGATGGCTTTTCTTATGATAACAAAAGTGAATGCAACTTTGAGTGAAAAGGAAGCATTCAAGTATGAATGGCTGAAAGAGTTTAAAAAAGACATCATCAAAAGGCATCTTGATGTAAAGAAGACGAAGGGAGGATTCGTCTTTCTTATTAGGCAACATCTTTTTTTTACTAAAATGTGTGGCTTCGATAAGGTAATGTGGAAGATGTAATTACTTACACTTTAACCTCAACATTAAAAGACAAAGGAGACCACTACCTGCAAAGCAGGTTTCAGGTCCCCAGCACAAAAGACAACAACAAAAACAAAGACAAATATAAAAGAACAAAAAAAAATTCCAACAGGCAAAGACAAGGCCTGTAAGGAAAAAAAAAACAACAACTTCCACTCTAACAAAATAAAGTGGGGATGCCGAAGGTAGAATTGCACCTTTCCCTCACTGGCCGCACAGACTCCCCCACCAGTGGGTTCCAGGACAGTAGCAAATAATTACTTACACCAGTATTTCTCAACCTTTTAGTACTTGCGACCTAATTTTCAATCACAATTCTCATCGCCCCCCCCCCCTACAATAATTTTTTTCTTAACTGAAAAGGAGGACGCAAATAAATTGAATCTGTTCAACCAAAAAAAAACCTAGTTTTTTAATTAGATTTTTTCTCGATATACTCGCGCCCCCCCCCTTTAGTTTTATCACCCCCCCCCTAGGGGGGGGGGCGCCCCACAGGTTGAGAATCGCTGACTTACACTGAATATTGGATACTTTTACTCAAAATTAAGATATTAACGGGAATATTAAATAATTAAAATTAAACTTAGATAAATGCGGTGTAAATTTCAAAATACTCGTTTCTGTTTGATGTTAAAAGTTTATATGTGCATAAAGTTTAATGTTTAAGATGTTTAAAAAAATGCAATTCAGCCTATGCACATTTAAGAATATATATACAGTAGGTGCGTTCGACACCATCTTTGCGGGGATCATTGTCGTTTCTGTTCTGATAAGAAATGTATATTTCTACAACCCCCCCTTCGCCCGCTTTTGATGTAATAAAATAAGAAATCACATTCATTATATTCCCTATTTAAATCCAAAATACGTCATTGTTAATTTGATTGACAAGGGAATCAGAAAGGATTCCGAAATCTCTCGACCTTTGTTTTTCCGCAACGTATTTTTAAAACATTTTTATTATAAAACTTTTTTTTTAACAAATTTTGGTGTGATTTCTTATTCTACTAAATGCAAAATCTTAATACACTTTAAGTTTTATCTTTTTATTGTTCATCGACGAGATGCGGTAATAGGTAAAGTGGACAAATTAAGTGCAAACACAAATAACGAAGCATTCAGAAGAATAAAAGTCAGAGAAATGATTTTATTTATTTATTTATTTATTTATTCTTGTTGTTGTTTACTCTGTTTATCCAAGCCGTGTATCTTAGCTAACCATAATAGATAACTTTGGACCGAGGTGAGATAATAAATTCAAAGCCATTGTTCCAATCCCATTCAAAAATGCAGAAGTTCACTTTGATGGTTTTTTTTTTGTTCTCATCTTTAACTGCAGTCGCGTTGAACCTGTTTAAAAAAATATCTATTTCAACAGGGATAATAAAAACGTTTTTACCTTCCACAATTTTTTTTTACCTTCTGAAAAGTAAGTTTTTCTCTGAATCCTGTTTTAATTTTGAATCATTGTAGGTTTCTATTTCATTGATTATTTGTTTTAGCAACGATCTTTTGTTCTTTTCTTTTCAGAGACTCATAAATCCTTCTTCCCTTGTACTAACGATTGTGGGCCAATCCATTTAAGCCTTTCGTCGTGGGAAAAGAACTCGTAGCAACAGCAGAGCAATGGAGATTTACAAAGGCTTCTTCTCTCTCCTTCTCTTCTATGTTTTTTTTTCTTCTTTTTTCTTTCCTTCACCAAAAGAAATGACGACGGAGAAAGAGATGGTTTTCATTCACCCCCACCTCGTTGCTCATCACCTTTCTAACTTGCCCACGTGCCTTTCTTCATTCTTTTCTTTCACTTCGTCTTTTTTCAGTGAGCTGTCCACAATGAAACTATCCGAAAATTTGATAAAATTATTTTTATTAATTTCTTTCTTTTTGATTTTTGGAATGAAAATGAATCAAAAAAAAAAATTTTTTTTATTATTATTCACAAAGATGGAGTGTTAAGCTGTAACATTAGTAAATTTGCTTAAAGTTTAATTGCTTTTGTTATATCCGGAAGCAATTATGTAATGAAAACACAAAAGTAACATTAAAAGAAAAATGTAAAGCAACTTATCACTTTCGATGTGCCGTATTTTTCGTCATCTTTTCCGGGCTTTCTTCCACAGATATTCTGCTTCGCCGTATCCTAAGGTTTACCCAGCCCTCTATCAAACCAAAGACATCCTCTAAGAAACTATTACTGAGACGATTTCCGATGAAGATTTCTTTGGTTTGTGCATTGAATTTGCGGAATTGTAGATCCCGTTCTGTAGGCCATTGTTAAGTAGCTAGAAATCCTAACAATGGTCTACAGAAACATTGACTAATGCTTTCTTTCTATTAGGGCTGCCTTACTAAGAAATAACGTTAATGAACATTGGTAGTGACAGTGATCTAACAAGAAGAAAGCACGTGTCATTATTAATCAGCTAACAGTAGTTATCAGAAAAACTAAAACGGGCTAAAAAATGTAAATTTTTACAGGCCTGTTATTAAAGGCGCTCTTGCACACATTTCTTATAAAACTGAATTTCGATAATAAATTCGTTTGTTTTGAATTCAGCGATGATTAAATGATAGTTTCTTTTGAGTTTCTCATTCTCATTTTGCACATTTTTTATTTTATTTTTTTGCAGTAATCTTGAGTTCAGTTTTACTTGAGTTTTACAGATGAAAAAAATGGTTCGCTTACATTTAAAGCCAGACTATCAATGGCATTCTCTGAAATCGAATAGACATTTAACTACTTAATCTCTACCATTCACGACGCTTTGATAATTCTGCTTTCAAATCTCAGTTAAGCCTAACTTATAAAACAGTTGAGTGCTGTTGAGAAACGCTTCACATGGATTTGCGAATCGAGTTGTGATTGGCTTCAATCACTAATGAAATAACTTTTATTATCTGAATCTGATTTCTCTGGTTTCCTAATTTCATTTTATCTCGTTTGGTCCTTTTTTTTTTTTCTTTCTTTCTTTTTTTTTCTTCTTCCATTGTTCTGCGGTTGGACGCAGAGTAATGGAATTAAAGGCGGGAAATTGATAGCTCGACTTATTCGTCCGGTGTGAGGCTCGCGCCGTTTGCCAAACGATGGGAACGGAATCTGTCAAAAGCTGTCATATGAAAGCACTTAAACAGCAGCTTGGAAGTCAATGAACAACTAAGCCGTGAATTAATGTTTGTTGTTCTGTGGAATTGGAAGAATTCCATTGGGGCGGCAGAGAAATTTTCCAAGAGATTAATTCATGACAGATATAAGGTAAACTCCCAAAGAGTTACATTTCCACTTCGGTAATCGCGAACAAAACCAAATTTGATTCTTGCGGAAAAAGTAAAGTTGACTCTATAATATTAGAAACGCTGCAGAAGTTAATGCTATACCAAAACAGAAGTATATTACTTATTTACTGAAGTCTCGTACATACGGAGCTGCAAACGGACTATCCTCTAAAGTAAAGTGAATATAAGCTTACTTTTATTTTTACATGTTCCTTGACTTAATTCTTCACATGAAAGTTCATCAAATCAGTCAGTCTGTCTTCCTCACCTAATAAGTGAGTTGAATTACTGTACGGATCTTCCTAAAAGTTAGCATGCATGTTTAAAGACATGGGGCAATCAAACTTTTATATTTAATTATTTTTTTTTGCATATTACAGGAGGTCACAAAAATTTCCATAGAAAAACAATAGAACTGATACAATGGATTTACATCGATTTTTTTTCTTAAACAAAACGATTATATTTCGCTTACTAATCCTATTACTATAGGTATTGAAGTTACGTAATAATTGCATTACATTAATACAAAATCAAGTTAAATTAAATTAACAGTAAAATAATTCAAGATAAAAAAATAAAGAAATAAAATATAGAACAATAAAGTTAACCCTTCTATAATACAATAGAAAACAGAAAGTCAAAAGTCAACAATAAAAAGTGAGTATTAAGTAACTGAAACAATAATAAAAGAAAACAAACATAATGAATTCAATTTTGTCATTGAAATATTAAAATTAATTAAAAATAATAATAATTTTTGTTTTGTATTATTTAACTTTTTTCTTTTTAAAAAAGTCTTGATTCAAAGTTCTTTCATTAACTTTTTATTTCCGGTTTCTTTCAGTGTTTGTAATTTAAAGTAGTTTTTCATTCACATTGATAAGATGTAATGAAAATTGCACTGAAAACATTGCCTCACTTCTTCTCTTTAAGCCATACAGAAGTTAGAGTTTGGCCAAGTTATTCAGTTCATTACTTCACAATCCAGGGACCATTTGCAGTAATGGAACCACGAAAAGAACAAAACGCTAAAGGCCCCCGAGTGTTATTTAATAATAAAACCAATTCCATGAGTGGCTGTGGGAAATGACACAGTTGGAATTTTGTTTGGTGTCCAAGAAGACGTTCGTACAAATGGGTTCAGTTTTATTCGGTTTTTATTCCATTAGATGAAAGGACGTAAATAGAAAAACTGGGCCTTTGCTACAATGCAGCTAAGACCTTAAAAATACAACAAGTAATAGTTTTAATAAGAAATTAATGAAAGGAAGAATCCACTTGTAAAGAAAGATCACACCAGTCTGCGAATATTTTAATGTTTTGGGTTATTTATAATATGTTAAGTCCCAAGTTGACGCCAGAATATTTCTAATCCCTTTTCGATTTTTTAGTAATTTAAATTTTCATATTTATGCAATGCACATAGAAGGAATGGAAGAAAAAGAAGAATTTTCACAACAAAAAACAAACCAACAACGATTACATTGATTTTAAGACATTGCAGAAGGATTGGATTAAAACTCTATTATTTGTGCTGTATTTTTAGTTTAACGTTTGTGTAACACTATGAATATCGTTTGCCAAAAACATTCGAAATTAGGAAAGAAAAGAAAAAAAAACTTCATTTTCTGGTCCATCGAACTAAAATTATAACAAAGCTTAAATTCGTAGAGCTATGTTGTCTTTTTTATAGTTTTTAAGAGAAGATTAACCATTTACCAACTCTTTCTTTTTCTGAATGCCAAATACAGAATTTCGATAAGTCAGCTAATCTGTCAGCTAAACAGAAAATGTGAAAGATATTTATCGAAATTAGATTTTTAAGGTATTCACAAACGCGGATCTCCGTAGTTACTCCTGCTTATTCAAGGGACTGTATTCAATTATTTGTTATTCATCAGTTACGAGTATCCAATGTTCAAAAGCTAATGGTGATTACTTAATAAAAAGAAGTGATATTGTAAATACAAACTTGGCAAATACTCCACAAAACTCCATCCCAATGAAATCTAATTTAGTTGCAAGAATTTTTGTTTTCAAGAAATTTTGTGATACTATTTTCTTTTTCAAAAAAAAATTCTATTCTATAATACTTTAATCCGTTAAGAGATAAGATGTTTAACCTGCTCATATAATATCGAACTGTAGTAGATAGTGAAGCTTGGTATCCGAGACAGAATTCTGATGTGATCGTGAAGGATATTCGAACATGCCTCGTGCATTCTACCTTGCGGACCCAAGGAAAGAGTTCATTAGATGTAAACGTAAGAGATGTGTCAGATTATAATAGCTTCTGGCTTCACTGTATGAAAATCAGATAATAAGAATGTCAGAACTATTTCAACGGAGAAGGTCATCAATAGCACATAGCAGAGACGCCATCTTACAGTCAGTGCTAAAAAAACACTTAATAATTAATTCAATTTGAATTTTTATGATGGCAGTAATGGCTACGTGTGCTTTAACTTGGAAAATATTTCATCTAATAACCATAATTGCCTAATTAGAAACGATACACAGCTACATTTTATTAACAAGTGAATTTATAGTATTCTTATAACCACAAAACAAAGCGGCCCTGTTCAATTTGCAATGTATCAAACACTTGCTTTGTCAAAAGTGAGACCATTGTTGATTGGCGCTCAAAACTCATTTACTCAACCCATTGTAAATCAGGGGACTAAATATAATTTCAAACGATTGAGCTCAATAAGTCAGAACCGTTATTTTGCACTCTATTCGTACGACTCTTCAGTAAGTGGCCAGATTGGGTCGAGAGTTTCCATGCCCTTTCTCAGCATAGTCGATTCCCTACAGGCAATTTTAATCCAATTACCACTATTTCCTGATCCAACCAATAAGCACGTAAAAAACGGAAGTCTGGTTTTCCCAAATTTCCAGGCCATGGGGAATCCAACTAGATAATATTCATGGAGCTGCGACTCCCGACATGTGCTATAGAGAAGTTACACGTACGGGGACCCCCAATAGTCGCTAAAAAGAAAATGGCTTAAAATGGCATTTTTAAAATAAAACTGTTTCTATAAGCTCCTATATCGTATGATGTTAGAAAAAATAAAATCTGTGTATGTTTTTACATTCAGTAAATATTATGCTGTCAACGGAAATTCATTTTAACTTCGAAATTAATTCTGTTAGTGACGAGAAAGCTGTTATTGTTGCGATGCGACATAAGAGCTTGTTAAGTATTAATTCGGGCCGTAAATGAGGGTTCTTTAAAGAGATGGGAGTTATAGATTGTTCGTTCGGAATTGATGTGGTGGCTTTTCGGAAGCAGTGTTTGATCACCTGGGCTTGGGATTTATTGTTCTCTTGGTCGAGTGTCAGATGTGCGGTCGCAATGGCGCTGTCGATAGATTTCGACGCCGAGACTCTGGCTCGGCCTCCCGGACAACCAAGTGCCACTCACCGCCCGACCCCGATCACGACCTAATAAATCAAATAGATTGTTTCCTACGGTTAAGGTGAAGACAAGAAAACCACAAGCGAATGCCTTCAAAAGATCATATACTGTGTTTGACCACACGTTTTCGCATCGAAAAATAAGACGGATTGGAAAGCATTTAAGTCTTTAACAAATGAAGACGAAAAATATATATGAATCATGCCGTTTTGTAATTTTTTAAATTTTAATAAAAAAGTATGATTTTTTTTTCTTATAAAAAAAAAGTAGTAATATTTTAATAATATTTCAATGAATATTTTCATAAATTTTTCGAACAATTTAAGAGGTCAATTTCTTAGTTTGAAAAATATTTAGAACAATCGAGTATAATTTAAGAACTGCGAAAAATGGAAAAAAAGCAATATAGTCTTTTTCTTTTATATATATATTTAAGAAATAACAATGTATGAGACCAAATTATTCACAAGTGATATCCTGGAACAGCTGTTTAACGCTCGTTGGTGATCATCAGCCAGGAGAAGTCAATGTAAATAACAAGGTCTCGCTACTGAGGCTAGTATGAACAATACATCGGAAGCGCAGTGGTGCCTCAAGGAATAAATTACACAATGAAAAACTCACCAGTGAAAAAACGAATGAGAAAATCCATGTGCCACAAAGAGCGGCCTCAATGAATTTTTTTAAAGTATAAGACCTCAAACTGCGCATTTGAAATGTTAAAAAATAACAATGGATGAGACCAAATTATTCACAAGTGACATCTTGGAACAGCTGTTATTTTTTAACATTTCAAATGCGCAGTTTGAGGTCTTATACTTTAAAAAAATTCATTGAGGCCGCTCTTTGTTGCACATGGATTTTCTCACTCGTTTTTTCATTGGTGAGTTTTTTTCATTGTGTAATTTATTCCTTGAGGCACCACTGCGCTTCCCGTATATATATTTAAGGACTACAAATCTAACTTTTCAATTGGAAATCTTTTCCCAATTTGGATTCTTACCGAGAAATTAGTGCGAGAAGAAAACAGGAAAGAAAGCATTGGAATCTAAACCATGACTTTCTATGGATATCTTAAAGAAGGACCGTTAATCCTTTTAGCTGATCCATTCATTTTACACATATCCTGTAGGATTAAAATTTTCCAATTTACAAAATAAATAATGCGAATTGAAGAAATTTTTTTTTCTTTCGGAAAATGGAAAATTTGTTAGAAAATATTCAGCAAATATTGTAACTTTGAATTAAATGAGAACGTTTTGACAACTTTAATAATAATAGCAACAACAATAACAATAATAATAAATTAAAGGAATAATATCTTAAGGAAAATAAGCGTTCACTTTCTTACCTTTATTTTTAACACTTACACAAACATAAACTTGCACATTTTATAACTTTTGTGAAAGTCATTGATCCAAATTCTATAGAAAAAAAAAAATATTGTAAAGGGAGTTTAAATGAAATATTAAGTTGTTTATAAGATTCAATATTTAACTTTCACTCAACAGTAATAGCCAAGTTTATTGATTATTATTAATTATTTATCACTTGTAAATGAGAAATGCTTTTAAAAAAAATATAAATTTTTGATTGATTTTTTTTTTCTCTTTATCTTTTCAGGTAAGATGTTTCTATATGAAAGTTGTTGTTAGTCTCCCGTCAAAAAGGTTGGTTTTTATACTTTGAGAACATTTGGAGAGGAAATGTATGAAGAAATGATTACTTAATATATTTACAAATTATTTATGTTTTACTATGAAGTTTCCTTTTTAATAAATTCTTTAAGTGCTGGAAATAATAATAATAATAATACAAGAAAATTATGGATATCGCGCATCAGCTTTATTCAAAACTATTTTCAATGGGCTACTGCGTAAGCTTGTAACAGTATAACTTCAATTATGCCTAATGTGTGCGATATTTTTATTTGTTCGATTTTTAGTTTTACTACAAATAATTGTAAATATGAAAAATTAAGCCTACGTAATTTTTAAAAGATGCGCATGCTCGGAACATGAGAAAACACTACCATCTATTTACACAAAAATTACTTAAAACGATTGTCATGTATTTCATTATAGAAAATTTATGAAATTTCTTAATGACATTTGGCTCACGGCGTAGGTGGTATCATTCGTGTCCTAAGTACCAATTTAGGGTCTTTTGTGAGGTTCCGTTTTGCTTGCTGAATTTTACAAGACGAAAACTCTTTTGTTTTCATTAGGCAAATTACTCACTTATATAATGAAGGTGTGATAGATGAGATCGTTAAGTGGATTTACCGCGGTGTTTAGGTTGGGTTTAAATGTAAAAATAATTGAATTATGAAAATTTCAATGGTATTCTATGGAAAACGGTTATTGGAAAATCATTTGGGGGAAGGAGTTTACCCTGTTGCGCTTATGATTATTCATTATCTAAGAAAGTATTTTAAAGAAGATGAGGAAAAACAAGGAAGAAAAAAAGAAAAGGCCCAGCAGATTACCACTTTAGATAAAACAGAGATTTCACTCGAATTTTTTGGAAGTTTCTGGAAATTTGTTTGGTTATTGCTTATTTTTCCATTCATATTTCGGGTCCCTTTAAGTTACTTAAAAAAAAAAAAAATATTTCTAAACTAAATATGTCTGCTTTTAAGACGTTTGGGAAGTACATCTATAGAAAAGTGCACATTAAAGAGGCTGTGAGAGCGGCATAAAATAGAAAATGCTCTCAGCATTTAAGACTCTTTTTTTTAAATATTTTGGAAATTATTATTTTGGAATAGTTTGGAGATGCTACATTATAGATTACCGTTGACATCGTGAATCGTAACCCGTGAATGTTGACGTATTACATGAAATGAAAGATAAAACAAAATCATAATTAGACAGTAAAGCCTTGTATATTATAAAAGCATCTATGACTTGAAAAAAATAAATACAAATACAGTAGATTATTAGCAGAAATGTTTTTAGTCATTTCTGCAACCTGGGTCCACACAGAATTCACGTTAAGTAATAGTTGAATATAAACTTAATTATAATAATAATAATAATAAATAATTAAATATATATATACTATTTTATGCACTCATCTAAAAATCCATCCATAGTTTTCTGTCCGAAGACAGGTCCATTTCTACGGAGGTCACAGGGATCTCCCAGAAACACCTGAGGAAAGATACTGGGGGTGGTTTCCCGTTGCCTGCCCCCAGGACGCCATTAAGGAATGACGTCAGACCGAAGAGAAAGTGAAGAAGAGGATTACAACACAGGAAAGGAAATTGAAACATCCAAGCCACTGCCGGGATTCGAACCCAGGTACTGGCGCACTGGCCACAACGGCAGACCGCCGCCGAGACCGCGCGGCCACGCCAGCAAGGCCATCTAAAAATATGAACTCTTAACTGATCATCGCATTGTGGGGACTCCGCTTACACCAAAAGGATCTATTATTAGGATTCGCGTGTGATTTATATTAAGTTTTAATCTAAATAGTCATCGTAAAAGATTTTAAAGACATCAGCCCAACCGTTTTGGCGAAGGATGTCCGGGGGAAGGGGGGTTCACTTTTCAGGGATGGAACGAGTGGAATTCCAAAATAACTGTGTGCATGTTTTAAGTTGGACCACGAATGAGCCACGTACGAAATTTTATGGATTTCCGGTCAGCCGTTTTAGCGTGATGATCGTTAAAATAAAAAAAAATTAAGAGAAGAAAATGAAAAAGAAAAGGGAATAGTAAGAGTTCGCATGCTTAGCCAATGAAGGCAAACTAACAACCGACTTCAGGCTGCGGAAGAACTTATTCTTACATAGTGAAGATTTAATGACAATGTAACAGCAAAAGCTATTCAAAAACTGATATGTACTTTTTTCCCTTTACGGATGTGCATTGCTTATTACTTTATTCCACGTATTTTTTTTTTTTTTTTGAATGTATATTTCATAAAAATTAACTAGTACAACTTTTAAAAGCACATAGATTTATATATATAGTTAAAAGATTACAAAAATATATATTTACATGAATTTGCGATGCTCAGGAAGCTTTTCAGGCATTTTTGCAATGCCCTTCGTCAACTGTCATCCTCCTTCTCTTTCTCTTTTTTTATTATATATAATTTTTATTATATATAATTAAGCACGTTAAAGTTCTTACTGAACTTAATGTATATTTCAAAGAAGAAATTCGTGTATGTGGATATTCAAGCACGTTCGCGTTTTATAGAAATAATAATGAAAATTGCAATGACTTTGACTTAAAATAAGTTCTACTAACTGCCGATTTTTAGAAGAAATTCATAAAGAAATTAATATTCATGAGATTTTTGCTTTTAAATTGAGAAGGGAAAAATAGTCTTGACATTTCATTTCTTTTTTTATTTTGTTTCCTTATTTCTTGCAGTAGATGTCACTGTCCTTATGGCATTTGATAAGTGTTGACATTCACAAGAGGAGGACATTTGGTTCTTGAGGGCCTTTATAACTCCTGTCTTGTTTGTCAGCTCCAGGACATCAAAGAGAAATGAAACCTGGGATTGGATTGGGTTATTGCTGTCTGTTGAGAACAAAATCTGATGACATTGTATTGAGTTGGCTTAAAGTTGGACGGAAAGGGAAAGAAGTTTATATCAGGAAATATTAGAATTAATCACCGGAATTAATTCCATTTAAGACAATCCTTTTTTTCTTGTCAATCAGCTTTGAAGAAAAACATTAAACATTTAGTTTATTCTAAACCTTTTGAAAATTATTTTATGAGTTTCTCAATTTTGTAGTAAAGATTATCTTGAAAATTCATCTGAATCAGTGTCTTTCACTGTTCCGCGAAACAAATGTGTTCCATGACTAATGTGTTCCGCTTAATGTCGCCAAGAAAATTGACTTCCTGGGATCTATTAATTATACCTTTTGTAAGTAATAGATAAAAAAAAAATCTATTTACAATCTTAAAATAACTTAATAAATTAAGGATATCAATACAGAACTCTTAAGCATATAAAATACTTCCAAAACTTCGATTACATGTAGTATTGCTTAAACTAAGCTTTCAGTTTAATTACGTTCATCGTCATTTTTCCGAACTGTCATTACGATGGCGCACGATAACTGTTGATGGAACCGATTCTATTTTGGTATTCTCTTTATTATAAAATAATAGTGTTAGTTAAGGTTAAAGTGCCCCACGATAAGCCTACACAGGCGTTTTGGGGTCGCAGGAGATCAGGTTCCCAGCGTTTTCGATCAACGAGACGAAGTTGAGGTCGGGTGGTCAGCCCGACGCCCGCCCGCCTTTAACTCCCGGGAAAGAAACCCGGTACCCATTTTACAGAGGGCAGGGTAGACCCTAGGACCCGTTTGGATATGAAAGGCGCATGGAAAAATCCCCGCACTCCGCCGAGACCGGGAATCGAACCCGAAACCGCCAACCCGCAGCCAAGCGCCCTGACCACTTGGCTACCGGGCCCACCAAAATAATAGTGTACAATTTTTTATTATAAATTGTTCTCAACAAAAGAAGAGAAGGCTACTGAACTAATTATTATTACTGTTGTTGTTGTTGTATTAAATTGTTGTTATTGTAGTTCATTGAACCTTAGCTAATGTACGACGATAACTATCACAGTTCTTCACTGTTGTGTTTAGATGCTGTGCCAGTTTCTTCCTCCACTTTTCGCGGGCACCAATGTTTAGGGATAATTCAGGAAAGATAAGTCTTCTGACAGTTCTGTTGCTGTAAGGAGAGAAGAAAAAAACGTCCATGGCTAACGGGGATTCAGACTCTGATCTTTTCGTCGAATCAATGTTTCATTCACGTCATTAACTTGTGTTTGCCGCCAATAACAGTTTTCATTTTTTTAACGCCGCAGTCGTTAAATGTATCAGCAAAAGAATCTTAATTGCTGTTCTTGTCTGAAGGTTTTGTTAATTGCTCTTGGGTTTAATTGTCCTTCTTCTTCAAATCTATTTTATTCTTCTTTAATTGCTCCCAATTAAAGTTGCAGTTAAAACTCGAGTAAATCCATTTCGACTCTCGGTTACCAAGTTTTCGAAACATGCTTGAACTTTTTGAAAGTTTATGCATGGAGGTCACGTGACTCTTGATTTTTACTGGTAATAAAGCATTTGACCAAACATAATTTACCATATAAATTCGCCAATTCGATATCTTTGCAAACGGAAAATGGGGATCGGTTATCAGTGTTGCCATTCCGGTTGCGGAAACTGTGTGACAATATGTTACAGCCGTTATCAGTCGCAAGTGGAACCGGATGATTTCACCGATGCGATGACAACTGTGTTCCGGAATTCTCTCTGTTTTATTACTCGGTCAAACATTTGTCCGGAACTCGGGGTATCGAGATTCCCAAAAGATTGGAGATAGTCAGACTTTAATATCTTTAAATGAAAGCAGATAAGATAGAGTCTTACTTAGGAGCTGCGGAAAAGAACTTCTTATCTTTAAACTGGCCTCAATTTCGGTGTTTTTCCGGAAGTCTGGTGAAGCGATTTCCGCAGATTGTATGTCGTCAGACCAGCTTCTTTAAAGAGAGATTGATAAAACGAAGCCGGGATTTATGTTTGTCTAACACACAAGACATAACATCTAAGAGATTTTTTCTGATCAGTATGTTTGGTCAACAAAGATGGAATGCCATAGTTGCATTTAATGTTTTATAATAACAAGTCGTAATAATGATAAAAAATTTGCATTTTCATTCGCCGGTAGCTAAAGGCTCGTTTTAACCGAGCACTCTGCGAAAGGTAAACCAGGTTCTTTCCCGGGAGGGTTAAAGAGTGGTGGGCATCGGCGGACAACCTCAATTTAGTCCAATGGTTAGGGAACGCCAGGAGTCTTCCCTCCCGTCATCCAAGGACTACATGAATTTACATTTCATTTACAACATAAGAAAATCGCTAGAAATATCTATCTAATCTAAAAGTTAGAATTAAATAAAAAAAAATGGATTAAATATCAGTTTGATAGTAATTAAAAAAAAATATTAATTAGTTGGATTTCACTTCTTTGTTTTGAATTATTTTGCCTGAAAACTTACAACTTTTAATTAAGAGTGTTTTTAAATATGAAATCGATGGTAGTGACCGAAATGATATTATAGATATAACATCAAAACAATAAAGGACACGAGATAAAAATTTGCAGTTGACTTGCACTAATTTTCTCCCTTTAGTCAAATATCATATAGGGATGTATCTGTAAGTTGGAGAAAATGTATTACAATATTTGAATAACACACTTCCCGTTACTAGCGTATCAATATTTAAAAGGATCAACTTTCCGTTAGATTCATACTCGACATTGTGGGTTTTACAAAGGCTTTTTTTCTTATTTTTGATTTTTTACTTTTATAAAAAGATTTACTTTATTTTCACCAATGCGAAATCAGCAAGCATTGCAAAACAATGATACCGTTAAGTATCTAAACAATAATTTCCTTTTTCTCTGGTATTATAATATTTTGACTTCTAAATTATTACTTTTATCATTCTCGAAACTCCTCATTCTGAAATGTGTACATTTTATTCTTTACGATCCTTTAGCCTCTTTCTTATATAATTCCGCAATGAAAGGCTTAGTTATAAATAACACCTTCAAGAGTCCACCGAAGAAAGATCTAGATGGCATTGAATTATATGCATTTTTTTTTTAGAAAACAATAATTGGTCAACAATCCTTTATCATATTAAAACTACAATATGAATTTCCCATATTTTTTATCATGTTCCTTTTCCATAGCGCAATGAAAAGATGAAAGGCTTCCTGTCACGTGATTTCTGGTCACGTGATTTGCAGACACGAATTCAAAATTCCATTAAGTAATTAAATACATACATTGACAATCATTGATTGGTAAAATACAAACAACACATCTTGGACGCTGTAAACAAAATAAGTCCAATTCAAAGCTTATAATAGAACGGACAACAGCTGTATGGATCGTTGAAGTCGTCACAACCTACGTCACAGTTCAAAGAGCCCGTTGCTAGGATTTTGCATGGCGAACAGTTACAGTCGTATTTATCGTGATTTTTCTTTGAGAAAAAGATGCAAAAAAATAATAAACAGTTATCAGAAGGCGTTTTTAAGATTTCAAGAAAGCCCACTTTAGATTTTTTTTGTTTTTTTTGCTTTACCTTATTTTTGAGAATTCTGGGAGAAACATAAAGACCAAAAAAGTTGTATTTTTGCATATTTTTGATTGCTTGGATTGCCATAGGTTACATTGCACCCGTTGACACATTCTGATTGGTTCACTCAAAAGCCATTCTCCAGTAGCAAATCATTGATCTGTCGTACTTAAACTCGTTATAGAAGATTAAATAACTTTATATTCTCCAATAATAATAAAAGTATTTATTCTTGTACAATCCTACTTGTGAAATGAGTGTTAGTATGTCAGCTTAATACTTTGCTATTGGAGAGTAGCTTTTGAGTGAACCAATCAGAAACTCTTGACATCGGGTGCTTTGTGACCTATGGCAGTCCGAACCTCAAAAATATGCAAAAATGCAACTTTTTTCGTCTTCATGTTTCTCCTAAAATTCTCAAAAATAAAGAGAAAAAAAACTTAAGATGGCCTTTCTTGAAGTCTAAAACATTGGTTCAGATAATTTTTTTAATTATTTTTTAGGTCTTTTTCTCAAAGAGAAACCACAATAAACACTGGCTTGACTCCCTAACTGTTCCCAATGCTAAAACCTTAGAAACGGACCATATCAATGGGCTCTTTGAACTATATGACTTAGATTGTGTAAACACACTTAAACGGCCCATTAAGCTTTGAATAGAGTCTATTTTGTTTGAGAGTAAACACAAGGCAGTATTCAGCGGAAATACTGTCGAAACGAAATACTGTATAGTAATTTTCTTACCTATAGAACTTAAGTTTGCTGATTGCTTTCACATTGGGTAAATAGGAGCTGTTTCCAATCGTACAATAAACTGAAATGCTTTATTTCTGAAGTCTATTCTGGCGCCATCTGGAGACTAGAAGAAGCAATCTTACCACCTGTGTGATCCTTCAGCTTCGGGAGCAAAGAGATTTCTGTTCCTCCGGGTTCGAGGGTCATCGACTATGACCTCTTTACTTTCGCCTCCGAAATGGATCGTAAAATTTAAGCTTCTGAAGAAAATTCTTTGTCGTTAGGGGGCTTATCTTCCGTTTTATTGTCTTGGAATTCGATTGGCTGCTTCCGTCCTTGCAGGAATATTCACGAGTGAAATGTTCCAACGAAGATTTCCGCTGAATATTTAGACCCCAATTAAATTCCTCTTGTTCTTCCAATGTCTTAGTTGTTATTCGAAACCTAGATAACATCAGTCTATTGTCTTTTGCAGTTTTTAATCACTTTCTGAAAGTTTAGGAAGCAGTTTGATGCTCTTGGAAGAAGCTTTTAAAATTCAGAGGTTCTAATAACGTTAGCTTTTGTAGGCATTTCAGAAAACATTAGCAACTGTGTAGTATGTCTTAACCTCAATTAGTTTTCAATAACTCTTTTATTACAAGAGGTAACAAAATTTGTTGAACTTAATGAACTTAGAAGATTTTTATTGGCCAAGGGAACTTGTAATGAAAACAGGATTGTGGGTATTTTGTGGTAACGTTGTCTGGCTAAAGATGGTGTAAAGTTTTTATGTTCACAATTTTGATAAGTTTTAATGTAATTGAAAGCATTTCCAATGTGCTATTCATATTTTATTAGTTTTTGGAGTCGTGAATCTTTTTAATGATCTGTAAATAATTCCTCAAATTTATTGGAAAAGTAACCATTATTAATTTACCCGTTTTCATGAATTACTTCCGAATAGTACTTAACTATTTACTGTTTTTCCTATTCAGGCAAACACAGGAAATAAGTTTTTCACTGGAATTTTTGCTGATAAAGGAATGAGCTTGGAGATGAAGGATAATTATGTTGGTAAACAAATCTATGAATAGCATTATTTCCAGTTTTAGCATTGGGATAAAATGTGCTTAAGCTCGTAAAAGAAATTTTTTAAATTTTTACTATGTTGGTCCTTGTCGTCAAATTGACAGAAATTCCCTTACTAAAAGCGTTTTTAGAAACAATTTAGATAACAATGAATTTTAATCATTAATCCATTAATCTCAAGTGACTACATTAAACGGTTTTAGCACTTAATGCGTAACGCAGATTTAACTTGTTCAATAATTGAATAATAAACGGTGACTTTTCGTTCCTGTCATTTTCACAATTAAAAAAAGGAAAAGAAAAAAACAGTTCAGACGTAACTTTGTTTTAAGTTCTTTTATTGAAATATTAATCGTTAAGTAAAAGGTAAAGGTTGCAGCTTTTTATTATTAATAATAATAATATCGCCTTTCTGTTTCATTATGTTATTTTTGTTCTTGGAGAATTACTTTGTTTACCACAGACATACATACAACTAAATCGATCTTATATCTATTTCCTAAAGGGGGTTCAGATTAAACTCAGTTTCTTATGATTGCTAAGTTGGTGATACATTGCCTGTCATAGACGCCAGACAAATGTCAGATTAATGTTACTTTTATGACTATTAAATTGGCGCTATCTGAGACGGCGGATTATCGGTCGCTCGGTTTGACGGCTATCGACCTCAGATTGGCGTCAAGTCAAAGACGAAAAATAGCTGGTGACGCTTATCAGCCAAACATTGAAGGGTCTATCTACTCACTCAAGGAAATATTATCTCTTTTAAAGAACGTAACTTACATTTTTGATTCC
>JAFIDM010003189.1:27617736-27636264 GCA_023159025.1 Thereuonema tuberculata | reverse complement strand
CTTTCTAATTTTTGTATTTGTTTCATTATATAAAATGTTTACTTCACTTTCTTTATTTCCCATGTGTTCTTCGTTTCTATTAATACGGGATTATTAATACGTAGAGGTTTGGGAGTGTCTTGCTACTTGGTCGATGACTTGCAGGCAAGTCGAAACGTTGTGTTTCTTTTATCCATTGTATTTTTTAAAAAACTTTTTTAAAATATTTGTGCGTTTGGCTAAATTTTAATCATTTATAATTAATCAACGCACATTAAATAATTGTAAATAGGATTCATATTTATTATTGCTTATTTTCGTCATCTGCCCTTGTATGTATAGCGGTCCCAGTTTTTGCAGGCACCATTTAACTGATAATTAATTCTCCAACAATTTTTTTTTTAAACTGAATAAAAATATTCGAGAATAAATAATTTCAAGAAAGTTAAACCCGTCCAATATTTTACAAAATTACTGTAGTTTTCGATTCAGTTGCGTTTTAGGATCTCTTCAGTCGTTTGTTACTCCATTAAGAGCTTGGTGAAACGCGGAAGGATATCTGGTTGTCAGAATTGGTTGTTTATTTCTGCTTCAGCCTTTTCACTCGATAGAAAACAGTTAAAAGGAACATTTTTACGCCGAATTAACTCCAAAGACCAATAAGTTTCGCATTGTTGCAGAGGTCGAGTCTTTAATTGAGATGAAGACGCCCGTAATATTCAACGTCGCGAAAACATTTGATGAAGGGAAGGGACATGAAGCGCAAGATTGTAATAAAGCAATGCGCCTGCCATGATATTCAGTAACCCGTGATATTGAAAAGATTCTTTACACACTTCCTCTTGGTAAACGCTCAGGAAATTTCAGAGCATCCAATTAAATCAAAGTAAACGCAGCGAATGCGCAGGTGCAGAGGTCTCACGCTCATAATACTGTTCCTCTTGTAGAAAAGACCGTTAAGCGTTGTCTCAATTGCTTAACTATTGCTTCAGTTAACGTTTTGCAAAGACACACAATCACTATTTGTAGAGCCCTAGAGGGAGATCCTAATTGTTGGGAATTTGTTTTGAGATAAGAGTAATAATTTTCTGCATAAAGTTTGATTGAATCCTCCGTTTTATTTTTTTTTAAATTTGTGATTTCAATGATTTCTAAGATATTTTAATCGTATTTAACTTTACTTTGCTTTCAAGTTAATTTTTTTTTATTTTAATGCTTTAGAGAAAATATACTTTTGAAACCAAAACTTTTTAAGCTTTTTTTTTTTAATAAGACATCATAATTGCTACTTTAAATATTTAACTAATTTATTTTCTTTCTTTTTTTCCATCCTTAACACTTTATCATTGTTAAAAAACTGTACAATGGAAATGCGCCATTATTTTCCATTTGTATTTATCGCGTTTCTCTAGTTCTTTTCCAATATCTATTTCCGCCAACTCATCTTCTCTGGGCTTTCCTTTTTTCTTCTCCTCTCTTTCATTCTTTTAATCCTCCTACACTGCTGTTGACTCTACGCCGGTGGCTAAGCTTGAATACCCGACCGGCTGCCGTTTTATTCTCTGCAATCAGGGTGGAGGCGTGGGTGAATTTAGCTGCTGGCGACAGGCATTCAGATCCTTTCCCTCGGGCCAAACATCCGGCACCTTGATGCTCTGACAACAGGACTGGTCGTCATACTACAGCAAAATCCACTCAGTCGAATGGGAGACGTTGACAGCGGCTTAGCTTCAATTATCTGTCTCTTGTGAGTTATGAAATAAGCCAACGAGAAGTAGGGGTTTTTTATTTAAAAAAACAAAACAAAACAACGAAGACGGAAATTTGGGGAATGAGAAAACAATTAGAGGATACTAAAGGAAATAATGAAGCATGTTCATCATCGGTGTCAAATGTAGAATAGGCTGCGTTACCTAAATGTATCCTTCCATTCGTGCTGTGATGAGCCGAGACGATCAAATGAGAGGGAAAAAGAAAAGAAATTATCTTAAATCTAAAATTTTTGTACCTAAACGACGGCTAGGTGCCGTAGTTATTTACAGAATATGTATCAGAAGTATAAAAAAAAAATTTTGGAAGGTAAATTTAAGTTTCAAAACTGCTTGCCTGTCCGTCATCAGGATAAACTAACTTTTTTTTTTAGAATGTCTGTTTGTTATTGATGATGATTTTTTTTTTTATTTATTTATCATGAAATTCCAACAAAACATTTACAAGATGTAAACCTATAATTAATACCTCCGTTAAAAAGTTTCAAAATTTTGAAACTTTGAAGGTCTACGTTTGCCCTTGAGAAGGCTCTCGGCGTTTCATGACCAACGGGTCTGAGTTGAGGTCAGCTGGTCCAGCTCGACAATCGCCTTCCTGGAGCAACCCGATACCCGTCTGGTGAAGAATTCAGCGTCGAAAAATCCCTGACCTCTGCGAGAGTCGGCGATTATAACCCGGCGTCTCCAGGCTGCAGTCAACCATTTTTACCACTAGGTTACTGGACCTATTTTCTATCTACAGAATACAAGAAATTATTTGATAATGTATTTGTAGCATAAATGAATGACTTCTGAGTGAAAGGAATAAGTGTGTTTTCCGTCATTCTCATACATTTTGCTAAGCTTTAAAAATAGCTGAAATTAAATTAAACCCGATTAATATTTTCTGTTTATCTTAGGCTCCGAAAAGAAAGTTCAAGTCGAGGTCTATTACCATCAGAAGCACACTTTCCATTTTCTCTCTTCTATGTGGCTTGTTCTCAATTTAATGCCTTAAAATTCTTGGCGCAGTATAGTCTCTATCGCTTTTATGTGTCATGAAAACAAAATACTAAAATATAAGCGTAAGAATTTAAAAAAAGTTAACTTTCCGTGTAGACGGACAATATTCCTGATCTCAACTCTTTATTTATTTACATAAAACCTTCGAGGATATTTTTTTTGTGTGTATATATATTTATTAATAGAAATAGTGTCCTATTGATTTGTCTTCTATTTTGCTTTCCTGGCTATTTTCCATTGTTCTTTGTAGCGTAAAATGCCAAAAGCCACGTGTGTCGCTCCTGCAAATATTATCCTTTGTTCCCAGTTTTGTTATCCTTCTCCCTTGTCAAGCGTAATTACGAATTCCTAATCGTAGCCATTACCCAAGCATCAGCTTAGTCATCCGAAGATGGCTGACAGTTTGCATGGGTGGCTGATCTCTGTCAACTCCCACTCAACCGAGAAGAGAGACACGGGAGCTGTGCTAAGACCATCTCTCACCTTCGCAGTGGTAGAACTCACATTTTCAAAATGAAAACATTAAAAAAAAAAAAAATTACTAAAGAATCATTGTAAAAACAACAACAAAAATAAAGAAGAAGAAGATGAAGAAAACTACAGTTGGCATACTATCTTTCAAATATATTGTATTCGATCAATGGGCTTACTTGTGTTGTTCATTACTTAAAAATTATGCAATTATAACGTTTATTTTAATAAAAGAAATGCAATGTTCGAATTCCGGCATCGGCATGGCTGTTTCTTTCTTCTTCTGTGTTTCGTCCGTTTCTACCTGGGACTTATTAGCTAACTCAGTGTAATTCTGGACTTTATATGTATCTCGACTCCCCTCTTGAACTTTCCTAACTCCACCATGACAGTGGTCCTATGGGGTTAGTGTTCGTGGTCCTTATTTAGCCAACATCGACAAAAAGAAGGAAAAGCCATTAACAAATGAATTATCATATTAACGACTGAAGGTATGAAATTATTTGGCAATTTCTACCAGAAACATTTTAGTGTCTTAAAGATAATAATAATATGAATAATAATTTTTATATCTCACATTAAACAGCTTTGAAATTTTTCCAAATCCCATCTTAATAATAATGACAAAAACTTTTTTTTTTTTATTTATTATCTTTAAATTTACAGTACAGTCTCTATCTTTAAATTTACATTATCAAAACAGGTTCTGGTGTTATATATTATTATTTACATAAAAATAATAATCACCAACACCAAGAAGAATGACAGAAACTTCTGAAGCAAGCCAAGGACTTCCTTGGGCTGTAATTATTATGTTTGTATGTTTCAAACCTTGGGTTTCCCCAGCAAAAACAATATGGCGGGTCAAGGACCAAAGCACATACTGCCAAGTGTAAAGATGTGTGCAAGAATGATTAGGGATGTGTGCTTGTGTCCATAAATTTCCTAACTATGCGTGTAGTGTTGAGTACCACAGCCTTCTGCAGTTGTGCATAAGTGTTTTTGTGAAGTCCTAGTGTGCTGAGACTGTGGTGCAATGTGTGAGGCACCAGACCAGTGGCAGACAGAACGATGGGTACAACACGTACTCGATCCTGCCTCCACTGCTTCTGGAGCTCGTGTGCTAGATCAGTGTATTTACTGATCTTGTCTGCGTGAGTTTTCTGCATGTTCTTGCTGATAGGCACTGCAATATCAATTAGATAGGTCTGTTTGTTGACCTTATCAACAAGTGTGATGTCTGGTCTGTTGTGATGTATAGTTTTGTCTGTGTGAATGGGGCGGTCCCAGTATAGTTTATATGAGGGTGATTCTAATACGCTTTGTTTTATGTACTTGTAGTACGGGACCGTGCTCTTAATAAGTGAATGTTTGTGTGCTAGTTGTTGATGAACGATCGATGCTACCTGATTGTGTCGGTGGAGGTAGTCTGTTTGAGAGAGAAGGGGACAGCCTGATATTACGTGGTCGATCGTCTCATTTATTATTATTATTATTATTATTATTATTATTATTATTATTGACTGATGAAGCCAATAGGTGTTATTTATATAGTTAAAGTTAAAGTTGCGATCAGGCCCAGAGGACCGCGCAATGCAACTGGAGGGTAGGCTCCAGTGTTCAGAACCAACGGGACAAAGTTGAGGACGGGGGGTCGGCCCGTCGCTCGCCCGCCTTTAACTCCCGGGAAAGAAACCGGTACCCATTCTATAGAGGGCTGGGTAGACCCTAGGGCCCGTTTGGAGCAGAAAGAAGCGTGGAAAAAATTCCCGTCCTCCGCCGAGGCCGGGAATCGAACCCTTATATATAATAAGTAAAAGAAAATAACACCCGAGTTTTATTAAATAAAATTATTTTTATAATACATTGCAGAAACCGAATTTAGATTCGTGGGGAGAGGGTGGCGTCGAACTTTAACAGTTGCCTTTATTTGCAGTGTTTTGTTTTCCATATTCTTCTGTGGAATACTGAATATATACCTGCACTGTTTTGTTTGCCTATGTTAGTTCGTCAAAGAGGGAAGATAAGTAAACATTACAATTTAACCGCTATGTATATAGTGTTGAGTTGATTAATTTCTATCTCATTCGTCCAATTGCTTATTACCGTTGGGGAAAAAGGAGCGCATGCGTGGTTGGAAAGAGACAACACACGAAAGAGCCTCACCTGTTTCACATTCTTCATTCTTTCTTTTTTTTTTCTATTATGCTACTCTTTTTCGATAGGAGTGGGGAGGAGATGGTGACGAGTGAGAGGGAATTCTTCTGAGCACAGCGCCCTCATTCCGCTCTATGGCCGGCTCACAACTCCGGAAGAATCCCCTAAATTAATTTTCTGCCCGGACAAATTGCTCACGGGGCTTCTGGCTTTTCTGCCGAAATCTTGTTCTCGGTGCCATCAATACGTTTTTCATCTTCAGTTGAAGGAGGGTGGATTGGAGCTTAGCAAAATGAAGCTGTTGTGGGGAACATTATGTGGGAGGAAGGTTACTTTTCTGAGTGAAACCAAAAGGAAATGATCAAGAGTTTTTTTTTCTTCATCCGACTACAGAGTTTATTATTTTATTTTTTTAGTAAACGGGTTAAATTCTTTTCTCGACTTCGCTTAAAAACAAAAGTACTTGCTATCTTCGTCTTGTCCGTCGGTCAGAATCTTTTTTTTTTCTGCACTTTCACTCCATACATTTTTTGAATGCCGTACGAGAATAAAACAAACGAACTTGTTGAGAATATTCTTCTCATTTATCTCCAAAAGCAGAAAATGTTGTCAGATTATTTTTATTATATGTGGGCGCAGTAGCTATTTAGGTTCGGTAAACACCTTGAATCTCTGTTTAACTTATCTAGCAAAAGAAGAATTGGCAAAGAATATAATTTTTTTTAAGACTTACATTTGCAAAACAGGATTGGCTGTCGTAGATATCAGTTGCACGTACAGAGATTCACAAGAAAACTTTGAAATTTGAACGTTATGTCTTCTCTTATCCCAACAAATACATGAAAAGTTTTTTTAAGAAGATCTTTGCACCGGTTCAGAAATTAAGAGAGAGATGAACATGAGCACCGGTAGCCGCCGACTTAGAACGAGTTTCATTCCGAAATCTTGGTCGTAAGTCGAAAACACTCAAAAGGAAAACTATAAACCCCTATTTCCCAACCTGGGGCAATTTGATTGTTGAGGGAACAATTCGAAAATGGAGTAATGTTGTTTTTTTTTTTTTTTTTTTGGTTGTGAAAGTTAAAAAAAGGTGTTTTTTTTTTTTTAATTTTTTCTCTTTGAAAGCTATACCTAATTTGGTGGGGCATAGCATACTTTAGATACTTTAGGTGGGGCACAGCACAAAAAAAGGTTGGAAACACTGCTATAAACTGTGAGTGTATATTTTATATTTACATATAGGCTATATATAAACTCCCGGAATGAACAATAATATATTAAATTTCTTTTAAATAAATAGATACACTGAATATTTTGTATGTAGATGTAAATAAATTGAATGTATACTGTCAAATGAAAACCGTACGATTTTTAAGTAAACATCAGTTACGACCGTTACCGAGAGAACAGAGAACGGCGAATCCTCGCTGGGAGTTGGCTTCCACCTACGCCATTAGTTCTGGTTCTAGTAAGATGTAAAAAAGTGGAACGAACATTGGTGCTACGACAACGGTCTATGAAGGCATGTGTACTTATTACTCTTATAGATAGTTTGTATATTTCTAGAAACGTTCAAGTTTCTCTATTTAAAAACAATGGAATATTCAATTCAATTTTAAAATGTTCGATTTCCTGAAATTTTGATAATACATGCTAATGTTCCTAAGTTGTTTGGTCGTAAATCTGGTACTACCTAAACATACATTCACTTATGCAGGCTGACTGCTTTGTGAACCTCACTATCTAAGGACATTGGGCTAAAAAAATACTATTTCATAATTTTGAATAAACTTGGCTGTCTCCCGAAAAAAGTGAAGATTTCTCCAATCCCAAATTCGGCTTCTAATTTTTTAATTTAAGTAGTAGTCATTATAATGTCATTCCATTCAATCATCGTACTTTTCGTATTATAACGAAATAATAGCATTGTAATACTAGAATTTAATGGAAACTAACTGATATTTAGAAATGTGTAATGAAAACATTTCTAAGTGCCAGTTAGTTTCCATTAAATTCTAGTATTAGGCCTAATGATTTAATATTACAGCGAGAATAATTATTATAGCGAAAATTCGTTATAACCGGATTTTTATTTATCCTTCAGGGGAAAAAAAAACAAAAAAAAAATCCCAAAAGTTATGGCTTAACGTCGAAAACAGTTGTTCCTACGATTTTAGCCGAACAAGTCATTATTTTACGGAGAAACTCTTGCGGTGTACGAAGAAGCGACCTTTCGTTCGACCCTATGTTGACAGTGTTTAAATTTGCTGATCGGTTTAGAGCCAAGAACTTTGCAAACTTGGGATTTGAGTCTCGGGTTCCGAGTTATGTGGATGACAGCTTTAGCTTCGGGCGAAACGAATTATCTGGGTTGTATGACTAAGAGCCATTGGACCATGATAACCAGCCTTGCTCTCTACCATCATAACTCGTAAAGCCAACAGCTGGTGGAAGATATTTCTTCAGTGGCCAGTCGGTTCTCTATTTAATTAAAAGATAAATGAAGCCGTTGGCCAGAAATCAAACCCCAGCCTCAATCTCAACTTAGTAAGTTTTTTTATTGAAAGCATTTTTGTATCTGAATTGCAAGGATTTTTGTCTCTTTAAATTTTGTAAATTAGTAAAATAAAAAGAAGCGGAAGTGAATTATTGGAGGCGATGCCGTAGGTTAAAAGAGAGAAGATGAATTAGTGAAAAGAAGGAAAGAATAGACATGAACATTGATAACCCTATGGGAGAAGACGACTTTGATGTACGGTCACGTGAGCAAAACGAATGAAGAAGGTGATCGTAAAGGGTATCGTAGAATGGGTACCATATTAGCGAAGGATAAAAAGTAAGACTTGGATGGAGCTACTGAAGCCATATTGAAGAATCTAGAAGAAGGAGATTGAAAGAATGAGAATTAAGATTAAAATGCCTAATGAAGACAAAAAAAAAAATCAAAACTGTACAAATGTATTGAGGCAACCCTATACCCTTAAGCCCACCAGTGATGTATTGGCAGTTTTACAAGGAAAAAAGGGATGAAATAATTACAGTCATCGTGAAACTTGTAAACATTTGCCTATAATATCATTTTTAATTTTTTCGTTGCTAAAATACTGTATCAAAGTGAATATACAGAATTAAATTTTGAATTTCAAATTTATTAGTCTCTGATCTTCATGGTTTAATCGGCAGACATTCAAAAGTTTCGGTGTTTGAAGTTTTCTCTTATTTTAATTTCCCAAACTTGAAATCTGAGCTTTGCAGAAAATGTTTATAATTCCTTGAGCAACTAAAGTGATTCAAGTTATCCTTAATCACATATGACATGAAATTAGAACAAAATATGAATATGGTACGTAAAGGTTTCATTAAAGTTGATCAAAAGAAATGATGAGCTAATAGTACAGCGATTTTGCGACCAATTTCTACGTATTGGAATAGTACAGCAAAGGAAAATACCGAGGAGTTCGTTGTTTAACCAGTAATTACTATTTTCAAGAACCTTTACGAAAACAGTAGCGGCATCAATTAATTTCCCTTTCTTTTGCTTCAACAATGTGGACTTCAAGTAAGGTTAATGATTAGGAAACTAGATAACTTCAATAAGATTGATTTGTTGTTTCATCAAATTGATAAAATTTCTACAACCTTTAAACAATTAAAATAAAATTGACTAAGGGCGGCGTGCACCAACGCTCTGTCAAATCAGTTGTCAATTGATGAGCCGTTAATCTTAATCAGTCTTCAAATAAAAATTAGTGTGCTCCAAACACAATTTGACAATACTTCACTGATGAGCCCTTGATAGCGTATCGTGGGAGTGTTCTAAAAGTGGCTGCGATTAATAACATTCCTGGATGACTTTTCGTAGGCACAAGAACCTTCAAAGGAATTAATCGTATTTAATATTATTTTCTAAACTTTTAATAAAAAAAATACATCAAATTCATCGTCAAAATCGCAGTAGTCGGTTTCAATCGGAGCCTACGCGGTGGCTGATGGAAGTTGACGAGTGATTTCACGGATCAGATTCGTGCCGCTAAAATTTGACGACTCATCAGCGATTTAACGGCTGTTGAACCCCTAGCGAATGTTAATGCACAGAAAATGTCG
This sequence comes from Thereuonema tuberculata, assembly GCA_023159025.1. Taxonomy (NCBI): domain Eukaryota; kingdom Metazoa; phylum Arthropoda; class Chilopoda; order Scutigeromorpha; family Scutigeridae; genus Thereuonema; species Thereuonema tuberculata. The sequence goes on along the minus strand of JAFIDM010003189.1, from coordinate 27,626,782 downwards.
GTCAAGGGGAGATTTGACAAAAGTTAACGAAAGCTTGGTGCACACCGCCCTAAAAGCGTTGTGAATTTTTGCCATTATTTACTCGACAAAAGTCAGTGTTCAGTAAATTTATTTTATTTGCGGTGTAAGTAATCAGAAAATGCTTTTGAAATGCTTTAGTAATGTTCGTTAGTTCATTTATTTTCAATGCTAAGACCGGCAGGCTACAACTTCAGGTTGGAAGGTATGTTTGCTTTTCCTCATAACATTCATAGAGCAAAGGAAAGCCGACCTTTGTCGTGGAGAAACAGTGCATCCAGGATTCAGAATAAATATTTGGTAATTAAGTGACTGAATAAAATCCGGAACAGAGTTGTTATCAGTTCCAGGAGGCATGGAAGCAGCATTATGATTTATTGGCAGTTGTAAGCCTGTAAGGAGTGAAGAGATGAAATAAGTATATTCATCTCTGCAACATTTGCCTGTATTACAATTTTTAATTTTTTCATTGCTATAATACTATATCAAAATAATACACAAAAAAACTTTGAATTTCAAATTTATTTATCTCTGAACTTCAAGGTTTAATCAACATATATTCAAATACACCGTATTGATTATTATTTTATTTATTTATTTATTTATTTATTTATTTATTTATTTATTTATTTGTTTATTTTTAATTTTTTTTGTTAGTTTTGCTTGATGTGTGTGTGTGTGTGTGTGTGTGTTGTTTTTTTTTTGAGCTTTATATTTCTTAGTTTAATTTCCGTCATTTTCCTTAATTGTCAATTAAATAAGTAAATAAAAATAGATGTGACGAATGTTATATTTATGTTAAGTTTAAAAGATGGGTTTTTTTTATTAATTACTACCAATCATTACATTAGCATTTAATAATTACTTTTATATCTAAATCATAATGCAAACAACTTTGATAACATTTATTGTTTAATTAAGGAGACTGTCTTATTCGAGATGGAAAACCGTGTTACAGCTTTGTAACTTCTCCAATGCTGTTTTCCGGAGCTGTCGCTTTCCTACAACTGATTTTCTGCCTTATTTCTGCGGAGATTATTATTATTATTATTAACTTTAATCAGAAAATATTTTTTTCTATCTTTTTACTTATGAATTACATTGATTCTAATCCAGAATACTTTTCTAGTCTTTTCGCTGGAGTATTGGCGTGAATTTCTATAATTACACAGTTCGATCTTCAAGAATGAGAAAACTAAAATAGAATTCTTCATTCTGTTTGGGTCTTCTTATCTTAACACCGCCCTCTCCTTTTTTTCTTTTTAATTTTCTGAAATGGGGAATGGGACTTCGTGATTCCAAGTGGCAGATGTGGCAATGCAATGATTCGGAAACGGGTGAAGAAAAAAAAATCAAGTGGCGCGAAGGAAAAAGATCCACTTAACAGTTTAAGGATTTTCTTCGGTTCTTAACGCCCCCATTAATTTTTCCCCTCGTTTTCACAGTGGGAATGCCAGGAACTAACTGATAATGCCTCTTTTGACCGGACTCGCAAGTCTCTCTCCCTTTCTTTTCTTCCCCTTATAATCGTCTTGTGCAGAAAGGCAAGAACTTTTGTTGGCTGATTGCAATTGCTCGTTACTTTTATTGTTTCCGAAGTGGCTGGAATGTAACGGCGTATTTACTTGAGATCAATAGTTGTAAGTTTGTATTGCTAAGAGGTTTGTAAAGCAACGGAAAAGAAATAAACATTGGGAAAGGAGAAAAAAAGACCTTTAGCCCGGAGAGGAAATCTCTCGAAAGTAATTAAGGACGTTCAATTTATTTCTCATTGTTTTAAGAACAAATTAACCTTTAAGCAATAGATGCCTTTTTTTTGTTTTTCTATGCCTTTGACTGCATCGCTTTGTTCAGAAAAAAAAATTAATTGCCAAGTCTAAAAACCTGTTGGTTGTCTAAAAGAAAAACGAAATGGAAATCAATTAACAAGACAAAATAGTCCTAAAACTGATAAAATGGTAGTCTACTATCATCATTTTTGGAAATTTTTTCAGTAGAAAAATTTTTTTTTACGGAATCTACTGTGTAATTTAAAAAAAATTATTTTTTTAATAATAATAATTAATATTTTGATGATTGGTGGATTTTACGTGCAGATTTAAATACTCTGAAATACGCGACCGACTGTACAATAAGTTGAATTAAAAATTTTTATACAAATTAAAAATAATGACAGTTTCGGGGTCCTGTTCCTCGGAACCGTAATAAAAAAGTTTTTAATTAATGCTTTTTCTAATTCCTGTTTGCGAAACTTCCAGATTAGTTTTTCTCATCCAGACAACGGAATCTACTGTGTAATTTAACACAATTGTATGGATGAGAAAAATTAATCTGGATGAGAAAAATTAATTTTTTTCTAATTCGCAACCAGAAATTAGAAACAAACAAAACAAAACCCCTTGTATTCATTACAAACAATATAAATGAAGACACGATAATAATTTTCTAAAATATATTTTTATTTTAGATCGGTATGTAATCATAAATTAATAAATATAGGAATAAATAAATGATTGCTAAGGTGTACATACTTCATATCTGAAATACAACAAGAAAGCTAAAATTAAGTTTGAAATAATAATGTTTTGTGTTTGTGAAAATGATTTGATTGCAAGTAAAGCATTATTTTCGCAACAGAATTTTCGCAGGTAACTATCTATCTCAGATTAATATTAGAATGTCTGCTAATTTTGAATTACGAGGAAACAATTTTATTTGAATATCGAAGTTGTAACAGCTGATTGAAATCTGCTTAACTCTATTTATACGTATATTTATATATATATTTCTTTGAATTTTCATTTCTTTGATTGTATTGTAGGATTTTAAGTTTTTCTTTTTCTTTTTTATTCCATGATTTTCTGAAACTATGCTGGACATAATGTCTAACAGATGGATGTTGACGATCCCGTATTTTCTTGATTTCACGTAATTTACGCGAGAATAGTCTCTCTCCATGTCTTCTCACAAAATATTGAAACACTTAAATGAATTATAATACGGGAAAATGCATGAGACTTTTACTACATTTAATATAGTTTTAATAAATTGAAATCAGTCACTAAACAAACAATAAATTCATTATGTAGCATTTTCCTAGTGACAGACATTAAAAATACTAAATTCCTTGAGACCTGCTGAAAAGGCTAATGGCGAGATCTCGTGTTTTTCGTAATTCTCGCGCAAACGTGATCGACAAAATAAATCTGTTTGTTTTATTGGAGGAAGACGTTGTGAAACGCACATTATTAAAATTAATTAAAAACTTATTACAAACATTTAAAGTATAGCGGACAGTTTCGGCTGTAGTAAGTGCCTGATATCATCAGAAGCATCCCTGCAAAATTATTATATACATATACATAATAAATTTGATATGTCAGGTTTTATTTTTTCCATTCTTTCGTCTCTTTCTTTAAATTCTTTCACTCTTTTAACTTTTTCTTATACTATTAGAAAACTTTGTTTTGTTTTCAGATAATGTTTATTAGTAAATCTCACTTTTTTTAGCTCTGTTTATAAAGAGTTTATAAAAATATTAAGTCTAAATTACTTTACCACTGGGAAGCTGTACGTATTTCATTTCCTGCTTTAATGGAGTCTACAATTACCACTAAAACAGTACTCATTATTGTAAGATTATTAATTCGCTGTAGCTGTGTTTGTTTCATGTCTTCATGAAATCCTAATTACTGCCATCGTTTCTTAAAATGTCGAAATGCCTGCCGGGATACGACCATTGCTGGCGATTTGATCGTCCATTTATAGTTCATTTCCTCCCACGTTCACAATCATTATACCGTTATAATCTATCGCCCGAGGCTCTGGCGTTTCCATTCCATGGGATGATTATTATTTGACAAAATGCTTGTCGTTTCCCGTGCACTCACCAATAATCACAGTTGGCGTACGCAGCGCCTCAAGCGGAGACGCATCGCATCGATGTAATGACTAGAAAAGTGTAATTTCGGTTATTGCTATTATCAAACAGGGACTCCTCCTCTTCGGATTGCTTGTAACGAAACACTGTAAAAACACTAAGTAGTAAATTAAATAAAAGTAAACAAAAAAACCGCTTCCAGAAACAAGGAAAACATAGGCTTTTTCTTTGTAAAGCTAAATGTTCTTGGCGGGAAAAAGGATTTTATTTAATACGAATATATAGAACTAATATCCTAATTCCATCAGGTGCCACTAGGACACAGGTGCAACCAAAATGGCAGTTTCGCAACGTGAGAAGGCGTTTTGCGTCTTGGAATAAGCGAAAATGAGTTCAGTGGTGACTGTGCAGAGAAGATTTAGAAGTGAGTTCAGAAAGGAGGTACCAGCACTCAACAATATAAAGAACTGGTATGTGAGATTCCAAGGTGGAGGTTGTCTATGATACCAGATCTAACTCCTTCAGACTTTTTCCTTTGGGTGTACGTGAAGGGCAAAGTGTTCATTCCCGATGACGAACTGCGACATTGTTTTACCAATGCAATTGCAATCATCAATAATGATATGCTGCACCGCGTATGGTCAAAAATGGATTACTGTCTGGATGTCTATATATCTTTATATATATATATCTTTCGTTTGATATGTCCGGGATAAAACAGCCCTTTTTTTCGCCGCCGAGTAAGAGCCTCTGAAATGTGTCAGGGAATTATGAATAGTATTTCAGGAAGCCAAATTCATTGTTTTTCTTTGCGAATTGATCCATTATACATTTCAAAAAGATAAATAAATAAATAAAATATTTTATGCTCAGCCAATTACATAACAAATAACTAAAATATTGTAATGTTTAAATTACATTAGATTTTAGCTTTGATAAAATTGCAAATTAATGTAGTATTAAAATGAATGCTTTATTAAACAGGTCTATTCATAAATTTATTGTTAAGGTAAACTTAATTTTTTTTTATATAAAGGCGAGTAAATTAGTCGTAATATTGAGAGTTTCTTTGAAATTAAAAGAGAATATAGATGAACCCTTATGTAAATGCACTTTAAGAAAGCGCAAACAGTAGCAGCAGTGCCTGTGGCGGCCGCATGCCTTCCGGGATACCAGCGTCTGTGTTTGATGTCTTTATTTTTCGAAAAAAAAAATTAATATGAAATTGAAGTGGGAAAACTCGTTATTTCTTTGAAATGGTCTTAAAAATTAGATTTCACTAATGGATTGAATAACGAACTACTACCAGTTCTCTTATCGTTAGATCTTGATATTGTTAGATCTTTACTTGTAAGATCTAACAAGTAAAGATCTTACTTGTTTGATCTTTACTTGTTAAGTAAAAAAATATATTCAAAAAATATATTAAGCAGTTATAGTGACTCCGGCGTAACTTTGACTGTGGGCACCAGATGGCGTCATGGTAGAATTAGAATCGATTGTATATATGCATTCTTTAATGCCCGGAAACTTTACATTTAGGGGAATTTATTTGAAAAACAAAATAACTGATTTAGCTTCATGTTTACTTACAATTCATTTTCTTTTTTCAATTTTTATTATTTATGATTAAATATCAGTTATATCGATACGATTTGTAATATTTATTTATTTACATGCTGATTGACTTATTATTACATTTCTATTTACTTATCGCATGGTGATGATGTGAAAACTGTAGGAGAAGCGATTACTTAGTGCTTCCTAATGGAGCTGTTATTAATTAAACCTTAACTCCGGCAGAGAACTTACGAATAATATAATGGACCAAGATTATACTTATGTGTAGCTAAGCTGTTGTAAATAAAAACAAAGGCAATGCATTTAAAAACAAATCTATGTATATATTCTTTCAATAGTTCTTGTTACATAAATATGTTTGTCTTAATCACTTGTACGAATTCTCGTCTTAAGATACGAAGTATCTCACGTTAAAGGCATGTACAGTACTCTTATTAAATTGACGTTTAAAAGTCTCTTTCTGTCATCTTTACGTGTACTTGTTTTATCGCCCTAAATCTTTACTTTGTAATCTTTACTTGTGTCTTTACTTTGTGTCTTGTGATGTGACCATCTTGAGTAAATAACGGTATTCTTATGTAATTGGCCCCGTCCGTGAGAACAAATCAAAGGTTACTTACAATAACTTGAAGTTCTAATATCTTCCGTCTACTCGTCCGGTATTGAATAGCCTTGACGTTGTCTTCCTATTCGATGACTTCCGAACTCCGTTGAAGATAAGTATTCGAATCTGGTAACTTCTTATACACTTCTTAATTCGAACGAACTTCCAATCTGCTTTCCAGCATGTACCAACTTTGTTTCACTGCCGCTTACTTTAGGATCAAGGAATATTCAACTTTCATATTTCTTTGCATCTTATAACGAGATAACCTTTTTGTATACGTCCGTTATCATCTACCGCCATTTTTTCATTCCCCTTCGATTCACATTCACATCTAACAACCGAACTCTCTCGTCACACGAGTTCATTGTTTTAACAATCGATGCTGCATCGCATCGAGCGTATCACGTCTTTCATTGTTTCGTCGTTCTTTTGTTTTAATCTTCCAACTTAGATTACTCACGTTAAAATATTGACTAATTCTTTGAATTGCATTCGGTTTGATAATTATCTGGAAATAATTTAGGTAAGTATTTCAATTCAAACCTACAAAAACTATTGAAAAACATGACGGCAAGAACGGCAAACAAAGGCACCGATGCTAATCCTATCGTCGTGGCTGCATATATTTTTTCCATAACGTCTTCGAATGGCAGTAATTCTCTCTTTTCCAATTTCTCCTTCTCAAAATATGATTTTACATTAACAATAACTTCTTAGTTTGACTTCGTAAAGCTTTGCCTTTGTCCTAACGTGGCCGCCATGACGGAAACCGGAAGAAGAACAATAGTTCGTGAAATGATTAATTGATAGTCAACATTGTTCAAGGTCAGAGTCGAAGGGAGGCTTGTAAATACTTAATGTAAGGCTGACACTAAACTTCCTGCGTCTATTCTTACAAATAGTTTTTGGCCGTAGATACAGATAGGCAGTCATTGAACTCGAAGGAATTACCATAATGGAGGTCGCGATCCCTCTTCGAAATCTTGAAATTAACCACCACAAATTGTCATTCGCTTAGTTTAGAGACAGTCTTGCCTCGAAAACAAGAAATCAATGCCGTGTCTAAGGTGACTTCATTAATTAACCTTGGAAATTTCTAGTTCTTCATCTTAGAATTGACAAGAACAGAATAACAAATGAAGATATGCTGTTAGATGAAGGTAAATGGAAAGAATGGAAGTCTATTGTTTCTGCTCTAATTCAAGAGCCAGCCATTTTATGTAGGTAGCTTCAGAAAAATTTTAGCTTAAGATGGAACTAAAAACCCCTGCATTTTATTTTTACTTCCCATTTGTTAAGTCACCTATAAACCTTATCACATTTTAAATACTACGTTGGTTGAAAATCTAAGTGTTTCCGTTTTACAAAGTTTCATGAGTTTATATCATTACAGTTTTAATAATAATAAAGTTGGGTAAAAAAATGTTAGTTGCTATTTCATGTTTTGTAAAAATTATACGAACTTTTGATAGATTAAAACTAATGAGGCAATTAAAAGAAAAGCCGTTATTTATTTATAACAGAAAGGCCATTTTTAGTTGTTTTTTTATTATAATGTAAGAATATTCTAAAAAAAAAAATTCAAAGAGTAAAACATAACCTTTGGTATTACTTTTTTTTTTTTTTGTAAAATTATGTATGAAGAAAATACATAAAAAGAAAACAGAAACGCATAACTAAACAAAAATTCACTAAGCTAATTTTGGTTTTTGTACTTACAATCGGAGATGGTACCGCTTCGAGTTACTACACTCTTCTCAGTCCGATCCATCCAGTATACCTAGCTCAGTGAAGAAGGACAATTTATTTAAAATAAAATGAAAAAAAAAAAATGATATGCTATTTAAGTTGTCTTTTAGTTATTTTCTATTTTTATATTTTAATTGTTAATGTAACAATTTGTCGATAGATTGTTCTATAAAATATTTTTTTTCCTTGGAGAAATTTGGAATTAATTTATCCTCACTACTATACAATAGCGAAAACCTAACTGCTTTCACATTTACTACGCAAAGTTTCAAATTTTTCATTACATTAATTTGTAAACGATACGATAATGGAAGAAAAAAAAAAAACACTGCACTTAGCTCCACGATGCTTTTAAACTTCGCTTCAAAAATTTCCTTTTCAGTTCTAAAAATTTCTCTCAATTAGATACTTCTTTCAGTACAACAATATGCAAGCCACAGCATTTTCAAATAAGTTTCACGAGCAGATCTAGCGATAAAACTCTCTTTTGTTCAACTTTGTTGCCCGAGTTGCCATCGGAAGAAATATCTCTAATTCAATCTTTCGTCAACAATAGCAACTGAGAGAGAGTTTCTTTGAATTGCCTCCAAATATCATTCATTTGCCTGATATCTCTTTCTCTGCGAAAGGTCATTGTCAGGCAACTGGCGCATTGTAAATTTCAACCCAACACCAAACACCCCATGACATCTATTTATTTTCGTAGAAATTACAACGCAGATACGAAACTTCGCTTTTAAGATAGATTTAGTGAATAAACTTGTAAATATTTAACGGAGTTGGGAAATATAAAACGCTTTCATTGGATACATGTCGCCCAAATGGTATTTTCGCGATAATCTTCTTATCGCCGTAAAATTCACGAAGTAATCCTCGAAACGTGCTTAAACTGAGCGAATAGTGTGAAAGGGTTGAAAGCAAATAGGAATTTAACTGTATCATTAAAGAAAACAGGATTACTTATAATGTTGGATCCGCATTCGAAATCAGGTTTCATTTCAATAATTGTAACAGTGGTATTTCCGTTCAAAAAAAAAGTAAGAGAAAGATTTTCAACTTTAACTAAGCTTCTTCACGAAAAGAGTTTCTTGCAGTTCAAAAGTAGTACAACGTATTTTTTTTTTTAAAGTGTTACGACTTATGTAATCTACTTCTGCACGTGTGTTTTCCCAAAAAAGGTAAAGGAGAAAAATAGTTTCACGTTGTTTTTA
>JAFIDM010003189.1:27605117-27617726 GCA_023159025.1 Thereuonema tuberculata | reverse complement strand
TACTTAACAAGATACAAACGGATGTACAAAGAATGAAATAAGATAATTTACTTCATTAATTAAATTCTGTATAATAAGAAATTCTTTTAAAGTCATTTGTTTTCCTTAACTCTGACTCGTTTCTTATTCAACTTCGGAATTTTCCACTGAAATCGAAAAAAAAAATAATAATAAAAAGTTATAATTCTTTCCTCACAGTAAAGTAATTGCTCATTGCTGCAAGCTTATCTTTATCGTCCAGTATAATCGCCTTCGTCCACTTGATTTTTTATATATCAAACGAGAAAATGAATTCCAAACCATTACTGCTACCTTTTGTGAGATTTTGATCTGGACTCGTATCAAGAGCGCGTTCCTTTGCTTCCCATTTCTGCTACTTTCTTCCAAACAAAGTTTGGTTTTCTGTTTGTTTTCCTTTTCATTCGTCAGACGGCGCGTTTTACTTCCTGACACTGTTGACAGACGGCAGACGGTCGGCGGTGGCCTCTTGCGATGAGTCCACAACGGCTTATCGGCTTCAGTCTCGCCCACCCAACCACTCGTATTTTTTATTCTCACTCTCACTCTTAGTGTCGGTGTCGCTAAAAGGTTGAAGTGTAACCGCTTTCCAAACACCTCCTCTTTCTCGTTTTCTCTCCCATATGTTTTTCTGACTATTTTAGATTGACTTAACTTTTGAAAGCACATAAAGAATGAAGCCAGCTTGGTTCTTTTTATTTTTCAGCACACTGGAGTTTAAAAATCGGATAAATTTCCGCTTATGAAAAAATAAATAAATAAACAAGTTTTCTGAAGGAAAAATTTTATACCGGTATGTTATTATTTTTTAATTGTGTGTGTTATGTAACGTAACTCATTCCCGCATAGTTATAAATGATGTACATTATTATTCTACATTCAAACCACAATCACTTTTTGTTTCTTGAATTCACCAAGTTAGCAACCGTGTTATCTTCGTCATTTACAGTTGCCACCACAAAAAAGAAAACGTTTGTCCTTTAAGGAAAGACTGAAATCACGCTTTGTTTATATTTATTAATAGCAATTTACTATTAAACAACACTTTGTAAGGAATTGCAATAATAAACAATATCGCATTTGATTTAACTGTCAACCGAAATCAAATGGTTACATTTCTAATATTTAAGCTAATAGAGGAAATCCAATGAAAACAATGCCAAATATCACGAACGTGGGGACGTTGGCCCATGAAAATACCCTATTCCTACGTTCTTTGGGAACACGATGGTGAAATCCTTTTGTCGATCCTAGCTTTCGTTCAGCAGTTTTTAGGGGGATACAATAAAAACAATGCCAAATATCTCGAACATTGGGGGGAGGGGGTTTGCCCCTTGACCATTCCTAAGGTGTTTGGGCCTCTGAACACGATTGTGAAATCCGTTTGTCGATCCGACCTTCCAAACGGGAGTTGTTAGGGATGAATAGACACGCACGGACGGACAGGACAAACTCAATAGCTACCAATTTTGGTCGCTATTACAATAACTCCCAAATGGATCGCTAAAAAAATCTTTTCAGACCGAGAAAAGTCCTCCCCAATGCAGTTTTGATTTCAAAAATTCTGCACGAAACGTCATTGTAATTTTGGATGTGCTAAAATAACCTTTTAAACTTTTAATTTGTGTGTTGGCTTTAATTTTTTTTTAAATTGAATATCAATTTCACTCAATTTTTATCAATATATAAATCTCAGTTATAGATTATCACTCCTTGGCTCTTTTTATTGTTGTTCTCTGACTGCGTTTTAGTAAGTCTTTTGGTTTCATATTTCCATGTAATACTGTAATGTATCCTCCTCCTTTTTTTTAAAATATATTTATAATATCTGTTTCATTGATTAGACTTGTTCTGTTTTATGTTTCTAGTGTTCTTATTTTACCTTTTCTTGAAGCAGCTTAATCCTGGATGCTTTTGCGTCTTTAGAACCATCTAATTCAGACATATCGCGATTTCATCTGTGTAAGACACATCAAAGTTTAACTGTCGAAACAAATTTAATTCAAATACTAAATATTGCTTTATCCGTAAATATGATTAAGTTTTAAAAGCAAAAAATTATGGGATATCGACATTCTTTTTTTTATGTACAAATTGGCAAAAGGAGAATCTAATGGAGTGGAAGAATTTTTTTTTTTGTACTCCGCATTTGTCACTTGTTGATTTTAAATTTTCGGATACTTTATCGAATTATAGAAAATTCAAAAGTTAAACTGTAGATGGGTCGCAGGAGGTATAGGCCCCCAGCGATTCTCGACCAAATAAACTAGTTGAAAAATCCCCTGTGACCGACAGCAATTGAACTAGTGCAGCACCTAAACCACTGAACTACAGGACCTTCAAAAATTTAAACGAAATAATAAACATACATAAAAAAGAACGGTTCTTTAAGTCAATACCGGTCAGTCACGATATTTAGAACTCATAATTCCTCAGGTCTTTAACAAAAGATTCTGACTATTTTTTTATAGCAAATTTAAAGGAGTCTCAGGACAGCTGTTTTGGAAAAATAATTTTTCTGCTGCAAATTCTAAAAAAAAAAAATAGTTAAAATAATTGATTTTTCATGTAACAAAAATTCAAGAAATAAAATAATGTATATATTCTTTTCGTTAGGTTTTAGGATTTCGATAAGTAAATTACAATTTTCATTTAAAGAAATGGAAAAAAAATTAGTGTGCAGTTATTGTTTCAGAGCAAGTTCCAATTTCCTTCTTTTGTGCCTATTTCTTTTTTCTTCATTTAATCTGGCTCATTCGTAAATTCAGTTAGGTTTAAAAAAATATATATATACTTTTTGTTGATCTTTATTGTTGAAATGATTACAACGACTGTTTCTTTCTTTTTAAAGTTCGTTTTTGGCACAGGTTCGTTTCGTTTTTCCTTTTATCTTTTTTTCCTCTTCCTTCTTCTGTTAAAACGGAGTTATGATGAATTCGAAGCAGAAAACGGTGAGTTTTCTTTTGTGACGTTCACAAATACACGAAACGAACAAAGTCAAATATTTCGTGTATTAGCTGAAATTGTTATTTTTTTTTGTATTTATAATTTGAAATCAAGTTTTAACTTTGTGTGTTTTCGGAAGAGCGCTTGAGAAATAGAAATTATCTTTTTTCTCTTTTAGGTGTAGATATTACCTGTAAAATTTCAACATTTTGAGATAAGTAGTTTAGAAGTTGTCATGATTATATTTGATTCTAAATGTGAAATTTAGTCAATATTATCTCATTCAGGGAAGCAGGTAGCTTCCTTCTGAAAATTCTAAATATGCATCACATTTCAGTATTTTAGAGTAAATAGTTGTTGAAGTGTTTACGGATGGAAACACCGATTTCTCCAAGCAATTCTGTATGCTGTTTTATATAATCAATTCTTTATATTTGTATTCGATTGAGAGTTAATATTTGTGAGCCATGTGGTAGGATCGTGTGAAAGAAGATATCGAATCTTTTGTATTTTGATCACTAAGGCATCTCAGTCTCTCAGTAGATATGTGTCTGTTTTCTGTAGTTTGATATTACGATCGCAGACTAGATAGAGCTTTTGTGTGCTGGGCACATCAGTTCGTCAGATCGTCAAATGAAGAATGGAAAGAAATTGACGGACTTTGAATTATGGACGCAAGGAAGGTTTCATTAACGGTATATAGGACTGCTTTCATAGGCCTACGTAGCAGGAATAGTTTGTTCACCGGAGAAGGCATGAAAGGTAATTGAAAGTTTACGTAAAGGTCTATTGATGAAGGGATCGCGCGTAAAGAAATTGGATCTGTAATGTCTAAAACTACGAAAAGCGCCATTATCACGGAGAAAAGCATTACACACGAATGCTTAAAGTTTAGTACTGCTGTTGTTAGAAGTATTGAGATATTCCCTTGCGGATATTCGAATGACTTCAGTTTATTTTTTCCGGAATTTCTATATATTCATTTTCATTGATGATGTAATTAGAGTTACAATTCTATGTTGATATATAACGAGTAATTAAATATAACTTTGGCTGATGACAAGTTAATTTTACGAGAAGACGTAGCAGATTTAATGTGAATTTCAGGCTTAGGCTTTGTCAGTCTGAATCAAATTTACTTCGAGTTAGGAGCGAGAGAGAGAGAGAATGTTTCGAAAACAAACCAAATTTTCCCCAAGTCCACTGGGAGGGGATTTGGGTTGTCATCCTTCTCTTTTCTCAGCACTTACTCAGAATGCACCAATCAAATTGGGCGTCACTGACGCAATCCACTTCTCAGAATAAAAAAGAAAAAAAAGACCTGGATCTCATGCAAGTTGCATGAGCGGTTGCCTCTGCCTTCTACCCTCACTGCTTTGCAATTGCTCAACCCTCGAATCCCATTAATCTCGATCCCTCGTCTCTCTCTCTCTCTCTTTTTTTTTCCTGACAGATACCCCCCCCCCCCTTCTCCAACCTTCCAACAACCCCCCCTTGAACGTTTCTTAAGAACAAGATAGCGGCGCAAGAAGTCTCGGTCAATTCTGTCTCAGTAGAGTTTGCTTGTGTTCGTACCTTGACGGAACTGTCACACATCTCGTTCTTTTCTTTTGCCTCCATTTTTCCTAATGGCTTTGACTTTCTTTTATCTTTCCCTTCTTTCCTTTGGGGAAAACATTTGTTTTATAGGCATTTACCTCAGGGAATGGGAAGCAACAAGAAAAACAAAACAAAAAACAAAACAGCGAAGACGCATTTTTCCACCAATCAATGTTGATACAAGTTTAAAGTAAAGAAATGAAATAGATCTGAGAACAACGATAGCAATTTAAATTTAATGTTGAGGATCCACTGTTTGCTTTTTTCTACCTTAACTTTTAGCGAAACCCTCTGGCGGATGAACAAGAAAGCTCAACTGGACGCATCAGAGGACTTGAATTATTTCACCTTTCGATTGAGGTTATTCCTATCTAACCTTTGTTGAACGTAGCTCTCTTAATCATTTCAAATTATTATCCTAGGCAAACTGTGATCCGTCCTCTCAACTGCAGCTATGAATTTAAAATGACATGTGCTGTGAATACGAATCAACCTACATTCAGACGCAACCTCAAGTAATTACCAATTAGCCCATTCTAATTATTAAAGTACGGAAATTTCCCGAAATAATAAAGATCTAGATTCACTGAAGTCATAAAATCATTTTATTTTTTTAATTTTTGCACGAAAAGGTTACCGTTACATGTAACTGACATTGAAAACGCTATATTATATTAAAAACAGCACTTTCGAACTAAAAATGTTAATGTTTATGTGGTGAATGTGGGTGGCAGGGAAGCTAAGCACTGCGACCGCAGGTCTATTGTACTAACTCACAGAAGCAACGAGAGACGGAGAGGTGGGAGAAATACAGGCGAAACGGGAGAACCCCGAGAAAAACCTGCCCAGCGCTGAAGTCCACATCACGAAACCCAACTAAAAATGTAAAATTTGGAATATAGAACAGATACTTCATATTATTATCTAGAGACTTTCAACATAAAAAAAAAATTGTATATATTGATATTAATAAATATTACTAAGATTCTGAAGAAAAAAACTTGTTAAAAAAATAATGCATTTCTATATTTTAATTTTTCATAAAAAGTTTTAAGTCTTTACTTTGAGTATTTCTCAAGAGAATAATCCAAAACTGAGAAGAAGAGGGAAAAAAAGGTTTACAGACAGTAATTAATCTGGACTAGGACCCTCCACCAGTGAAAGATTGTCGTTGAAAGCCTCATTGGTAAAAAAAAAATACTGAAGAGAAGCCAAAATATAAATTCTGAATAAAATCAGAAACAGAAAATTGAATTGTTATTCGCGAAATTTTTTTTTATACTAATGATTGACATTAGTAGAAGGTACCAATAAGTCTACTAGCGGTATCTTCAGCAATGGTTCACTCAGTGATTTTTGGAGACTCCGATAGCCTCCATCAGTCTTCCAGCACCTGGTCTTGCAGAACCGCTATTGTCTGCCGTGATTGTGGTGGGAGCGAGATGGAGTAATTCCCCACTTGTTCTGCTGGAGATAAATCCAGGGTTCCGACCACCGCAAAGAGGTTTGCTGTATGGGGAAATGCTTTATCTCGAAACTTTGCTGTCTGGTTTTTCCTTTACAAAAGAGATAGAAAGTAAGCACTCAGTATAAGCTCCTCATATCATTCAGCAGCCTGTGAAAAACATTTGATACATTCGACTCTTGTTACATCACAGATCAAGACGGTGAACTGTCTTTTTTGATGTAATCCACACTGCAGTTAAATTTACTCTCCATAGGGAATATAGCGATCATTATATCCTAGAGAGCAAGAGCCATCGATAAAAAAAATAAATATGAAATTAAACGCATTAATGAAGCCATATACCTGATTAGTTTAAACTATAATTAAAAACACAAGATATACTAAGGAATCGACTAGTTTCACCGCCGAGAGACGGTTTTTTCAAGAAAAAAAAAATCTTAAAAAAACCGTCCCTCGGCGGTGAAACTACTCGATTCCTTTGTATATCTTGTGTTTTTATATAAATTAATTGCATGTTTAAACTAATCAGGTGTATGGCTTCATTAATGCGTTTAAAAAAATCCAGTTCACGTAAAACGTTTCTAATATATGAAATTTCTATTTTAATTCTTATGGGCACAGCATCGCTACTACAATGGCGATGATGGCCGTCGATTAAGTTTTGGTATTAAGTATTGTGATTTTAGACAGAAGTGACTGTAAAGGAGGCATCAGCTGTTCGCTGAATCAAACTGTCTTCCTGCATTACTCCAGTTTAAAGAGGTCATAAACTATCTTTTCACAAATACCTTCGGAACTTTTGGGGCCAATACGTTGCACACGGCTAAGCGATCATTCAGTCTCTGAATACCAACAATCTCACACTCTCGAATGCACTTAGATTAAGGTTAGCGAATCTGTTGCCTTGGCATTCGTTTTAGACTCCAGCGCAAGTCCAGCGCTGGCTGCTTTACATACTCCCGAAAACTTCCCTCAAACGAGCTCAAATACTTGCCAATTGTTTGTTGCCTCTGGCCGCTTGTAGTATCGTTTTCCGCGGGAAGTTGAACAAATATCAACCTCCGTTCAAATTACGTCTCGTTTTGTTCTCGTTGAGATCGCGATTATAACTGCCTTCGCCGAAGCGACAAAAAGATTCTAGTTATTAATTCTCCACTCATTTCACAGCAGATGTAAAGAAAAAAGGAAAAAAGATGACTGAGAGAGAAAATGTGATGAATAAAGCCGTGGATCGAAACCACCAGCAAAGAATATCCAGATTTCAGCGTGAAGTTAACACTGTCGCAGTTTTTAAATAAATTTTCTCGCCGCCAAGAGCGCTGATGTCGACTTGCTTCTAATTATTTGCCTAAATTTAGAACCATTTCTATTTGGCGCAATTAGCAGATTCTTGGAACAAGTAGGAGTTTTTCGAGCCACTTGCCGGTTTCAGGCAAGGTTTCAAGAGATGGTAAAGCAGCCGTTAACGACAAAACTGACCACAGTTAAACAGTTACTTCAGAGACAATCTCGCTTATATCTAAGCAAAGCCTACAGCTGAATTGATCCCACATTTTAATCATTCACAATGACCTGTCTGTTGATTTGCATGCATTTCTTATCATTCCTTTAGTGCTACAATTTCAGTGTTACAGGGTGTACATAAATTTTACTGCTCCGTTATTTTTTTTTCTTTACGGGGATTTACATTCGTTTTTTATTACTTTAAGTTGGTTCTTTTTTAGTTTAGATTCTTCAATTACCTTTGGCGAAAGCACTGGCATTAAGTTAAATTGGAAGGATTTGAGGGTAATTTTAAAAATACGGGAACCTTAAAAGACAAAGCTGTACTTTTAGGAGTCAAATGAGATGCAAAAGAGAGAGAATTGTTGGCGTGGGTGTTACTAAGCGAATGATAATTTTTCTTTTCTATCTCGAGAAAGACCCCCTCATTACGCATTGCAAGGAAAAGGTTTTTCTCGAAAGGAAATTTGAAAAAGAATTTGAAATTTTAAAAAAGGTCGTTGAGAAGGAAGAAGAAGAAGAGAATAAGTTTATCTTTCAAAGAAGTTTCTTTTTCTTCTAGTTAATTGTAAACTTTTAAAAACTTTTTCAAATATTTCTTACGCTTCATAAATAACATCACCTCACCCTTAAAATATAAATGAATATTTAAAATTTGTTTAATAACGCAAATTTTCAGAAAAAGTCTTCGTCTTTACTTTTTTTCAAGCTATAAAATAAAATAACAATTAAAATAATAAAACAGGATAATGTTGAACATTAACTTAACAAAATGTAAAACCTAACACAATAGTAAAACCACATCATTACTTATACAATTACAAGTAATAATCCAATATATTCCCTATTGATAATTTAATAATAATCCCTGGGTTTATTTATTAATTCTTCAAATTTCATAGTTTTGTTTGAATTTGACTTTACCATGTCTTGAGCCAAATTTACAAATCTCATTAATCTCTATGCCTTCATTTCTGTTCATGTTTTGACTTCTCGTATTCCTTAAGAGAATACTTTCTATGACTTTTGTAGTTGAAGTATCTTTTTTTCAGTGTATAAAAATTTTACATTACTAGGTCTGTGACCACAGTTAAAACAATGTTCCGTTATTTCTTTTGCTTTTATAGATTATTAATATAAAGATTTAAAGTTTAAACAATTGAAATTTAACTTTTTAAAACTTTTTAAGTTTTCCTGCTTAAATTTATATTTTTTTATTTAATATACATAGTAAAAATTGTATACTACATATACTTTTTTTTTTGTAAAAAGTCAAGTATCTATTGGTTCAGTATCTATCACTACACATATTTTAGAAATAGGTATCGTACGCTGTTTCGGTGCTTAGCGTTACATAAAAAAAAAAGGTAATGTCCTTTTTATTTAGTTTTTAATTTAAAATCCTATTTTTTTTTTTTTTTTATATACATGTTTATGTATATGAATTCCCTTTTTGATAGTTGAGTGTTAACAAGAAATTAATTTCTTAAATTCACTAATTGACTTATTAAAGGTAGAATTTATTATTTAATTACATTTCATTTTTAATATTTGAATTTGATGCGTATGTCTCTCAGCTTGTCTTTTGTAAGTTTTTAATCGTCGATCGACTAGGTAAATATTAACTTCTATGTAAGTCATTTTCCTTGGTGCTCTTTGCTGCCCAGTCAATTGCTGTTTTCCCTGCAGTACAACAATGTTTACTGTGTGAAGCCAACTTCGGGGGAAGCTTTTGGTAAATGTTGACTTTTCTTTTAGCTTAATTTAGAATACTGATTCCCAGTCTCTTTTGATTGGGGAACTTCTTTCGACGTTTATAATTTTACAATAAGCCCTAACTATGTAACAATAAAAAAAAAAAAGGCCAAAAACCCCCCCCCCCCCAAAAAAAAAAAAAAAAAAAAAAAAAAGAATCCTCAGGACACATAATGCAAAACGCTGAATTATAAAGAATTGTTTCACAGATGATAATTTTTATAAACTTAATTAACTCCCTTATTTTCTAGCTACTGAGTGGTTTTGTTTTTTTATTAGGTTTCTAAGATTCTAGAATGATTTTTAGGAATCATTTTTTCATTAATCTTTAATGACTTAAATTTTGAATTTAACGAATAAAAAAAGCTTTGGAAAGTCTTAACGTTTTAGGTTTCGATACGTTAGAATTTGTTCTGGGAAAATAACTGCGGATGTGAGATGAGTAGAATGGAATGTTTGTCTATAAACATATATACATCTCTGTAACATTTATAATTTATTAAAAATTATAATAATTAGTTGCTTCATTTTAAAAGTGTTTCATTTTAAAAATGACTTGAAATAAAAAAAAAAAAGTTCTGTGATTTGCTTCTAATTTATTATTATTTACAAGTGCAGCAATTAAAAAAAAAATCGTTGTGAAAATCCAAAAATTTTAATTTGTAAAAATATTAAAGTTTGGTGTAAAGTAACATTTAACAATAGACTTATGTAATTCGTTCATCTCTTACTCTCAACTGAACACTGCCACTTAATTCCAAGATATGTTCATAATCAGGTATTTTTACTCTGTGAGAACCAGACACTAATAATGACAGTTAGGCCTAATATCTTTTTTATCCTTTACGCGTAATTTTTAGTTTCTTGCTAATTTCCGTATTGCTGGAATAAAACAAATATTTTTATGAAATAAATAGGAAATGAAATTTTTTCGTTTCTCTTCTCTATTATCAATTACAGTTTTGTAATACAGGATTGGATAGTTCGGTTTTTCTAAGCTTCAAATGGTCACCGAATCATAATAAGTTTTACGTGTACTGTGAAAGTTTATATTATCTCCTTAACGCCTGTGCACTTGACTAAACTAATTTACTAAATTTAAAAATTACATAAAAAGTTAAAAGTTAGAACTTAAAAATTAAAATTGTCACATGACCAGGTTTCCCTCCCGAGAGGGAGATTTTTCAAATGTCACCGAATGTTTGAAATATTTTAGAGTGGAAATTAGCAAGTAGAGCTAGCAGATGAGTTAAAAATAAATTAAATTAATCACCACCTAAGTTTTAAGTTTGTCATTGTAGTTTCTTTCTGGTATCTATGAAATATGTCGGTTAAGCTTGAAACGTAAGGTCACTTGCCAGTTCTAGCGGCTGCTCTATTTTCTCTCTATCTCTCAAAAAAAGAAAAGTGAATCGATTCCAAATCCTCAACCCTTCTAAGCCTGTCACCCCCAGGGAATCCTGCGTTTAATTTGGCTGCCAATTTAAAATCCATTTCTTATCTTCGTATGAATCGAGTTATTAACGGCTATATTTCAGAAGAGCAAAGACTCACGATGACAGCATCGATTATTTCCACCCACCCACCCCTTCTCTCTATCAACCCCTCTTTTGTGAAGCAGCTAATGACCTGTACCGGTCACATAATGGAATTAAATGGCTTGCCTGTCCTCCGTTGCGAGCAATGTTAATTGGCAATTCTTCTTCTATTTTGGGTGTATTTTTTTTTCCTTTCCTCGTTGGGTTTGGGGGGAACGAGCGGGGGTGTCCTGCAACGCCTTCGGGACACTGATAATCCACACAAAGCACAGGCATCGCCCTCTAAGAAGACAACGTTAATTATTTTCCTCCGGAAATTAGTTTAATAAGGAATTAGGACTCTCGCTCGTTAGCCTCATTAGTATTATATTTTTACTGTTTTTTTTGCTTATTATTTAAGTCTTACTTAAGGTTATTGAAGCTTATGAAGAGTTTCCAGATGACAATAAAGAAGAATTACAATAAGAAATACTATAATGAACCTCATAGAAGCATAAAATTCTGAAAATTAGTAATGATTTACATTTACTCATTTTTTAAAATCTAATACTATTTTCTTTTTTTTTTCTTTTTGATAATTATTGCAATAATTAAATTTAAAATTAAAAGCCAACACACCAAACTAGTTAAAATTATACAGTCGGACCTTTATTTAACGAACCTCTATTTTGCAAACTTTTCTTTGGAACCAAGAACATTTTGCTAATTTCTTCGTAAAATAACCTCCAAATAGCGAAATGTATTTTCTATTTAACGAACTTTTTCGTGGTATCTATTTTTTTTTTCTCCTTGAAATGTTTTTGTTATCAATATTCCCTTAGAGGAAATGAAAGAAATATGGATACAGCTGAGGGAAAAATAAGAAATTAACGATGATGTGCTGATTGATGATTATCTTTCACTTGATTTTGAAGTTGAGACTTCGGAAACACCAACTGAATCGGATATTTTGGACAGTGTGAAAAATAAAAAACAATAAAACAATGAATTGGGATGAAGATGATGAAAATGGAAATGATCATGATGTAGAAATAAAAAAACAGTCGAATGATGAAATGCTAAAATCATTTGAAACAATCCGATGTGGATTTCAATTTGAAGAAATACTGAAGGGGTTTTTGGTGTATTGCAAAGATGCGAGACGTAGTATGAGCGAAAACACTTTTTCAAAAAAAAAAAAAAAAAAAAAAAAAAAAACTCAGACAAAATTAACAGACTTTATTAGTAAAATTTAAGTACGCATGTGGTAATCTATGCTTTATGTCATTAAAATTATTACTTTTTTTAATAACATTGAATAGTAAAAGGTGAATCTCTATTTAACGAATTTTCCATATAATGAACTTTTTTTCGGGATTTAGCGACTTCGTTAAATAGAGGTCCGACTGTAATTGAATAATGCTAAAAATACAACGTTTCGCTCTGTTCTGCATTATGTATTTTCAGCATTACTCAAACATAATTTTAACTAGTCTTACGTGTTGGCCTTTAATTTTAATTTTAAATGATTTTACACATGTTAAATTATTTCGTTATTCCATTACTTCTTCACGTAAAATTTTATTCAGTGTTTGATATTTTTAGTTAATTCATAAAATTTATTTAATATTACGACAGAATTTCCAAAAGTAATATGTAAGTATTTAAAAATCACACGGCATCAAATCTCATGTCATTCAAATAAATTTTGAATAAAGCTTGCGGTTTTTAAACATTAAGAGGATTTTTTTTTTTTGGGGGGGGGGGGGGTCCAAATCGATGAATTGAGGCACTTTGTTGTAG
>JAFIDM010003189.1:27571923-27596466 GCA_023159025.1 Thereuonema tuberculata | reverse complement strand
CAAGTCTTGAAAAAGCCAGCTCTCGCTAGCGAAACCGTTGTGATTTTGTTAACATATTTTTGATTAAATTTCTTAGTATTAAACAGGTGTACGGCTCTATTTATGTCATCAAGATTCTACAGTACGCGTAAAACTTATCCAATGATACCAATGTATTAAAGTTTGTTTGAAGTTATTAAATAGCTGAAACCAGTTGACAATAAGAAACTTTTATAGTGTAAAATTATATGAGTTTTCTATCGCACTTCGTGTTCAAAATTAAAAACATATTTTTATTCATAGCTTAAAGTATATGAATAACTTAAATATAGAATTACCATACTTTAATAAACTTGCTGCAAATTGGTAATGGGTGTAATAAATGTCTATACAAACGAGTTTCTTCTCATTTTTACAATATACTTTATTAATAATTGCGATACATCTCTTGCCATCTCTTGCGGCGCATTATTGTGTCACGGCATAAGACATAAAGCACCAACCAACCAACGGCATAAGACTTGATAAATTCCTGCTTTATAATGAATGAATGTAACAAGTATAATTTTCTACATGAAGATGGAATCATTTATTTTCACTAAGTTTCCAGCATTCTGCTTTAAAAGAGCTTAAAAAAAGTTGTTAGTAATCTCTTGGCGCCCGGCATCCACTTACATATATTCATGGTCTTTGCACCAGAGCATTGGTCGACCCCTCACAGGTCATTTGGTTGGTCCAGGGACGGGATCAGGCAACAAAGAAATGACAGCATTCGAATGCCACAACGGTCTTCACCTGCTCGCCTCCTTATCTTGGCTCCCAAAGCCCACTTTGCGCCCTCATCAGTATGATCTGGGTGCGGAGTGCGTGGGTGTGATGGGACTGCCAACGCGCAACCATCGTCCTATTAGTACCGCCACATGGCTAGTCGCCCACCTTAAACGAGCGGCCACAAGCCGACGCCTCCACAGATTGTAACGGAAAAACAAGTGTAACGATGTACAAGCGCCTCGCAGCCAGTTTGAGATTTGTGAATGGTCACCAAACCTCTTCAAAAGATATTTAATCATATATTTCAAGATCTTTCATTACATATACAGCAAAACCTCGTTAAGTCGTCACGCAAGGGACCAAACATTTTTGAAACCTCCTCGATCTCGTCAAACTTCGATTTCCTCATTCTCTTTCTTTTGTCTTTGCCGTCAGCTTCTTCAATTATTTGTTTCGATGAAAGAAAAAAAATCATTTTATGTAGTCCTGGGAATATGGTGTTCTTTGGCAAAAGCTGTTTTCAAAGCATTTAATTTTTTAAAAAGTGCAATTAAGTCTTTTTTTTCTTTAAAAGATAACGAGGTAAGTTTTCGTTTCCCTGACATATTAAAAACGTAATCGAACTACGAAATTGCAAGAGAAAAAAATAGCCCTTATAGAGCTATTTTTGAGGCTATAATTTTCGCTATGAAATGAAGTCACACTCAGAAGCGATCAAGAAAAACATCTACACTCGACAGAGTCGCAGCGAGAAGTGTGCTTTGAATGATTAGCAGCGAGATTCCAAGAACCCAAATGCTCCGAAGTGACAGGCATGGTCGAAAATTCCCCGTAAAGGCTTGGCTTTCTTAAAGTGAAGGGTGGGGCTGAAAAGACAACACAATGGCATGCAAAATGGAGGAGAAAGATGCGTTTGGCCATTTTGAGGGTGACGAGTTATCCGGAGCAGAATTAAATTTGGTGACGGGTAAAGGAGGGTTATTTTATATTATTGTGAATAAGACTTTGTCGGGACCAAAGGAAAACGACGACTTAAACGGAGTGACGACTTATCCGGGTGACGACTTAACGAGGTTTTACTGTATATACATTTTCAGTTCGATCGCATTATCACAAATGTTGCTGATAGGAGCAAGAAGTTTCTGAAAGAATTTAAATCCTATTTTCCTTTGTTTTTCTTGTTTTAAAATCGTTTAAACAACAATAAAATTACAATATTTTTCAAAAATATGTAGCACAGGTTTCCCAGTTCTGAGAATAAATAAAGTAAATAATAAAGTAAGGCACTTAAATCCAATTTAAGCTGAGCAAGCGAATTCTTATTATTTAACTTAAACATGTTTCTTCTTTTATTAGTAATGGGAAGCCTTTGGAGTCAAGCTGGGACTCTGGAACAGCTATTTCGAGGTTATTAAGCTCTCATCGGCCAGGAGTACTCATCAAGCAAAAGCTCAAAAGGCGTACAAGGGGAAAAAGAACCATATTATTAAGATGACAAGTAAAAAAACAAAGTAAATTGTGGAAACCAAATCCTTGGACAGCTTCTTTGCTTGTCTATTTGTCTCGCTAAAAACGGCTGGACCTGATTTCTCTAAACTTTCCACCATAATAACAATCGTAAGACATTTTGCTCTCTTCGTCACTGTACAATAGATACCGGAGCATGTACCTATATTTAATCATATCACAACACGCGCAGAGTGGATTAATAAGTGGACTAAAATATCTTGTCATCATTGATAGAAATTCTTGCTTTTTAAAATAATCAAAGAAATAATCTTTCTTTGGAAATTTTTATCGCTTTGGCGTGCAAATGTCTCGACAAGAACTAAAACAACCGAATTTTCGAATGCGTTGATCTTTTAAGATTAGATCTTCTCTTGTTCATAAATGTATACGCCAAATATCGGGAATAACTTTCTTGCACTCTCTGGTTCCAAAGTTATTAGGAACCAATATACGGACTTATTGATTTTACAAACATACTTTTCTAAGGAAGTAGGCCTATTTAATAAGACATTTTATTATTATTATATTATAAATAACAATTTAGAAAAATGATAGCGATTTTGCAATTTTTTATCATTTGTATGTTTATTGTTCTGGTAAAAATCCTAATAAAAATTTAAAAACCTAAAATTACCAAAGGTGATTGTCGTCATTTAAACACATATGTGCAGGACGTTTCAATCTGCAAGCAGATCATTTTCAACTATGTGTTGGATAGTTCGCTATTGATTGTGGGAGAATTGGCGATATGCCAAGATGCTCACGTAAGGTAAGGGAGAAGACAGTTTTGGCTCCGTCTATTACCTGAATGTGTTCAAAATCAGGGGTGTGGCTACTTTTTTGTTTATGCTGATAAAGAATGGATCTAAAATGGTCTCTATTGTTGTAATTGGTTAAGTGCTGTTTCAGTCTTTATTTAATGATTGTGTTGTGTAACCAATATAGTTTTTATTGTAATTGAGGCAAGGAATGCCGTAAACCACTTTATTTGTATTCAAGATGCCTTTTTTATTGTTGGATATGCGGTAAACGAGTTTATTGTTAGCTTTGTTTATAATTCGAATGTTGTGTTTCTTGAGCAGTTGTTTTAGACTATGATTAAGGTTTTGTACATATGGTATGACTGCATAATTATGTGTTTGTTGGGTTTCTCTTAGAGATTGTGGTTTTTTGATGTTTAGCTTTCTTGTAATACTTAGAAATGAAACTGGTAGGATAATTAGAGAAATTGAAGGTTTGATAAAGGTGTTGAATATCCTTATTGAGTAATTCCTTAGTGGATGATATTTTAAATGCTCTATTAAAGAAATTGAAAAAGATGTTACCAAAGGATGTATGTTTATTGGTATCAATTTTTACTGTAAGTGCTCACCAAAATCTTTGAAGCACTTTAAATTTGTGTACCTGTGCATGAAATTGTATTAGTGATGCTGTTTTGTTGTGGAATTTACGTTCACTTCCTTCACAAATTGGAAGGAGTAGAAAAAGCTGTTGTTATTAACGAAAAGTTTGCAATATTTGCAAAAGAATTTCCACTCGAATGCAGTGAGTAGATGATAGTTGTATTTGTTTACTTAAAAACTTCCTAAGAACCTTCGAAAACAACGTGTTAGAATAAAACCAGGATTCGGTCACATCTTGAGAGTTCAGTGTAGTGGAAACCATTGGAGCGACGACGCCTAACTACAATTAACAGAGAAAGAAAAGGAATCCAATTTAGTTAAGCTTAAGAAATTGGAAATTTGCAGCTTTAATTTCTGCCAGAATTACCTTGCAGTAATTACTAGTCGTTTTAGGAGGATGCGTTGATCTTTTGAGTATTAATTAAAAACATTTCATCAAATTCTTAAACTTTCTTATGGAATCGATCCAATATTGAGCTCAGCAGGTTTTCTTGGCTCTTTAACGCGAATGAAAAAAAAAGTTTTAAAAGAAAAATCATTGGAAAAATGGCGGATGATGGAGATATAGATTTAGGCTAAAAATAATTATTTTATTTATTTATTTAAAACTATTAAGATTGTAGTTTTTTTTAAAAAATAAAATAAATATGAATTACGAAAATCTTAAAAATAAAAAAAGTAAAAAATTAAATTAAAAATTATTCAAAACAAAAAAAGAAAAGTTTAGTTTTATTCTCTGTCCAAAGAACCATGAGCTCTGGACAATTTTTATTTTGTTAATTTACAGTTTTTCAGCTTCAGAAAAATGCAATTATTATCTTAATTTTGATGTCGTGGGAGCATTTCTGTTAATTGCTAATTGTAAAGTTATGATCAGCTGTACTTTTTTTTTTTTTACTTACAGGGATTTATTGGTATTGTAATGCTCGCACCGCCACGCCCACACGACCGCCCATCCTCCCTGTCGGCAATTATTCTTCCCTTTCTCATGTATTCCCTTTTTCTATAAAACTAGGTTTTTTTAAACTGTTACCTTTACTTAATTTTTATTACAATTATTAAATTCTATATATCATTCCTTGCAAAAAGAGTCCAAACACGGTGCAATTGTGATACTTCCAAGCATCATAATGGTCGTTTTTATTTTTTAACCCACTGACCATTAAAATGCTTAGAAGTATCACAATTGCACCTTGTTTGGACTCTTTTTGCAAGGAATGATATGTAGAATCTGATAATTGTAATAAAAATTAAGTAAAGGTAACAGTTTAAAAGAACGTAGTTTTGTAGAAAAAAGGTCCAATACATGAGAAAGGGAAGAAGGATTGCCGACAGGTAGGACGGGCGGTCGTGTGGGCGTGGCGGTGCGAGAGTGGGTTAATTGTCCAATGCTCACAGTTCTTTGGACAGAGTATAATTTTTATTTTTTTAATTTACAGTTTTTCAGCTTCAGAAAAATGCAATTATAATCTTAATTTTGATGTTGTGGGAGCATTTCTGTTCAGTTATTATCAGCTGTACTTTTTTTTTTTTTTTTTTACTTAAAGAGATTTATTGGTACTGTAATGCTTTGTTTTCAATGTGTTATTTCTTTACGAATCCTAAAGATATTATGGAAACATTTGAGTCTTTCCTTCAATTTCTTTATAGAATTAGAATGACATTATAAATTTTGATATAGTTTTGAAAAAAATTGCTTTGTTTCAAAATTAAAAATTCATTTACTTATTTTTTTTATATTTTTTTTTTCGAAAAATTTTATTAAAAAAACATATAAATCATAAATTGTTGTAATTTTTCGAAATAGTTTATTACCGGTTCCCTGAATACGTTATTATTCAGGGTCAAAATTTGTTAAAGTGATATCACGGAAGAAAACGAAAATTAAACCAAAATTTTTCATGATTTAAAATTTAATCTCAAATTACAGAACAAATAAAACCGAATTTTGAACATATTTCTTACAAATGTTAAGAAAAATTTGAAGCATTTTGAATGTCTTTCTATAAATGTATATTAAATTAGGAAAAAAAGATTTTTATTTTTTTTTATTACGGTCTAATAAAAATTTGGATTCAAGACGTGAAAGCCAGCCTTGGCATTTGACATTTTTACATTGCTGAAAAAAATTAAAATAATTAATAAATTTTTCTTGATTCAAGTTTCTTTTTAAATCCAAACTTCGGAACGTGGAATGGATGTAAATTGAATTTTGAATTTAGCCCTTTTTAAATAGTTAAGAATTTCAATTGTCAGCGTAATTGAACCGCAGACGATTATATTTCTGTAACAAAAAAAATATATCACAGAGTATATCAAAAAAGTTTTTATTTAAAAAAAAAAAATCACAGATTTTTGAGAAAAAAAATAAAATAAAATAAAGTAAATCTCATATTTGAATGATTATAAAGAGTAAATGGACACTAATGTCTTTTCACGAGTTTTCGTAATAGTATATATTATTTCAGTAACAGTCTAAACGTACTACATTCTTACAAAAAAAAAAAGTTATTAATATCATTATTATTTTATTTAAAGCTTAAGGTAGGTTAACATTAGAGGCCAAATGTAGTTTAATGTCGTTTTTGTTTGAGAGGCGAAATTCTTTATCAGAGTTGTGACTTACTGCAAATAAAACCACAATACGATCTCTACCTCTACCTTATGTTTTTTTTTTCTTCCTTGTTACACTTGTCTTGGGTTGGTGGATTGTCTTATTGATTGCCCACCATCATTTCTCTTTCTTATAAGTCCTCACTAAGTTTATGATTGTATCATATGACTTTATTGTTTTGTTTGTTTTTTTTCCTCCGTCCGTATTTTCTCTTTTTCTCTTTATTTGTTGTGCTTTGACGACAGATGAGTCATTCAGGCCTCTTTTCTCATAACTAACTCTATTTTTGCGGTAGCAATAACTTGTAATCGCCGGAAAAATCTCAAGTCCCTTTTTCCTCCGCAGCTGCATTTCCCCTTTGACACCGCAGTTCCGCTCGGTCCTCAGAAAGGCCACAGACTAATTTTAGATTCGCATTTATTCAGGACATGTTACTACTTGTGAATTACTAATTTTCAGTTCACTGCAATTTCTTTTATTTTCTTCTCTAGTTTTCATACACAATCAAATGCTTAAATAAAATAAATAAACAAAAGCTTATAAATCAGATTCTTATAGGCAAAAGGTACATTAAGATGGCACCCATTGATGTAATGGTGAAGACAGAAGTTGGTATGGGTTGTAATCCCTCCATAGCATCCAAAAACGGAAAAAAAAAAACTGAATTTTGGATCTGTTCTTTACTAGAAAGTTCGTCTCTTTGTTTGTAAACTTTCTTCCCATCCCATCTGAAACGTACAAAGGGAAGGTTATTTCTTTTTTTATTAGTTGAATGTGTAAAAACCCTCCCATTCGATAAGCGTGTGATGGAACCATATAGTCAGTCAGCGATTGGCGTGTACAGGAATTTTCCAGATGATGAGTTTAGAAGTCGTATCTTTCAAATACAGTCGGACCCCGATATAACGAATTCATCGGGACCGAAAATTTTATTCGTTAAATCGGGGGTTATTCGTAATATCGGGGTCCAAAATAAAAAATTTCTGCACTTAACCTTATGGAACAGCCCTAATAAGCAACTACACAAAAATATCCATAATTAGAAATTGTATATTTTTTATTCAGCAGCTAATACTATAGCGAATAATTACGCACTAGTTAATTTGAAATTTTAAAGTAGTCTATGTACTGAGTAATGTTTGACAATTTCCTTGATTCCTGACTCGAAAAAGTTCTTTTTCGACTTTATGGAGAGAAGAAAATACAGCGTCATTTATATCCTGCTGCATTAGGTATGCTTAAGTATGTTTACCCAAACTAACAACAACAACAACAACATTTTTCGGCTGTTAAAATAATTCGTTAATTCGGGGTTTCTTATTCGTTAAATAGGGGTTTTTGCCTTCATTTTAATCGGGAAAAAAGAAAAATTCGTTATATCGCGAAATTCGGTAAATAGGGGTTCGTTAAATCGGGGTCCGACTGTAAAAACAATAAACCTTCTTCACAATTTTATGGAAGTTGGAGTCGTGACCGTGCAATCCAACCCATCCAAAAAAAAAAAAAAGTAAGTAATGTTAGAGTATAATTTGTTTTTTTTTAACATTTCAATCTGATTTGGTAAGGAGGGAAGGCAGCAACAGAGCCATGAATCGAATAAATTGGAGAATCTTCTCATATTCCTCAGAAGGTTTTTTTAGCTCAAGATAATGTTCGATTGTTTTACAGAAGTGCTTTTGAATCTTTGCACAGAAATCCTTTTGGGATACAAAAGATGTCTACTTGGTACTGTGAATAACCTGCATAATTTAAAATGTAAGCGAAAACAGAACTTGCCATTATTTTGCTTTAACAAATCTTTCCATTTTTGTTTTGGTTTTTTTCTTTTTGTCAAAATATATTTTTCCTCCCAGATGTGCTAGTTCAAGTTTCAGCGCAGTAATAAAATTGAAATGAAATCTACTTAAAGTAGACCTATTATTGATGTACGGGTATATCATTAAATCCTAACCCTTCGGACAATGTTAGATAATTTTTATATTTACTTATTTTTTTTTTATTTTATTTTATTTTGCAAATTTAAACATTACAGTCCTACTAGGTATACTCAAATACCTGTGGTGTAGGTGCCTAGAGTAGTTAAGTACGGTTGTTACGTAATATGGAGCACATTAATTACAGTGTTAAAAATATTAAAAAAATAAATGAGAACAGTACATAATTACAATGAATTAAAAATATTACATGAAAACTAACAAGAGCAACGTATACAAAATATAAAATAAAACAAGATATACAGATATAGTTTCTTTAACTTTTCCTTTTATATATTCCAAATTATTTTTTCGTTGTTTATTTTTTTCTATTAGAAGATTTTTTAATTTTCCGATATTTTTTACATTATACATTGCGAATCTAACTGGTTGAACAGTTTCGCTAAAATTTAATTTATTTATTTACACTGCTCACAAAATTTAGGGGATACTGCGTAGAGAATGTAAAACACCCAAAAAACAGAGGCATTTGAGTTTATTTATTAAAGAATATCATCAGAGAAGCAAATAACATGAAAATGGAAGTTGTCTGAATATGCAAATGAGGTTCAGAATCCATTTATCGGGATTGAGCAGGATGTGACACATTGACGGGGTTAACATTCGCATGTCAAACGTGAAAATTGTGTCGCACATTGACTGTTCAGTAGGGTGTATGGTCACCTGAGACTGCTACAACACACTAACAGCGATGAGGCA
Organism: Thereuonema tuberculata; assembly: GCA_023159025.1. Lineage (NCBI taxonomy): Eukaryota > Metazoa > Arthropoda > Chilopoda > Scutigeromorpha > Scutigeridae > Thereuonema > Thereuonema tuberculata. Next base: position 27,587,497 of record JAFIDM010003189.1, on the reverse strand, counting down.
TGGAGAGGATCAAATTGTCCAGCAGTTGTTGTGGGATTTGTTGCCACTCGCGCATCACAGCAACTTCTAGCTGAGGAAGTATTATGGGAGGTTATTGGTGATTGGCAACACGTCTTCCTAGTGCATCCCAAGCGTGTTCGATAGAATTCAGGTCTGGAGAAGGTGAAAGCCAGTCTATGCGCTCGATTCCAGCATGTTGTTGACGAGATTTGCAGGGTGGGGGCGTGCATTATCATCCATAAAAAGAAAGTTGGCCCCAACTGCTCCAGCATAGGGTACCACTATTGTAGAATTTACAGCATTTGCCGTTCCATTTCTAATAACATGGTGGTCGTAACGACCACCAATGCTGATGCCTGCCCACATCACGATTCCACCTTCACCAAAGGAATGTCTTTCTCGCACGAAACGTGGATTCTCCCGTGTTTCACGTTCACGTCAGATCAGGGCACGACGATTGTCAGGCTGCAGACTGAATTTTGATTCGTCACTGAAGAGAACCGTGGACCACTCTTCTCAGGTCCAAAAACGATGCATTTGAGCCCATCTTCTGCGGGTCTGCGATGTTCAGCAGTTAACGGAATACATATCTTGGGCATACAGTCCAACTTGACGGAGTCGATTTCGCACGGTCTGAGTACACACCCGTCATCCAGTAGCAGCGAGAAACTGTCCCCGCAGCTCAGTCTTATTGTTTCGCCGGTTCCTTCGTGCTATTAGCGTCAAGTAGCGATCATTGCATTGGTGGCACGTGGGCGGCCCTGTCCTGGTCTTCTTCATACCATGCCAGTATCTCTGAAGCGATTCCAGAGTCTGCTAATCACGCTTTGGGAGGTTCCAATCGCTTCTGCCACTGTCATCTATGTTTGGCCAGCTTCAAGACGCCCTATGACTCCCATGCTTCAGATTCGGCATTTTCAGGTGACACTCAACAATTTCTGCCATTTGCTGTTGTTGATCCAGGAAAGTTGAGATAACCCAGCAGCGCCAGCCTCTAAATAATAGTAATAAAAAATAGTCAGAATTCAAAAATATTAGCCATATAAAATAATCTTTAAAAAAATCACTCATGAAGCCCGTGCATCTGCTTAAACTGTTTAATGCGACAAAATTGAATTATTAGTAAAATAATCTTCTTTAAGAAAAATAAAATTTTAAAATTTCAGTAAAAAAAATAAATAAATAGGATAATGAACATTCAAATAAATTACATTTATTTTAACTCAAAATAAATAATATGACTCGTTCTGATAATTCAGCCACTTATTATTTATTTATTTTATTTTTTTTTATTTTTTATACAATGGTAAATTCGTTTTGTGTTCATCGGGGATAATTTCTGAATTTACTTTTAATAAAAATAAAATAGTGAATTTAGATTGTTCTATTTTGGATTATTTATTGTTGTCTTGCTAATATTAAAGATTTAAGAAATATAAGTGCATCTATGAATCTTAAATAGCAGTTTTGTTTCTGAGGGCAAAGATGATCAAGTTTTAATACCGTGATTTCCCCTTGAATTCCTTTTACTTTAAAAGACGATAGGAAAAAAAAAAAACGAACCTTAATCGTAAACTTAAAGATCTCCTTCTCATTAAAAAATTACGACTTTGGATAATAATTAATTTAGGCAAAGTCAATCAAACGAGAACGTAATAAACTTTTACTTAAAGCGCTTTTAATTCTTAATGGAGAAGTCGAAAGCGTTTGACACGTTCTGACTTCGTCACCAGGGTGCGCTGCTAATAAATCATTGCGTCATTTGCATAAATGAATCATTAATTTAGAATCGGCGAAAAGAGCTTTGCTTTTCTTATCTGTTCTGGCTTCTAGGTGAACTTTTATGGTTCACAGTTAAGCGGACACGATGATTCTTTTTTACTGCGTAAGAAGAAGACAGCGCCACGGCATTTCCTTTTTAAAAAATCTGCAAATGATATCTATGATTCACGCCCCAAATAAAAAGGATTTTTACTGTCCTGAAGTCAGCAATAAAATGAGAAGAAGTTTTAAAAAATAATAAGGCGGAAAGAGCAGCAGTGTATTCCTTGTAATTTCCAGTTTACTAGTTTTTTTTTTTTTATTTTTATTTTATTTTTCATGGGGTTTTTCTTAATGACTTCGTTATAAGATTATAAAAATTACTGGAACATTTGAATTTAACGGCTTTTTTCTCCCGTCTGAATTATGTATAATAAACTTCACCAAAATTATTTGCTGAAAAAAACAGCAGTTTCGCGATTTTTACCTTCGACTTTAAACTGAAATTTTGCTACGTGTTTGTTAATATTTACCTTTTATTTTAAAGATAAGTGAAAACAAGCATTTTATTGCAAAAAGACCACCTTCTTAATTTCCAAAATATTGTAAAATAATACCTACAGTGATTGTCCTTTTATTTATTTATATACTTATTTATTTGGATAAATATTAATTTAAATGTAAATAGTTTCAGGGAATTTAAAAATTCTAGAAATTACATAGTAGTCATTAAACATATTTTAAAATTAGAATGAGAATTAAATGCCGAATAACATTCTACATATTCTTAAAATAAATAAAAATAAATTTAAAGGGAAGTAAATAAAAAGGCTAACTATGCATTTACGTGCAATTAAACAAATAATAAAAATAAAGTAAATAAAAATAAAAATTGTGGAGAATCGTAGCTGCTAGTTAGTAATTTGAGTAATTTGTGTACAATACAAGATGTTTGAAGTGCCATTAACATGAATATTAGTCGCATCTATCTCAAACTTTGTAGGCCTATCGGTCACGGGGACTTGACCGTGACCCATATCATGGAATTCCTATTTTTCACATGATTGCACTCCCCAGGACCCATAAGCCTACAGTCCAAAGTTTGAGTTCGATGCACCTAACATTTATCAACTTATGGAGCTTCAAACATCTCAAGTCTTTTTTTAACAGCTTGTATGTAGCATTCCCCAATTAGATATATATTATATTAATAGATTTTCAGTTATGTATGCAATTAATTACTAAAGAGGGGCCCAGAAAAGTCGACGAATTTTCCCCTAATTTATATTTTAAAGATTATTGTCCAGTAATCTGCTCCTGATTACCAAACAAATAAAAGGAAATACAATGCATTCATTAGAATCTCAGCAGCTAAGAGAAGCAATATTTTGGAATTCTTGGGAAATGCGTTTCATTTTTTTTCTGTCGAAATAAATATTATTTTTTCTCATACTTAAATAGTATCTGTTATCTCTTAATTACGCCAAGAAATTTGTTCATTGTTGATCGAGTACTTTCTTTATCCTCCCACTTTCATTACTTCCGCGTGTTTTACAAATAGCCCAGAGGATAAGGTCTTCAAAAATTTGTATTTTATGCTTTGCACAGTTACAACAACAATATGTAAACTAGTGCACATTGATATTGATACTCCCTCGTGTGCATTACTTCTGGGACACCCTGTAAAGATAATATATTACTCCGTAATGTAAGAAAGTCCAGTTTGGTTTTTTTTCTCTTTTTCTTTTGTTTGGCACAAGTTGATTACTCTATTTTTCTTTGGGAAAAAAAGCAAAAAAGAGTGCTGCAATATTTACCAGTTCTTTACTCATTGAAAAATGCGCATCAATAATGAAGAGTCCGTCTTCCGATGAAGCTCAGAGCCCCAAGATGGAGATGGATGATAAAATCAACGGAGTTGAACAACTGCCTCCAGACAGACGTCAGCGCCTAGAATAAATCACCACCAGCAACTGACTTCCTTCTTCCTTTCTTTTTCTTTTTCTTTTTCTTTTTTTTGTTGTTTGTTTAAGGAAAGGAAATTTCTAAATCCCTCTTTAAAAGGGCTTTTGTACGAGCATTTTTTTTTTTTGAGAGAATAATTTATTTACTTTCTTTAATTCTCCGGAAAATAAAGCGAGTAAATCTTAGAAACGGAAGTCGAAGATGTTGACTTTCCAAAAGTCAACAAAATCATAATGAAGCTGGATTGTTCTAAATACATAAACAGATTGAGGCAAAGAAAACAAGTCTTTGAAAACCTCGTAAGGGTTTTTTTATTTTTTTTTTTTTATTTTTTATAATCTAACAACAAAGTAATTACTAATTACAAAACAAATGTTAATGTTTCTATAAAAAAAATAAATAAAAAAAAATCGACTTTTATTCCTTTAATATACAGTCTAACAGATGGCTGTTGACGATCTCGTTTGCGTGAGAATTACGGAAAACACGAGATCTGGCCATAAGCCTCTTCAGCAGATCTCAAGGAATTTAGTATTTTGAATGTCTATCACTAGGAAAATGCTACCTAATGAATTTATTGTTTGGTTATTAACTGTTTTCAATTTATGAAAACTGTATTAAAATGTAGTAAAAGTCTCCTGCATTTCCCCGTATTATAATTCACTTAAATATTTCAATTTACTTCGCCATTTTGTGAGAAGACATGGATAGAGGCTATTCTCGCGTAAATTACGTGAAATCACGAAAATACGAGATCGTCAAGATCCGTCTGTTGGACTATAGTATTTATAGTGCCCGTTTAAATTGTGTAAATGCTTCGTTCTTCTATAAATGATTACAGCAACGCATTTATAAGCAGTTGATAATAGTAGTAGCTACTATTAGTTGCTAGTCGTACCTAATAGTAAGCAATATGAAAGTTGAGGACCCTGCACCGTCCAGCCGAACATGGCGAAGTTGAGATAGCAGAGCTAGTTTAACAAGATCCCGCCTTTAACCTGCGAGTAAAAAGCCCGGTAGCAATTCGACAGAGGGCTAGATAATCTAAATCCTGTGATCGTCTGGCGAAGAACTAATCATCAGCATCACTGACCTCCGCCATATTAAGATACAGCGTAAAAAATTACTTACTGTCGTATTTTCGAAAATCCGAAGAACTACTACATAGCTTTCTTCTGTTCCTTTTATCCAGCTTATAATTAGCACAGTTTAACAATAGTTTTAAACAGAAAAAAACAAATAAAATAAAAGTGTTTTGCTTGTTAATTGGATCCTTTGAAACGTTAATATCGTTTGCAATAAAATAAAAGATCTGAGCAAAAGGAAGGGTTAACATGCTGACAAATTCACTGAAAAATGTCTGTTAAGCCCAGCACAAGAATAAACAAAAAGAATTTCCTTTTCCGATTCATTTTTACGGGGTGGATTAGGGAACAGCTGTTTCACTCTTCAACGAGATCATCAGCCCTAACCCGCCACCCTCGATGAAATGAATCAGAAAGGCGTTGCCTATGGTGAGGTCAACAGTCAGCCTGACTATGGCCTGCCAAAGGCGAAAAGGCAATAAACAAAATTTCCAAAAAGCCGAGAGGCAGTATTGGAAATATTCCCTATAACTAGTAGGCGAATAGCAATAAATAACAAAAACACAAAAAGGAAAAACAACAAACAAGGCTACATTTAAGCAAAAGGAAGGGTTAACGTGCTGACAAATTCACTGAAAAATGTCTGTTAAGCCCAGCACAAGAATAAACAAAATAAACAGTCAGGCTTTAACACATACACATACAATTAAAAAAAAATCGCACATATTAAAAACTGTCGTTTCGACATCTCAATTAAAGATGCCGAAACATCAGTTACATTGTGTACAATTTTTTTAATTGTGTTTATGTGCTAATTTTAATCTTTTAAATGTAATTTGGATTTGGCTTGGAGAGCCATATAGCACAGAGCTTGTTATTTTGTTATGTGATATTTTATGTCTGTGTATTAAATATCTGTTTTGTAATGAATATATTTATCTTGTCTATGAATATTTTTGTTGTTAATGTTTATTTATGTTTTTTTTGTTAGGGAGGAGAGCGATCTGTGTGGGAGTATCACGACGTGACGCTTACGCGTGTACCTGGCTACGGGTTTGGCATTGCCGTGAGTGGCGGGAGAGACAACCCGCACTTCAGCAATGGCGATCCCGCTATAGCCATCTCTGATGTGCTCAAAGCGGGGCCCGCCGAGGGAAAGCTACAGTAAGTGTTCATTCCATTCTAATAACATTCGTTCAAATCCATTCACAAACACAGTGTCTTAAGAAAGATGAGATGTTGCTCGAATCACTCTTAACAGAGATGTTCATTCCACTACAAAGCTTTAGAAACATATGAACAATGCAATCAGTAAAAACAAGAAGTTATTGAAAGAATTTACAGCCTTCTTATCTTTTTCTCTCTTTTTTTTTTTTTAAGAAGTTTAGATTTTATCACACAAACGACACTATTTTCGCGATATTTCCTCTTAAATTGTAATATCTGTCAAATAAAAGTAGAAAACAATGAATTCAATCCGCATTATTTACTGGAACTGTTTAATTGCGATTCATTTTAATCACTTCAAATTAATCGTTCGCAAATTAATGGATTACTAAAAGAAATATTTTTTTATTATTAGACATAAATTATCCTTCTATGGGAGTTTTATCCTCACGCCGTGTTTTCTCGACAGGGACCCACAGAGGAAAAACAAGCTTCAGCTACACTGAATCGGCACGTGTCCTGAAATAGCATGCCACATTTCAAGGAGAAAGAGATGTGTTTTAACAGATATTCTGAATTGAAGCCAGCATTAACAATACCGTAGTTAAATTGTAAATTTTTCTTTAACTTTTTTTCAGGGCAGTAGCGTGCCTAGTATTTTGAATGGGGAGGGAGCAATTTCTTTTTTTTTTTCATTATGCAACTATGGAACTATGAAAAAAAAAAAATCCTTCATTACTTTCTTTCTTCTCTCTTTCGATTGAGTGGGAAGGTTACAACCTCATCAACACTCAGGCCCTCGGCAGCCTTTATTCAAAAGTGTGAGCATCCAGAGAGAGGAAGAAAGAAGAACAGCAAAATATTAAAATGATGAAAAACATAACGAAAGAAATGGGACTGTTTGCACCAAAGTACTTTGGTGTCTTCAAATTAATAATAATATAATAACTATCAAGATGATGGTTTGCATTTATTCTGTGGAATTTTTAGATATTTGTGTTTATTTATCTATAACTTTGAGGTATAAATCGATTTCATTTTTTTTTTGTAAGAATTCCGAGCTTTTTTTTTAAATTACCTAAAGTTGATTTAGAGAATGTAGTCAGTATGTGAATTTCCACTGTCTTTTCTAAACGAAAGAGGAACTCCTTGGGATCTTATCGCCGATAGCCTAAGATTCCAAGAGATACAAATGCAACTTTCTTTCTAAAGAATAATAGACGCAAACCTATTTTAAAGCTGATTTTCATATAATTTTTTATTTTTACAATCTCAAATCTTGATACAAAGAACAAAAATCAGCAAATCCCGAAAATTAGCTCAAGGGATATCTTGTTCTTAGGTTGGCAGGAGAGTATAATACCTTGATTTAATGTCATAAAATACGTAATAATATTTATAATAATAATATTATATTATTATTATTACAATATTATTAAGAACAAATAACGTATTATCGTAATAGTAAATCCTAATGAAATATTTCATCTAGTCAAACCTTCTCAAAATCCACTCGGGCAAAATTTACGATGTGTGGTTTGTCACTAATTTACAGGTGACAATTTATTTATTTCTATTTCAATTCAATATTAACCCAAAACTCACAGAAGTGGTGAATTGTAGAACTTCGATTATTAATACAGGTGTAGTTGACTCGTTACAATCAGTTCTATTTCGCTTATTACAAGTTCTCTATCGAAATACGTCATTTCATTCATTCAATGGCTTTAATTTCCTTTGCTGGACAATAAGGGGTTTATTTACTGAATTACATTATTTTTAGAGGCTGACTTTATCAGAATAATTTCTAATTTCCTGCCTGTAGCGTTGTTTCTTTGCAGTTTAATCTAACTTTTAAACTCACTCTTGCTATCTATATAAATATTGAAAATGAAAACTAAAAACTATTTATTTTTTTAGTATCTTTCTTTATTTATATTTTTTCCCACTCCCTTATTGGGATATCTTGGGGGTGGATGATGATGTTATTCCTACGGCCCATGACTTCCTCTTCTTCCTCCCAAATCCTCTTCCAATCTCCTCATAGAAGAGATTAAACTGCACCGGAAATTTCGCGTATGTTCCCCACATGGTTGCCCCGGCGACTGGCGTACGCACGCGCACAAGCGTTGAGGGTGGGAGGTTTTAATTTCCTCAGGTGCTATTACAAAATCAATGGAAACGACATTAGGGAGAGAAGGGAAAACGCCTATTCATTCTCTGTTCTATTTTTTTCCCCTCTCCTTCTTTTGTTCGCTCTCCTACCTTTCTTCTTGCAAATTGGTTTTGGATAAGGACAGATAGACCTTGTGCATCTCCAAGACGATTGGATCAGACACACGCCATTGTATTTCCACCCCCACTTCTCTCCAGAAAGGAACCTGATCTCAATTCGGAAATTGTCAAAAATATCCTCCTCCTTTCAGTAATCAAATGAAGACACAAACATCTCCGTTGAACTTTGAATTCCTAAGAATAAGAATAGAAAAAAAGATCTACAAAGAAACACAGCTTTGCACTTAAAGCTGTAAAACGATGACGCGCAACTCTTTTTAAGTTGATTTCAACTTCTATTTTAAAATAAGGCCTCCATCTTTCTAGATTTAAATCCATTTTAGTGATGTCGCGTCTGTTGTTTTTTTTTTAATTTTCTTTTTCTAAATTTTTGGTTGAAAGAAACAAATTGGAAAAAAAAAATACTGTAAATTTGAATAACAATATTTTTCGATGCTATTTAAAAGAATGCGGAATAACCTCGACAAAGCAATAAAATTGTAATTGCTCTATTTTTATACATGCTTAATTTTATTTTATAATAATAATAATAATAATGATGATGATGTGGCATCTTACACTAACTATCAATAATATGTAGTTATTAATAATAAGTAGTTGCTGGATAGATTTCACATTGTTAGAAAATTTATTATAATTGAGAGATATAATGTCTGGGGATTATCTTCGTATATTTTTAAAGAATAAAAAAAAGTTTTAATAATAAGAATATTATTGTTATTATTATTATAATTGTGTAAATACACTGTCCGGCCACTTTATTAGGTATACTGTGCGCACCAATGGTACGGGCAGTGGGGACAGTGTCATGGCGTGGGAGATGACATGTTGGGTCCATTGATACCTCTGGAGGCACGTCGGGATGCTAGAGCGTACCTAAACATCGTAGCTGACCAAGTGCATACATATTAACAGTTTATCCTCATGCAGATGGCTACTTCCAGCAGGATAATGCGCCGGTGCACAAAGCCCGCATCACTATGGGATGGTTTGAGGAACATAACGATGACTTTTCCTTGCTGCAGTGGTCCACTCAGTCTCCGGATCTCAGCCTGATTGAAAATTTTGGGATGAGCTGGAACGGGGCTGTTCGCTCCATCAAATCTTCAGGAACTGCGTGACGCACTCACGTCTGCATGGTACACAATACCTCAACAACGTTTTTCCGTATCTTGTGAAATCCATGTCTTGACGAATTCAGGCTGTTTTGAGGGCTAAAGGAAGCCCAACACGCTACAAGGTAGGTATACCTAATAAAGTGGCCGGACAGTGTATATTGTAAAAAAATGTAAAGTCTAATGTGTTTTTGCGCCAATTTGTAGCGTTCTGTTACGTTACCTTCCATGTTCGGAAAAATAGTTGCCACCTCCGAGTACTGATTTTAGACTATATGGTCGTCGTTGGAGGTTTCTCCTTGTATACTGCAGCGACAACTTGAATAACAAGCAGTACTCCTTCAAATATCACTTAATCACCACACTCGCGATAGCATAATTGTCCAATGGAGTAACAATTATTGATATACAGTGATTTGTGCATTGCAAAGCAGTAACAGTTAATGCATTATGTAATGCAAAGAAGAAGAAAAATTAAAAAGGCATTATTAATTTACAGCCATATTGTCAAAACAGCTTATATTAGCCGTCTGAAAATGACTTACTGAATAATAAATGTTAATTTTAGAAACACGCGCTGTAACATAGGCTTATAATAAAACGCCAACTTTATTTTGGTAAGTTTTTTTCTTTAATACAGCAATTGCTTACTAACCCAAACGTTGAGTGTTTTCGAAATTATCTTAACTAGATCAAGTCTGAAAAGAATTTGTTTTTATCCATCTGCAGAGATCCTTAATTATAATTCTTTGCGGTGCGTATAGGAGGAAATTCCTATCTTATTTTAATATGTTACTACAATAAAAAATTGGGTAATGGAACGAAAAAAAATCAAGTAAATATAAGGAGAATTAGAAGTTAAAAATTGAGGAAAAGAAATAAGAGTAAAACTAGATGATGAAAAGATGGAAAAATAAGGCTGAACTTTGAAAGAAAAACCTTCAGGGAAATCAATGAAACAAAGGCATCTTAAAATAAAGAAAGATGCTGTCAATTTGGAACGGCAATTACCATAGAGATATATTTATTAGATTGAAGTTGTTTCTCATTATTTCCAATTGCAGAGATTTTAATCATGACAGAGGACAGTAGATTTATTTGAAAATAAAAGACTATCGTTGTTCCCAGAGAAAGACGATTCTCTAGACCTGGACATCCTCGAGTACGGTTAGACCTCTTGCTTCTGAGGGACGACTTAAGAAACTTTCTCTTTTATTCTTAATCATTATGATGTGGAGTGATGCCGCAAATGTTCAAAACATTCAATTTTACTTAATAGGAATTAAATAGGTAAGAGATAAAGCTATAATCCACTCATAGCTTCCTTTTCTATTAGATCACCACAAAAAAGAATAATGACAACTAAAATTCATCATTGTTAACCATTCAACAATGGTGCACAGAGATATGAAACGGATTATACTTTGTTTGTTTGTTGTTGTTTTTTTTTGTTGCACTTTTGGCCGAATGATCAGAACAACGCACTTAAAGCCCTGTTTTTCAACCGAAAAAATTTTGCTTGAATAACAATTTCTCAATCGGATAAAACGAGAAGCTAATTGGAAGTTCGTTTATCTTATAATTTTCTAACCGAAATTTTATTGTAATCTGCAGTTTGGCAGCTAAGTTCCAAAGTCTGGCGTTATTAATTGGTTTGGGGAATTTCGTTGGGAAAACTTGGGAATATCAATGAATGGTGAACCAGGAAGAGTTTAGCACTGTTCGAGATATTTGACATTGTTTTCATTGCATTTCCGCTATTAGCTTAAATGTCAGAATGCATAGTTATCTCATTAATAATTGTCATCTATAGCTTGATTGGTAAGTTTTCGGATTCGTATGCTGAAGATTATCGGTTTGAATCCGTAGATCTACTTTTGTTTGTTTGTTATTTCTCTGAATCGTTTTTTTCTCAATAACCGCGCTTTTTTTGTTTTTCTTATTTTCCCATTTTTTTTTCCTATTTTTTCTTCCTTTTGTTAATGTACTTCCTTTTTTTTATTATTATTTTTTAATTTTTTTTATTATTATGTATCGCCTTTAAATTTAAGCTTTAGCACAAAATTAAATTCATTTTTTGTTTTTATAGATTTTCATCCTAACGACTAAAATAATTCTAAAGTTTTCATTGATTATTAAACAAATTACAATATTTTCGATATGGGATTAGTTAAGATCGGAGATAACTACGATCAAAGCATGTTTCGATGTAATTTTGGTGACTTTGCCTTTCGAAAAAGATCGTAAGAATGGGAGAATTTATTGAATATCGTTTTACGATAATTCGCTGCTGAAAATTTTCTTTTACTTTAAAAAAAATTTGGAAAATTTGGAATCTTTAAATCTGCTTTTTTTTTTTAACCAAATCACAAGTTCAAATTAGGCATTAGAAGTGAACAATTGATTTTTTTTTCCATGTTATGATTTTCTTTTTGACAGAACCTTTCTGTTAGCCTTTACCATATCGTAAAACACCTTGTGATGGGTTATTGGAGAGGGAGTGGTTTGCAGACCCACAGAAGACACAGAATTCTGGATTCTTCGTTCGCTATCTTCGTTCGGAGAATGAAATATGGTTTTCATCCTCTTGAGTGGAAGCAACATTAGTTTCGGAAAGACATTAGCGCCCTCTGCACATAGGGGATAGGGGGATGGGATTATTTCTGGGACCACTGTATCTCTTGATCCATTCTCTTTCCGTATAATTCAACGATACCCATCTATTCGCTTGCGAAGATGATTTGTGCCACCTTTTAATCAGACATCAGTTCCTGTCCTTTTGTTGCTAATCATGTGATTTCTGTTTCCCGCGCTTCTAAAAGATTAGAAGAACAGCCCCTTCCTCCGTAGCCCTCAATAATATCTCTTCGATTCCCTGTTTATCTGCTGCCAGTGATGAACTAAGTCTCCGATGCAGATGGGAAAAATTGGTCATTTTCTTTGTTTGTGTCTTTTTTTTTTCTGTTTTCTTAAGATATCTTGATCAAATTTTGCAATAAAGCTACTTCTGACATCAAAGAAGAGATTTTTTTGTCTACTTAAGTCTAGTTGGATCCAACTTTGAAGAAATGTGATGGACTTAGCTTTTCAGAACTATTATGTTTTTTTCAACCAACTTCTACTTAATCTGTTTCAGACTTCTACAATAACAGGGTGCATATGGGTCTTTGCAATTCCTTATTTTTACATTGAGTCCTTAAAAGTCCTTATTTTTATGCCCCAGTTTTAAAAATTCCTTACTTTTTACTCCTTTTTTTTTTTTTGTTTTTTTTTTTGGTTTTGAAATAGAGATTTCGGTTTGTTTTTTTTGGTTGTTGAACTCCCGCTCCGGGCCCCCAAAGGCGTTTAGAGGTCCTTATTTTTTGGGTTTTTTAGTCCTTAAAAGTCCTTAATTTTCTTTTAAGGAAATGTGTACGAACCCTGATAATGACGGCTGCTTTCTTTCTGTCAGGTCGCCGCAATCGCTATTGCTACTACTGATTAAAATGCCTAATTCATTTACTACGGAGATCTAACAAACGAGAACAAGCATTCACATTATTGTTAGCTAGTTCACAGAAGCCCTTCCGTTCTCTTGCTCAAGACCGCGGCCTCTCACGAGACAGTTGTATCGGAGGTAGGTTCGATTCCCGGTCGTGGCTTTGGTTGTTTCAATTTCCTTTTCTGTGTTTGGCAGCAGCCTCCTCTTCACTTTCTCTTCGGCCTGAAGCCATTCCATAATAACTTCCTGAAGAAGGCAATGGAAACCCAACCTCAGTATCTTCCCCAGGTGTTTCTACGGGAATTTTTCGAGAATTTCTTAGAATGTTAACCAGTCTACGGACTGCAAGACTTAAAAACAAAAGAAAGGTTCACAAAAATCGATAGGGGCTACAAACTCAATAACGTCGCTTTCACATTATACATGTTATACAGAAAACTAACATTAAAAATCTTATTAAATTCTTATGTATTTTAATCATTACATGATGTAGAAAGTGTGGTTTTTTTAAAAGTTTTTTAACATTAATTATTAATAAAACAAAATTACAATTTTGGAAGTTTATAACTTATTTTATTTATTTATTTATTTTTTGTTGTTACAGTATTAGAAATTTTTTAAAACTTTTAACTCGTGGTTCTTTTTTTTTGGTAAATCGATAAATTCCATCATTTGTTTCCCCAGTGTTTCTGCATCGTCCAATGTTTAACTCTTGAGTCGTGAAATCTCTCTCTCTGCCTCTGTTTCATTTTATTTCTCAGCAAAATCATAGCCAGTGCTCGTCACGTGATGCGTGAACCTTTCAATGGTTAGTAACAATGGGTTTGCATCAACGGAGTATGTTCTCACTCACGCCCAACCAACTGAATCAAATCACGAGCCGAGTTTATGCTTTTATTCTGTAATTGAAATTCAAGATCGCGTGAAAATTAGAATTACACTTTGTAACATTTTACAACAGCCTCAAACTTCTTAAAATGGCCTAATAAAAAAAAAAAAAATACTGTACATAGCTTTGATTGCTAAAAACTTTAATAATAAAAAAAAATCTTTTTTAAAAGATTCTGCTTCGAAGTACATAGAATTTCTATTACACTGGAAAGCTGGCATCTGTATGTATTTGATAATTTACATACGGATAATCTAAATGCAATTCCCAAAAGAAGGTTTGTTCTTAAAATTGTTTAAGGCGTTGTGCAGTAAAATTTAAGCAAAAATTTTAATACAATGAGCTTCTCCTGAGATTTAGGAACCATTGAACAATACAGAAAAAGAACCTTTAATCTCAAAGCGTGGTTGTGTAGTCAGTATGTAAAACCTTCGACTCCGACTCCTCAACTTATCATAACTTCGACTCCTTTATTAATACAGTAGAGCCCCGATTATCCGCGAGTGCAAGCCCCGAAATTTTTTTTTAATTACGAAACTCAAAAAAACCAATTTTAATCCAAGCCAACAACAGGGAAAGTACAATAGGCCCTACAGTGCGAAGGTCGAAAATTACTGACAGGTTTATTGTGCATCGTAATCCTATAGGCCTTCTCGGAATTTGTGGATCAGTAGCAGGCTCTTGCTCTGCAGAAAGGTTTCTGCTGTACTATACATATTTTAAAAGTTTTGCATATTATGTTTTTTGTTTAATAAAACGTAGTTTTTATGCTGAAATATTTTTTGTCGTGTTTACACCTCATTTTTTGTCTTTTTTCGAGTTATTCGCGATTTTTACTATCCGCGGTACCCTTGCCACCCAATTCCGCGGATAATCGGGGCTCTACTGTATATCAATGTAGGAAATAAAATAATAAATGCATCACATGCTTTTTCACTATCATCATCTTCTGCAGTGTGGCCGGGAAGTTCCCGTACCCCTTAATTGGTCGTCATATTTTACACATTAAGTATCCAATGCGTTTGTGTGTTCGCCATCATGCTGTACATACAAGTTCATACGCTGCCACGTCCTATTTGACATTTTTTGGAGCATGTCCGGTGTGATGGTTCGAAGTGCGTCCTCAACTGCATTGCGCAATTCTTCATTTGTAGCATAACGACATTCAGACACAAGCCTTGATGATTCCCCACAATGAGTTGTCAGGTGTCGTAAGAACAGGACTTCGGGGTTTCAATGGAGCTGGCGATGCTGGAGTACCAATCCAGCGTCCTGGAAAATGTTCATGAAGAAAGCCGCGCACAGTAAGAGCGAAGTGAGCAGGTGCCCCATTCTGCTGTAGCCATACGCGTTCCATGATATCCGCGTCTTCAAGCTGTGATAGTAACCATGTTCTTGGAGTGCCGCTGTCATTAATATAAATATATCATAAAATATGTTATATTTTGAAATTTGCAAAAAAAAACTTGAAATTGAAATACATACTGAAAATATAACCTGAAAAAAAAGTAAGTTAATCAAATTATTTCATCTGTAAGAATTATGAAATTTTAGCATATTATTTATATTACAATTTAAATTTTATTACGAGTCGGAGTCGTACATTTTTACGTACATTCCGACTCCACAGCCGTGTCTCAAAACCCACAGTTGAACTCAATTCTGCGTATATTGAAATTGTCACGTTAGCTTCAGTTTCCGTAGAAACATTTTGGTTTGAATTAAACAGCAACTATTTTTGTCCAAATAAAAACGTTTCGTATTCTTCTTTATTATTATTATTATTATTATTATTATTATTATTATTATTATTATT
>JAFIDM010003189.1:27540874-27556667 GCA_023159025.1 Thereuonema tuberculata | reverse complement strand
GTGATTGGTTTAGACTTATACGTTAGGGATATTATTAGATTTTCCTGATTGACATACTTGAAATAATGAAGAGATTGTATGGAATAGGAAGTGCCAAATTCCATCTGTTATCAAGCATAACTCTATTTTCATCTACTTCATCTTCTTACAGTTCCATAATATTGATATTTTTGCAGCTGATGACACGAAATCTTCAGCATCATGAAAAAAAAAGATGAAAAAAGCTAGCAAATAAAGCAAAAAAAGAAAGAAAACCTCATATTAACTTTACTGTAAGTTAAGATTTGTTATTATGTGAGAATTAATAGCACTTACGGGCAAGATGGTCATGCGAAATACGCGCGAAGACATTAAGTTATGGAAAACGACCCAATAACATATAAGCTAACCAGACTTGAAAGCCTAATAGCTCCCCGCGGCAACTTTTCCACCTGTGACATGTGCTGTCCCACCCATGACTGTCACGGGTGGGACACATCTATATCTTCTAAAAAGTCTGTGATAAACATATACAACTGAAAAAGAAAGTCACAGCGGTCTTCACAGTAAAGTAATATTAGTATTTATTAAATTCCGAACGTAACCTCAAAGTCAGTAACTAATAATACAAACATTTTTGTAATGTTGTCACGGGTGGGACAAGAAAAACCATGCTTTGTTAATATTTAAATATTATTGGCACAATAACCGTTTTTAAGATCCAATTTGTCGTATTTGAAACTGAAAGATTGCTCTATTTATTTGAAAATCAAAAGACGTTGTTTTCCCGCTGAACACACAAAAGTTTATTTCAATGTTGCCAACATTGAAAGACAAAATTATGTTCAAAAATATTACACTGTAAACCTTTGATAAACATTAACAAAAAAAATTATATCGAATTATCTTTGCGGAATATGTTTTTTCGATGTTTTAACTTTTGATTTATCGAGAAATAAATATAAGATAATTAACTTCCAAATTGGATATGAATGTTCACTTTGTCGTGGAATACCCCAGAAGTAAATGTTGTTGTGTATGCCACTATATTATGGAAGTTATATTTTTTGACAGTTTTTTATTTCGAAAATTTGGCTTCACACTGTCCTGCTACATGTTTGAATCAAGAAAATGGTAAAAATGGCCTGTTATGTACTGTCGCTTTCCATCGTTTTACAGGCCACAAATAGGTATATCAAATAAATTGGTTATTAAAATTAAAAAAAAGGAGATAAAAATCAGTGAAATATCTCTTACATTTACTGATGAAAATATTGGACGAAGATAAGTTGCTTTAAAAGACTTTTATTAATAAAAAACGGGTTTTTTCTCTTTGAGAGCGTGAAATTATTAGACAATAAATAGTCTGTGACTAATCCCGGCGACTCCAATGGTTTGGACATATTCAGCGGATGGAAGACTCCCGAATGCCAAAGAAAGTAATGAGTACCAAAATCTATGCCAAGAAAAAAAAAGGAAGACCAAGAATGAAATGGCTTGACAACGTTATACAGGATCTGAGAAAGATGAATATTGTTGGTTGGGGACCAATGACACAGGACAGAGCACAATGGAAGCTCGTTATTGAGGAGGCCAAGGCTCACACAGGGCTGTAGTGCCATAGATGATGATATGATGAGATAGTATGTGGCTTTCAAACGATTTTCTAATTTCAGTTCGTTTGATATAGAAAATGTCATTTCTTTTTTGGTTGAGATTCTAAAATACTGAAATTGTCTGAATCTGTAACCATCAATTTGAGTACTACCCACAGTGCAAAGGATGAACCACTGTGACAGGACATTTAGACAGTTGTATTTTGTACGTAAGAATAAAGTAAACGATATTATATCAATATATAAGTGGATTCCTCAGTACATGCAGGATGGTCCAGGTAAGAGTTACCTCCTACAGTTTTCGTTATTTAGGAATGATGAAGACTTTGATGACAATTTTAAAAGAAACCACGTGTGATATTAACATTTTTATTGTTATCAAATAAATGACCCTTTTAATTTTTGAAGAGGAATCAGAGAAATGAATTTTCCCATTGATTCCAGGAAAAACCAACAGTTTCAACACTTAAGGTCGAAAACAAATAAATTCAACCTTTTACAAAATTGTGTTCAAAACGGTGCTCATTCATGCCAATGCACAACTATGCACGTGTAATAATGGATCTATGAAGTTATGGCATCATAGTTTCGCTGATTCCATTATTGCATACATTATGCTTTGTTGCAAATCCAGTGATTTAGTAGAATGGTATGGTGTATACATGATCTTTACAAATCCTCACCAAAAAAAAAAGTCCAAGGATGTGAGATCTGGGACCTTGTCGACCCCTATCCAGCGGTTGTGAAAGCGATCGTCTAGAAATCTTCCACTACATAAGGCATAATGAGAGGGCGCTCAATTGTGGAACCAGATTTCTCTGCCAAACACCCCCTGATTTACTGGACCCCGCAGATTAGGTCCACATACCTCTGACCATTCAGCATACCATCATAGAACGAAGGTCTGATAGTTTGGATTCCAATAATCCATACCACACTGAAGCGCCACTGCCTCTGATGATTTGTGTGTCCAATCCACTGGGTCTCCTTATTCCAGTAATAAGATTGTGTAGATTCACCGCACCATCTTTTGTGAATTGGGCTTCATCAGTCCACAGAATATGCAACGTTATTTCTGGATGTTTATCATATGTCGCTAACATCCAATTGCAAAACTACACGGACTGAACTGCTCTTCTTATCCTTGATGGTAAATGCCTGTGATACGAAAACACGGAGGACTAATCGGTTAGATAATCCTAATTGATGTTCGATTGCCCAGCTGTTTGTATGTGGATTATAATAATATGGCCTGGGACCATTGCATGTTGTTGCGGGAATCTTGAACTCCGAAGGCTACAAAGACATTTTGGATAATCGGGTTGTTCCTACTCTATGGCAAATGCTTGGAAATGACTATAGTTACTTTCAGGATGACAATGCTCCATGCCATGTTTCAGCCTCTGTCCAGCAGTGATGTACAGAGATGGCTGTAAAGCGGCTTCCATGGCCTGCTCAGAGTCCCGACCTAAACCCTATCGAACATTTATGGGACGAGTTAGAGCATCGATTGAGGACCAGGGGACCACGTCGGACATCTATAGCTGCACTGGCCATGTTCTTGAAGCAGGAATGGACATAAAAAAACCTTAGCTCTGTATCAAAACTTTGTGGAAAGCATGCCCCACAGGGTGGCTAATCTAATTTCAGCACTTGGGTGCCCAATCCACTCTTAAATCACTTACACTTTCACAGGTTTCCAATAAAGCGCACTGTCCGGTCCATTAGTGTAGGGTAGTGTATGTCTGGGCTTTTACATCCTGACTGCCAAAGGCATGTTTTGCTGGCTAGCACTGTAACACAGAACCATGTCTACAAGTTCATCCTGGCATTCAATAGCTGACGTTGGCTAACTAGGAGCTACCTTTTTATTATCCATTAACAGGAAGTATGTAAAATAATCTGCGAACCTCCCTGACATTTCCAATAAGGAATGGTTTCGCCTGATTTGTACATTTCAACATTTCGTAATTTAGGCCAACCCACACCAAAATTACAGGGAGAGAAACAGGTGATTTCTTTTAGAATCTGTCGTCAAAGTCTTCATTATTTCTAAATTACGAAACATCTTGGGAGGTGATACTTACCTGAACCACCCTATGTTCGTTCATTGTGAGAAGAATAGAATAAATGACAATTTTGCACACATTGCAAAGAACTGGTGTAAAGTTAACTTTTCTCAAACTGTAGAATTCTATTTTCTAGTAAATTCCTATTGTTTTTGTTTTTTCGTGCCATTTTCGGGGCTTTAAATACCCTGAAGTAAAAATCAGAAACTTTTGATTTTGTTACCAATTTAGTTATTGGTCTTATATTCTTAAACTTAATTTTTCATTGAAATCAGGTTTTTCTTTTAATTACATAATTTTTCTTCTTTTTTTTTATTTTCAGAATTAATGACAGGGTGATCAGTGCCAATGGTATCTCACTGGAGAACGTTGATTACGCGACAGCCGTGCAAGTGTTGCGAGATAGCGGTAGCACTGTCAACTTGGTAAGTGTTTAAGCTTCTTCATTAAGTCCTATCACTTAAGACAGGATCAGTTAATTAAAAAAAAAAAAACAACTTTGTAGATTGGAAAGTTAATAGGGATAGTTTTTTTTATCTAATTTGTGAAGGCAATGTATATTAGAAATAGACAATGTTTCTAATCTTAGCATTCAAAATAAAAAAAAAGCTCAATTCTTTCGTAGCTAATCAAGAAATGTGATCATTTTGAACAGAAACGTGCTTAAGAAAAAGCCACATTTTATTTCTTTCATTACTAAACTCTAATAAATTAGTAGCAAACGATGAAGCCGTGATATCTTATTATCTTGCCATAGACTGAATTGAAATAGCGTTAATTATAATAACCAATCATCGTCCTCTTCATTGCTACAAATTTAGTAGCGCAGCCATATTTTATAGCTCTTATATTTGCTCTAGAATTTGGGAAATGTACTTTTCTAGTTAATCAACTATAATCGCAAAATACCGGTGATCAGTTATACTTGTATTTCTTTTAATTTCTTTCTTTTTTTAAAGTTTAATTGTTAAGTATAAAAACAATAAGATTCATTGGCTTTTTCTTTAGTTTTTTTTTTAATGCTAAATTGTTAAAGTTTAAAAATGAATGCAGAGTGTCTACAGAACCGGGAAATCAGGGAAAACCTGGAATTGTCAGGGAATTTTATTATTCTGGAAAAAATCAGGGAATTTTGCAATTATTACTTTAAATCACGGAAATTTTTTGGTTCAACAGATCAGTTTTGGAGTTTTTTTTTTTTTTTTTGATTGAACAGATTGGTTTGTAGGGTTTTTTTCCTCTTATCATCGGGAATTTTAAAAGAAATTGTTCATGAAATCAGGGAAATATCATGGAATTTTTTTATTCAGATTTTGTAGACACCCTGTGAATATAAAATTATTTTCACCGATTTTTTTTTTTTCTTTTTTTGGAAGATAGAGATATGATAAAATGTGTCCTGTTGAGGCCCAATTTGCATTACACGAAGATAAAATTCAAAATTATTGAAATTGAATCAAACGATTTAAATTTCAAACTTTGCTACCAAACAGAAACATCTCAAAGTAAATAGACACAATTCTGAACTCGATGCTAAATGTATATTTACTTTTAAGGATATATCTGTATCTGGGGATGTATCTGTATAAATCTTT
Source organism: Thereuonema tuberculata (assembly GCA_023159025.1). NCBI lineage: Eukaryota > Metazoa > Arthropoda > Chilopoda > Scutigeromorpha > Scutigeridae > Thereuonema > Thereuonema tuberculata. Next base: position 27,551,408 of record JAFIDM010003189.1, on the reverse strand, counting down.
TTGTTTTTTTGGTTTTTTGTTTTTTTTAAATAGACTTCATTCTATTCCTCAATTCTTCAATTAACTTTTAAAAGGAAAATATAGTCTTTTAGATTGAGGCGAAAAATTCATCAGGAGAGATTTTTTGTCAAAGATTTTTTTACAAAAATGTGTTAGGCTTGTTTCAATTGTGTACAGACTAGAATTTCATTTCCTGCTCTATAGTGAAGTAACGAAGCAGGGATGGGAAGACTTTCCTTCTCCGATGGAACGATTTAAATACAGTAGAGTCACGCTATTCCGAACTAATTGGGACCGAACACTGTTCGATTTAGCGGGAATTCGGTTTAGAGATTTAGACGGATTTCATGAATAATATCAACGTATTGACTTGTTAAGGCGTAAATTGAGTGCGGGGACATCTGCCAGAAGCTTAGGCTCTGTGTACGTCTCTATTTAACTTCTTTGTATAACAATAAATGTACGTTTTTTCACGAACGTCTTTTTAATTTCTCCTTTTTTAAGTTAAAAAAATCTGTATTTTTTCTGAAACTCTGTTCGGAATAGGCGGACTTTCGGAATAGCGGGACTCTACTGTAGAATCTTCTCTGTAAGGTAATGCTTCCGCGGTGGAGATTTACAGATAAGGAGATTATCTCGTGAACAACTTGCAAGCATATACTGTAATCAGTACATAGAATACATTGTCACTTGTGGATAAGTAAATGATTGTTATTAATATTATAAATGAAATCCCGCATTGGCTATTTGAAAGGAATGACAATCAAGCAAACGCTTGACTTCACACCACGAAATGGGAAGGAATCGACTGAATATAAACATTGATTGAAAAAAAATAAATAAATAATGAAAAATGCATTCCTTAAGTTGTGTAAATCAGCTAATTTTAATCACATCAAAGAGCACTCAGTTAATGCCTTAGGTAATGGATTAATATTATTATATTAGATAGCATTGTTTTGTTAAAAATTCTATAGGAAGTTTCGTCACCTTCTCGTGCAAATTTCTTTTAAGGACCTACACAGAAAAAATTTCAAGTAAAAAAGTTTGATCGCCTCTTATCCTTAAATATGTACGCTAAGTTTAAGAGGATCGCTTCAACGGTTCAAAAGTTATTATGGTAACTCACACATATTAACAAAACTTTCCAATAGCGTTCCATGCTTTCCCAACAGGAATAAACAAAGAGAGAAACCTTTGGAGTGCCACGCATTCGATGGAAAAGCCGTTATAGTTTATTTGTAGTAACCATTTTCCGCTGTACAAAGTTTCAATCGTTTTTATTTGTATTTGACGTTAATCGACAAAGTTAAGGAATCGACATTTACTCAAATCTCGAAATTGGTGTAATTCTTATTTTACAGGTTCTTGTAACTTTCGGTGTTTGTAGACACTTCAATTTAAGATTGCAATATAACATTCTATTTTCCACAGATGTCTCTCATGTTATTGTTGAGCTTATGGATGAATGTTACATATGTCGTTATTCGTCCCTCCTTCCATTTTAATCCTCGAAGCAGCTTCTGCATTTTGACTAACATTCCGAGCTTTGTCTCGACGCAGGATGATTGTAGGCGCGCTCGCGTGCGTGTGTGTGTGTGTGTGAACACGGAGGAACTCGTCTTGGAGTGTAATCTTCCGGATATGATGAATACGGCATTGTAATCGAACGCAGCATCCTTCCTCCAATAAGAGAAGACGTTCCAGACTTAATGTAAACAAGGCCCTATTCATCATTCGCATTATCGTTGGCTGTCACCGGCATCTCTCACCAGCGCCGTTGCCACCAAAACGTCTTTGGCAGGACAAAGTTCCACGGAAAGAATGCACCGTTTGAAAACCCCGATAACAAAACTTAGCAACTTTATTAATCGCGATAAAAATGACACAATGAACCGCAGGAATGCAAGCAATCGATATTTTATCTCAATTAGAGCACAATTGGACCGAAACGGATTTGGAAAATATACAGCGATATTAATTTTAGATTAGCAAATTGGCGAACGACTATTTATAGACCAGATAACATCTAGTCCATTGTTGGGTTGATGAAATCAGCTCAGCCTGAGAAATGAAAGCGGCAATTGAACAAGTTTTCTCAAACGAATATGATGTGATTCACAACAGGAAGATTAATTAATTTAATCCCCACTAATTAAAATCTCATCTATTTAGTTGATCTCTGGAAAAATTTGTCAGTGATAGTTTCGGTATTCGGTTACAATTAAAAAAAAAAATGAATGTTATTTAAAGCTAGAAATCTTTTGGATAGAATGAACGTGTTTCCTTAATTGCAAAATTCTTCGAAGGAACAAACGTAAACTCCCTAACATTAAATATCATGTCTGTTGAATTTAAATGACTGAATTGATTGTTTCCAAAAAATTGATATATTTTTTGTATCGTTTTGATACATTTTTAAGTTAGGATTTCAAAAATTTAGAGGAAATTGAATATATAAAAAATGAGGAATTTTTGCCTTTGTGGATGAAATTTCGAACTTGTTTGCAATGTCTTGTATGAGAAACTGCTCTAAAACATTGACCTGATGAAAATAATAGCGCAGAAGCTCTTGTAACGTAATTCTCAAATGTCTCTGACGAAGGCTCAAGGGATAGAGTCGAAGTATCGAAATTTATAACTAATGTAATCTCATCGAAAGTTTCATTATTAATTTTGTATGTTGAATTATCATGGTTTACTCCTCAAGGCTTAGCTCCTCCTCCATATCCAAGTTATCAATGGTCTCGTTTTAGGTTAGGCCTATTTTAACTTTTTGAAGCGACGTTTTGAAAGTGTTACCTATAGCGATATAAATAAATAAATAAATAATGGAACATTGTAACTAGTTCCATCCACACTTATATTAGGAAGGACCCCTATCTTTGAGTTAGACGATCTCTAAAAAATGCTAAAATGTAAGAGTAACTGTTTTTGTGTCCATTCCATTCAACTACTTTATTAAGCGTTTCTTGAGAAATAGGAAACAAAAATCATGAATAACGATGAGACGAGTTTGATGTTAAGGATTTTTAGTAAATACAATATTTAAGCTAACTAAATTGGAAGACGTATTACTACATAAGTAATTATGAATTTTTTTAAAAAGAAATTTTCTCTGTTATCTCGGCGAAGATTTAAAGCTGGTATCTGCTTCTCAAAAGATATACTGAGTGTAAATGAAAACAAATTACAGATTTCAAGTGTGTGCAAGAGAGTCTAATTGGAATGCTTTTTGATAAAGAACCTGTGTCCGAAAACGCGCCATTTTCGTACTACAACCCCCACTTGTCCCGATTGGAGAGTTTCAATGATGCGGCTCGTTTTCCATCATGCTTACCGAGATTTGTCTTGGTAATGTCACATATCTTATCAGAACACGTGAAGATCACGAAGCCAGCCTGCGTCGTGTGTTATTCCTTGTCACAGGTGCAAAATAGCTGAGTTTATTTTTAATTCGTGCGCCGACATGATGTTAATGTCGAGGTAATGGCAGATCTACTCGTCGGCTGTACGAAGAGCGATTTCCAAATCGTCGAACTCCATCCCTTACACCACTGGCGGAAGAATCAATCACGACTTAGGGAAACGGTTACTTCACAGTCAGCAAAGTCAATTTGGGGGGGAAGGGACTTAGAGGATCACCTCGTAACCCAAGATTTGCGGAGGCGAAGAGAAATCAAAGGACGAATGCCCAAGCTATTGTAAAAGTCATGGGTACAGATCACATGATCTTGTGGCAGGGTAGCATTTTGATACATGGGTTCCTTATCAGAAAGTCATCCATTGTGATCCCATTACAATCCCTAGAAGTTTGTGAATATGTACTCATTTAGACCCTGAATATTCTATGAGTAACCTAAGCTATATCAAATGTATGTAAAAAACATTTGAATAGCTTAAAATAAAGAAATTGACTGAATTTATAATCATTTAACCATAACCGCGATATTATCATCAGCAATACTGGATTTATTATGATAACGATCATTACAAGAGAGCTTATTGTTATTCATTACTTTTGAAAATTAAATTAATGAATAATAATTTATTCATTTTTTATTGAATTCCAAGATGCTTAGCAGGCGCAGGAAACGTGCCAATGTAGATTAAGAGAGTTTTCAATAAAACGAAAGAGTTTCTTACAGAGCGACTTCCAGCAGTGCAGTTTTTCGTAATTGGATGAGTTTCTTCTTAATTATTGCCTTTTAAGTCTCAATTATTACGCGTTCTTCGGCTCCAGCAACAAGACTAAAACATTTTTTTTTGCTTTTCCCTCCCTTTTTCTTATTTAAAGAAAACAACTCTGCGTCTAATTAATTAAAGCTATTTCTAAATCTACGGGATTAGCTCTGCAGATAATTAATTTTTGCTAATCTCTTAAGTTAACAAAAAAAAATTGAATTCTGATTTAATAAAAATAGATTTACTTAAAAAAAAAAAAAAGTTGAGAGAAGATTAAGACTGCAGTTAAGGCTTAATCCAAAGAAGGATTTTATCTCGTTTCTGGGATTTTTCAGGATTATTAAGAGGTTAAAAGTTGAAAGGAAAAAAAAAGTTTTAAGTGAAGAATTAAAAAAAAAAAATGATAGAATAAATAGTAGTAATGGAAAAATCGTGTTTTTTTGTAAATATTTAAATCGCTTAAATGATTTATTGATATACATGGTATCCAGTACTGTGAAAGTGGTTTATTCTGCGGTTTATTCATCCCCGGATTGGAATCCCGGTTTCTACTCTTCATGAGGCTAGGTGGACCCTAGGAGTCGTCTAGAGAGAATTCAGCATGAATAAAATGTTGGATTCATCATACTATTTGGTTTCGCACTATATTTTTCTTTAATTTAATTTTTTTTTTTTATTTTTAGGTTCGTTCGCATAAAAATGTTTGTGGGTTAATGGGTTTTTAAAAACTAATTTTTTTTCAAAATCGTATGGTTAGATTATCACGAATAAGGCAGTTCCACAGAATGCCTAACAGGAACCCACGTATTATCTAGTTCGCGAAATTATTTAGATAATAAGCATTATATTTGTGGCTAAGTTAAGTATAAATTGTGAAAGGGTAGCGTAGGGTTTCCAAGGGAAAGCGTAAGTAAATTTTTCCGATGGCAATCTGGGACGGCCGTTTCGTCGTCAGCCAAACCCAACGATGATAGCTCAGAAAGGTTACGGATCCCTTTTCTGCTCCTGAAAATGGGACCCCCCCATAAAGCAAACAAACAATAATAAATACAAATATTCAAAACAAGACTGCACCAGAAGTTTAGTTTCACACGCTGAGCTATCATTAAAAGGGATAGCTCGGGTGCTTAAGCAAACCTTAATTGCAATCTTGTTTCTTCTTTATTTTTATAATCAATCCTTTAAAATCTATTTCTAAGCTGAAATCAAGAACTAAAAACCTTATCTTAATACGGTCAAACAGGGAACGTCTTTAATTCTTTCCCAGTTTGACCGTATTAAGATAAGGTTTTTAATTCTTGATTTTAATTCTTTCACTAAAAGAATTTTTAAAATATTAAAACTTTATTATAAGGCTCAGCTATTCTTTTTTAAAGAGGTATTTTATTTAATTAAATAAAGTCTCCAAAGAATAAAAATGTACGATTAAAAAAAGTTTAAAAAACATTAATCAAATTTTATAGAACTGCTCTTTGAGTAACCAGACTTTTTTCGAAAAAAAAAATGAAATTAATAATTTTCTAAGGTAAAAATAAATCTTTTTGTACATATTTGATAATAAATATCTTTTCCATATCTCCTATTTGTATATAATTGATATCAATATATTTATTAACAGAAAATCTCGTTAAAAAAAATCACTTTTTGAGTATAAACTTATTATCGATTTTTTTTTATGAAATAGTTTTAATAATAATAGTAATAATTATTAAAAAAAAAAAAAAAAAAACTATGCTGAAAGTAAATAAAATTTCTACTTTTTCCTTCTATTCTTTTCATATCATTGCATTAACACATCCCTCCACTTCCTACAAAATAATGCGGGGCATTTATTCGCGTTTCTACGACATTGAACTGAATTCTGTTGAGTAAATATTCTGAAACAGCGTTCAGTTTATTCTTGAGGTATTCAATTGTTTTTAAAAATATTGACGCTGTTTGCTTCTTTCTACATTAAGTTTGTCTTTTCTGTTTGGATTGTGTTACATTTTTGTTCCATCTTCTGCCTCTGTTCTTTATTATTGTTTCTATTTTCTTCCATCTGCTGATTTTTCTTCTATTTACTATTCGTCTTTTTCGTATTACTCTATTTTCCGTTTCCTCTGTGAAACCCAACCTTTCCTTCCATTTTGCTGCTGTCACTATTAAATTTCCTTTTGTTTTTCTTGGTAACTGCTTGAGGGGCTGCGCAGGAGTCGCGAGATTTGGAACAAGCCAAACTTTTGTTTGATTTCAACGTTGATTGCATTCTTTCAAATCACACAAATAAATATCATGAATGAAGGTTTTTATTTTGTTGTATCATTGACTTTTTATATTTTTATTTTATAAATAAGGTTACAACAGTAAAATGTTTGAAATACAATAAGGAATTTTTAAGCATGCGACAGTTCCACTTGAACAATTTGTCTGTATGTTTGTATGCTCATCACGTTAAAACGGCTGGAAGGATTTTCATCAAATTTGATACTTATTTGTCCAACTTCAAACCTAGGCCTATTTGTATTGTTCCCTACTGTCCCATCTCCCAACTGATTCCCGAAATCCCTTGCTTACATGGCTACAAAGATTTCTTTAAAATTCGGTTCATTATTTATTTAAAGTCCAATAAAAATATGAGCTCGATAATTTTGGTGTCAACTCTCCCCAACCCTCGTCCTCCAAATAGGTCCCAGCGCTATAAGCTCAGTCCAGAGTGCCTACCTAATCTTTCTTGTATACTAATATATATAAAGCTGATTACTTCATATGTTTAATCTCAGAATCTCAGGAACTACCAGTCCGATTTGAAAAATCCTTGGACCAATAGGAGCTCCGCAGTAAACATAAACGTCAACCAATGGGTGCGGCGACGGGGCGGCTTCGCCGCACGACGAGAACCGAACATTACCGAGAAGGGCCGAATTAAAGCGGGTAACACCGCATCGCTCGGACAATATAAGAACCGCAGTTATTTTTTTTTAATTACCAAATCGTGCTATTACACTGAAGCTTGGTTATAACGCGATCTTTCGGATCCAAGATTTCGAAGATCGCGATATAACCGAACTTTCGTTACTTCGCGACGTCAAATGTCGTATATCGCACCCTATTATCGCCCACACGATTCCAAATCTACTTAAAATGGTCATTTCGCGATTACCTACATCATTCAGAGCTATGTGAGAGAATTTTATATTTACAATACATAAAATCATTACCTTTTCAACACTTTGATGGGTTATATTAGCCAAAATCGATTTGGCTCCGCCATCTTGGCATCTTGAACAAACGACGAGTCACGTGGATCGAAACTAGGTATTCATACGCCTAGTAGATTACATGGGCCTCTTTACTGGTTGTCATTGGCAGAAAAATAGATCTCGATATTCAAAATGAATAAAGTCTGAGATTCTGGTATTTTTAAAAAAATATGTTGTGTTTGACGCATTTTCGTGACATTAGGGTGGGTTTAGAGTCTCAATTACTGTAAATAATAAGGAAACAAGCTTATTAATTTACACCTTTGATTTGATTTTAGGCGAAAAAAGGTAAATTTTGCAATTTTACAATTATACACCTTTTCCAAAATAGAAGGGATTTTATTTTGACCAAATCGCGTTATATCCGAATTCGTGATATAAACAACCGCGTTATAACCGAGCTTCAGTGTATCTGCAAAAGCCACAGCATTTCCTAAAATTAATAATGAATTATGTTTATTTGCTGCAAAATTGGCTGTGAAAACGAAACTTGGACTCTTTAACAATAGCAGTTTTATTTGACTTATTTTCAAAATTAATATCTGCTCTTAGATAAAGTATGAATTTTAAGGACAGGGAAGCGAAAATAATCGTGCTCTTTATTTTATGTTGACCGAAAAAAAAAAAATTGATACCGCACTAAATTTTAGAAATTAGTGCAGCTGTTTTTAGAAATTTCGATGGTCATTTTTTTTTTTTTTTTTGAGGGATGGAGTGTATCGGGCTGTTTTTGTACTATAAATAAGCAAAAAATTAAAAAAAAAAAAATCCATTTAGTCTTTTTAGAGTAATGCGGGTAAAATCAGACAAACAGCAGACAAGAAAACAAAGAAAAAAAATGCTGAAATGGAGGAAAAAGTGGAGGGGAAAAACAAGCCTTTCAGCTTTCCAATAAACACCATGCATTGCTTCAATTCCGAAATACTTCATTTAAACGACAGGGGGGAAAAAATTATTCATTATTTCTTGGAATTTTGAAATCCATCTAAGCAGACATTGGCTAGTAATGATAATCTGGCAAAAACGTTTGTCACAAAATTTGAAAAAAAAATTGTTAATAAGATGCTACTCTAAATATACCAGCTTTTTCTTCACCTGGTCTATTAATTTTCCTTCCCCTCTATCTTTTTCTTCTTTATTTATCCTGATTAAAACAGAAGTTGAATTAGTTGGAATCATTGTCGCAGTTTTGAATCCCGAAAAACGTGGGCTTATTCAGATAATACGAATACAGTAGAGTCCCGAAAACTCGGCACTCGATAACCCGGCAGTCCGGATAACTCGGCCACCCCCTGGCAGGGCGGAAAAACCCGTGCGCAGACCCGTTACAAATTACATTTATATACAGTTCATGTATTAGGTATTTTCTTAAGTTTATTTGGACAGTTTAAGTTTGAGTTATAGCATTCTTTGGAAACTGTTGTATTCTCAAGCAACAAATAAAAGTATATGACGAAAAAAAAATCGAATTTTATTCTTTTTTAACACCTTTCCCGATAACCCGGCTGTTTCAAAAACTCGGCCACCCTTCGGTCCACATTAGACCGAGTTTTCGGGACTACTGTATATCTTTTCTGATATCAGAAATAAATTAATTTTTCATAACTTGTCGTTTTTTGTTTTGTTTGTTTTTTATTTTAATTTAATACAGCTAGTACAAATAATCCAGCGGCTGCCTTCATAATTAATTTCTTACGTCTTTTGATTGATGGATTTACCTGAAACAATGGCGTCACTGACTTGAATCAATGATTTTGTTATTGATGAGATACTTTGGACGATCATTGAAACAGCGTGTGTTATTGCATTCTCATCGCTTCAGCTTGATTACAGCAACAAAATAACACAAAATGCACCATTGAAATTTGATTAATTCTGATCTATTGACATGATTTTCCATTTGTAGTTAATTAGTTAATTCACTTTGGAAGAGAATTATTGGCAATTAATCATCCCATTGATGTCCGTTTTCCAAAGGCTCTCATCGAAGCGATAGGTAGGGGGAGTGGAGAGTTTGGCGAAAACCATTTGATAAACGACACTAAATTATTAAGCATAAATCAAACCAAGGGCTCTTTGGAATTGTTGTGGCCTTTTAATTATTGCCAGCCAATGCAATTAAGTCTTGGGAATTATTTAAAACTGTCGAAGGCATTTGGATCCGTAAATAGCAATATCGTATTGTGATGTCAGTCTATTAACGTAAAGGAATTGCTTTTGTCGGTTCCTAAAGGGACGTAAATCGTGTTCAGATATCCGTCGACCCATTTGGGATCTACTGAGTTTGTCCTGTCCGTCCGTTTGTCCGTGTTTGAGCGTGTCTGTCCTCCCCTAACAACTCCCGAATGGAAGTTGCGATCGACAAACAGACTTCACCATCGTGTTCAGAGGCCCAAATACCGTAGGAATGGGGTATTTTCAGGGGCCAACGCCTCCCCATTGTCGAGATATTGGGCATTGTTTTCATTGGATTTCCGCTATTAGCTTAAATGTTAGAAATGCAATCATCTTATTTCAATTCTCACCTACAGCTTGGTGGGTAAGGTCTCGGATTCATATGCTGGAAGTTGTCGGTTCGAATCTATATATCTACGAGGTTTTTTTGTTTGTTTTTTCCTTCTTAATCTTTTTTTCGCATTGTCGCGTTTTTTTTTTTTTTTTTTTCTTATTTTGTTGAAAAAATTTTTAATTTTATTTTTCCTTAAGTTCATGTACTTCGTTTTTTTTATTTTTTATTTTTTTTTTATTATTATTATGGGTCGTCCTTAAATTTAAGCTTTCGCACAAAATTATATTCATTGTTTTACTTATTAATTTACTTGAAATTTGAAGGATACGTTGCTCCCCCTATAGATTGGGAAAGCAACATATCTATCATTCAAAGTTGTCCTGAGATGTTGTGGAGAGAGCAGGGATATCAATGGGTTGTCTAGTATTTGTATTAATACGATTCAGTAGAGGGCTGTTGCAAATAGAAGTAGAATTCTGGAGGGGAAAAAAAAAAAAGGATTTAACTCTTTAGCAACACATATTCATTACGGTATTTGTTCCTCTTTTGCAGAAACCAGTTCGTATTTGTGTTTATTACGTTTTAGCGTGATGAATAT
>JAFIDM010003189.1:27477049-27524861 GCA_023159025.1 Thereuonema tuberculata | reverse complement strand
TATATATATATATATATATATATATATATATATAATTTTAGAAAAGGTTAGGCTACGCTGTAAATCATGAATTTGTTCTCTATTATTTTTCTTTAACACTATTTAGAGTTTTAATTAATAATGAGTTCAGTAATTGTTTTGTTTGATTTTATTTTTGCTTTTTTTTTTTTTTTTTTTTTTTTAAATCTTTGTTTACAATATATCTTGAAATATCTCATACAATTATTAAGTTTTCTTTGGACAATGTGGAAAACCCTCAAAGATAATTTGTAATAGTAAAAAGATGTATTTTTTCTCTTTAAAGATTTTAATTTAGATTAAATTTATAAAGATTTTAATTTAGATTATACATTTAATTTCATCAAATGATGAAGAAACGTTGTCAGTTCCTTCTCTGATTTTTTTCCAAGTATTTTTAAATTAAAATGTTATAAAATAAATATCTTCGACGAAACATCAATATTGAGCTTTTCTTGAAGCAGTCTTGCAAACATTAAAATCCTCGAGTCTAAAGCTGTACATAACAAAAACACAATTTCATCCACGTTGAATCTTGCCAAAGATAAGCGTGTAATGATTTTCGCTGCGTCGTTACCTATCAAAGCAAAGTCCTCCACAAGTTCACGTCCTTTCCACTACCCCCATTTTTCCTTTCTCAGTAGCTCAACGCCCTCATATTGCACTTTTACAACACCCCTCCCTCCGCACGCACAGGTCAATAAATGTTGTACAAGTTGCAGCAGCCGCCGAAAAAGCCAAAACTCCGGTGTAATTCTCCATTAGAGGGAGGTGGCTTGACACCCTGGCGGTCCGAAACCCAATTACGGCGGCAGCTCCGTGAATTTTTCTTGCAACCACCCCTCCCCCTTTCTTTTTTTCTTTTTTATGGGCCTCGGGCAAATTGCATTGACGGCCGCCGAAAAAGGAAGCCCGAGCGCCGCCGCCGCTGAGTTGTCTGCTCTCGTACTTCTCCGAAGGCTTTTATTATTCAGTCGCAGGCTCCACTTTGTTTGCTTACATTATTCATCCTCACCTCCAAGTCAATCTACTTGCTTTGGCTCTCAGTGCGTTGCAATCTGGGAATCACACAAAGCATTCGCTACGTGCTCTTTTACTCTTGTTTCCCATCTGAGAAAGCGAAAAACCTTAAGACTTCTTTACCATTCACTCCGCATAATCGCTGTGTTATGGCCAGATTTTGTTTGCGGAAGAAAAACGACCGGCGAGGCCTAGGGTCGGGATATGAGGGAACTGTGAATGACCCTTTACATAGCGTTGGGCGAGATTGGATAGAGTTCGTTTAAGCCTTTAGGTCTGAAACTACGAAAAATAATCGTTCTAAAAGATAAAAGATGACAAGGATAAGGAGCACTTATTTAAGCATAAGAGATAAAAAAAAGTACAACCGTTCTTCATTAAAAGTAATCCACAGTTCTTATTCTTTCATAATAATTTCACCTGCACTAATCTTTACGTATCCATGTTGGAATACGTTAGTATATTAGAATGTAATGGTATGGCGCTAAAATTACCGGTGTCGTACATTATAATTCGATATCAACTATTAATTATTTTCATTCTTCTTACCTATAACTCTTAATGTGATGAACTAAGTTGTAGGGGGGGGGGGGGCTTGACCAATTAGTCTCATCGTAAATATAAACCATTATTTTCATTATCTAAAGATGGTTTATAGGTGATTCCTGACAGTGTGTCTTTGGAGCGCCATATGTAAAGAGAAGTGACCATTGTTCCTAAGCCGGGAAATTGAATTACTTTAAATTCAAGTTAAGAAATGTTTCCTTACAGTTTGTCATTATTTACAAATCAGAATGTGATTTGAAAGCAAGTTTAACGTCCGTAATTATTCATAAATAGATAGAGAAATTCATCAACGGACAATAAATATGCCTTCGCACATTGAGCCAAACATCAAGGGTATATTCTGCTGATGATTCCTAATAAGGATGAAACAGCTGTTTAGAATTCCCGTTGATGTTGGCTCAATGTGCGAAGACATATTTATTGTCCGTTGGTGAATTTCTCTCTCTATCATAATGTGATTTCTTTGGTAACTATCAATTTTGATGCCCTGGATTTTTTTTAAAGATTAAAATAAAACTCACTGTACTCTCTTCCATTCTTCGAAAACAAATCTTTTCAATGACAACACTAGACAATAACAGTACTCAAAAATCTTTATATATCCCATGATTTTCAGGTTTGTGTATTTTGAACTGTTTATTTTTATCTTGGGTAACATTGTGTCATTGCTTGCTTTAATGACTTTTCCTGGGAAACCAAGTAATTCACTTGAGTTTAGAATCACCGAGTTAATCTCCTCTCAACTAAATGCTGTCCTTTTTTTTTTAAAATATAATGGACGATTACATAAACATCTGGCTTTTACTTGAAGACACGTTGAAGTAAATTCCCCTCATTGCGGCATCTGTTCTTCGTAGGAATGATAATAATTGAAGAAAAGGAAGAAGGATAAAAATAAAAATTTCTCTCTTTTTTTTTTTTTTTTTTTTTTTTACTATTAGACATTTAGTTATTTGTTCAATTTCAAATCCGGGAAAAAAAGGGAGAAGAAGAAAACTGCAACTATTAAAAATAAATAAATAAAGTACAACAGTAAGCAACAAATTCGACCATTTGATAAAGACCAAAAAAAAATGTACTTCCTTTGAAACGCCGGTTTCAAATTCTTTGTTATTCTTCCCCTTACTTTCTTCTACATTTGTTAAGAATGGCAAACTTACCTGTTTTCAATGCGAGAATGCTTTAATTCCTTTTCTTCATCTTCACTAAGTCTTTATCTTATAAAAATCGTAATCGCATCATGTTTAGCATCCATTTAGACAGTTCCTTTCCAACTACCTCCTCTGCCACTGCTACTATTTTAATTACACAAAACATTCTTTCAATTTATTCTCTTGCGCCTAGTCTCTGTTCATCTCAGACAGATAGAATCTTCTCGTAGTTATTATTAGCATCAGTTGATTCTATTCGATCCATTACAAAAATGACAAGGCTGATCGTAACCAATACATTAATCCAGTCATCCGATTTGACAGATTTCCTGCATCACAGGTTCCTTCTGGATGGTTGGCTATCAGAGGATATTCCGTTTTCCTTTGCGGTATCGTTCATTGAGATTTGTTCCTCGAGTAAGTTTCTGTACATATTATTAATTGACCATTATGGCAGAGCTGGATCCGATCACGTTATCCACTCGATCAATGCCAGTAAAGATAAATAAAAGCTCTGTTTATCCATTAAAAGATAGTTTCTTCATCAAAATACCTTTTATAGGTTAAATTAGCAGTGTTCTCCTAACCCATATACAGTATATCATTCAGTGGGCATTTCCATTCAACTGTTACAGGTCTGCCTGCGTAGGTCGATCTGAGTGATGATACAAGTCAACTTCCTCTGCCCGCAATTTCTGATGTTCTCAACTGTTTTACCTCCTAATGTACGCCTGGATACAGCCGTTACTCCTGATATTCATTTTTCCGAACGTTCTTAGCTAACATCGGTTAGTTTTGCGGCATCCCTTTGGCGTTTCGACGTTACATCATTTCTCAAGAACGTCCTGTAGCCATTGAACGTTGGATGTAGTTTTCACTTCTCAAAGCTTCATTTCTTCGGAAATTCACAATTCGACTCCAGTTTCTATATAAATAGCAACTGACTAGTTGACATCGATTCACCCGTTTATTCTGCTATCCTTGTTATTTTTATTTCCTGAGCCTGACAGTATGTAAGTCGTCGTGGTTGTACAGTAAAGACAAAATTATCATTGAAATGCATAAAGTGGTGAGATTGCTCTTACGACTTCCTTCATTGCTAGAAATCTTTACGTGCGAAGTACATTTTCATTTTCTAGAAACCTCTATGTGCGAATCTCAATTGCCATATAAAGAGCATCTATCAAACAGTGGTCTTATATGTTTCTGTGTTTAGAATCTTAAATCCCACGCTGAATTCTGAAGCCCGTTTTTCTAAGCAGTGCACTTCCTTTTCATCAAGTGGAACTCCCTCGATCCCTTCAGTGATTCGCCATTGCTAAGCAATGACCTTTTGCAACAGGGAATTGCATCAGTAAATTACGCGTTTCTCATAGTTGAAATGGTAACGGGATTCGCCTTAATTGCCGAGATAATACGAGATAATAGGAGACCCCTGAACATGTCACAGCTGTCTTTGGACAAAGGTGACACTCGAAATCTCTCTGAATTTATAAATTTACATTTGAAATTGCGTTAAAGTGGTAGAGATGGCCTTAGACGAAGGAACAAAACAAGCCAACGGATCTCAACTGAAGATTCCTCTTGTATTGTTCAAGATGGCCGACAGTCTTTGTACATCCTGAGGATTGAAAATAATGTTGACAGTCAACGGTAAACGTATTAATTTCAGTCAATTAATTTAGATAATTAATTAATCTAAAATAAATTTAGATTATTAATTGAAATTTACTGAAATTGTAATATTTGAAACGATTAAACGAGAATTATTTACATTCAGTAAAGCAGTACACGAATACAGTATATATGTAAGAGAGAAATGGGTCATACTATTCCTATTGTCTATTTGATGTGTCCACTCAAGAAAACATACAAGGATTTTGAAGAAATTTCATATGGAAATTAATTATGTAATTATGGAGTTGAAGGAATCCTGGACTGTTTCATAGATAACACTTGATCTTTGCATAAAGATTTCTTCGTCCGTACTCAAATTAATAACTGGGGGAAAAAAACAAACAAACAAACATTCTAAAAGGGCATTAAGTTGATATAAAAATTGAATGTGTGTATTACCTTATTTATTTATGCAACAATAAGAAGAAAGTAGTTGAAAAGAGCTTTTTTTTTTGTGATAAAGATGTGGAAATATCAGCTTTAGTAAAAATATCTTTATTTTTTTTTGTAAAATCATACCATAAAAATTAAATAGGTAGGATCTAATTATTAATTTAACATTTATGAGGCTATGAATTTCTCATAAATTCATAGTATTTTTTAATTTTAATCTTTTGATTAAACTTTTTTTCTACGGATAAGTTTTTATTAAAGCGACAACAGATAAATATTATGTAGAGTTCTAAATATCGTTTGACATATTTACATTTTTATTAATATAATATTTCTAAATATCATTTCTTATTATTAGTCTCTGTTTTCCAGAACGTTATTTGCCACAAACGTATAAATTAAAAAACTTTTTTTTTTTTTTTTAATAAAACATAAAAAGTAAATAATAAATTATTAAATAAGTAAAGAAGCTGCTGTATAGGCTGTAAACTTGAGTGAATTGACTTATCTCATTGTGTGTGAGATTCACGTATGAAAGCTGTGTGTTAGTGGTCTTTAGCCATTAATGTCATAGGGGAGTGGGGGAGATTAAGGGAATTAGGCCATCATCTGACCAGTATCCCATTTACGGCATTTATTTAGAGATCGCCTGGTCTTCGTCAGATTTTGTTGCTTAAGAGGTGATTCAAGATTTGATCGAAAGAAAATTCTACCAATGATTTGCTCTGTTTTGTTTTTGTATGAGCGAAATATTGGTTTTGTGAAAAGCTCAAATAGATAATTACACCATTAATGGAACCGTTGGAAGAATTCGGGTAATAACCTGGTGATTTATTAAGACTTTGTCATTTATTGCGCCAATTCCTGTAAAGAGCAACTTTCGTCTCCAAGTTTTATATCAGATGTGATGTGTTAACCAAACTTCGTCACACAAGTAAAGGGAATTACTTTGTTTGAATTCTTTATTGAAATTTCAAGATTAATTGCCTTTTAAAACTCAATCCATTACCTTTTCACTGTCTTTCGTATCGAAACTTTGCTTTTGACTACTACAAAAGAAAAGAAATTATAAATTATTCATAGGTTTTAAATTAAAATATTTTTAAATTTTAAAAACAAAATTTAACACCAAAATGCACCAAGGAAATAAAATATCCTGATCCATCATCCCGGGATTCTGGGATCAGCCTTATTAAGCTTCACCAGCCATATTTACCCCTGATGATAGGCTCAGAGTGCGTAATAAAGTTAACCAAACACACAACATCTTTGAGTTTAATTTTTGAATTTACTTATATACGTTAAGCTTTAAATTATATTTAACAAAAATTAAAAACTGTAATTAGATTTGATCAAAACTCTTAAGTCGTAATAACAATAATTACTTATTGTTAACAATAGTGAACGGATCAATTTCTTCAACGTGTACCTCAAGGGTATTCGATCAGTTCTTAACTTTGTTGTGAATATTTTTTGATTGTTTTACTGTCCGTATTGTCCTCCAAATGAAAGTTGGCCGGCGGAAGTTTGAACTGCGCAGCCCTTCCGGTAGCTGATCAATTATGTTTTCCTGTCACAATGGACGCCCGTCGTCTGTTTTCACTGAGAAAGACATGTTGGTAACGCCAAATTAAAACTTCTCTCGACTATTTAGCATTATTTCAATACCAGTTGCTAACAATAAGTATTTATATAAATAAATAAATATATATTATTTATAAATACAATGCTCTTTTGCAAAGTAACAAGCGATTACCGTAATGGCGGCGTCCTGTCATAAAATCAGACGGAAGTGCCTGACCTGACTAATCGATCATACATGCGCAGATCTCACAAAAACAGGGTGGCCATCTCTCATTTGGAGGACAGGAAGTTATATATTGTGCATGACGGCTCTCCCTTCAGTGTTAGTGTTTATATAAAAGAGAGGCTTTCTTTCGTTCCCTCACATTAAAATATAATATTTCATTATATGCAATTTCTTCACTCGGTTTCATCCGCAGATAAGACATATGATTTCCACAGAATAATATTGCTGTTTATTCAGTTGTTATCAATACGTATATAGAGTATCGACGAAAACACCACCTTTAATTTACCAACAGCAAATCCCAGAAAACCCTCTTAGCTACAAAGCTATAGCAAAAGATTTACACCACTTTCCCAATACAGAACTTCAGAAAGTCCAAGTTGCTGAGCGACGCCTTGCGTCAAATAGCTGTACTAGAAAGTTCACCTATGAACGTAAGGTCACTTCTGTTCTGCTCATTTCTGCTGCAGAAATTGATTTCGGACTCTTTTTCGCTTAGTCTTACCCTTTGCCACAAAGCTTTATACCCGATGTCACAGAATTATTTCATTCTTCCATCTTTTTCTATAAATTTAAGAATTTATAGAATTGAAATTGAATCTTATAATGTTTAAAATATAGTAAATTAGTTAAGTGTACAATTGACTTGTACATTTCAGAACTTCTGGAAGCTTCAGTTTTGCCAATTTTACCACTTAAGTTTTTTTTCCCCGTCTTTCCACTCATGTAATTCGTATGGGTTCAGATGCCCTGAGCTAAATTGAACGTAGTTTCTGCCGGGTAAGAACAAGTTTTGATTGCAAAAACTAAACTGCAGCGGCAGATAGACAAAAGGTGCTGTTATTTTTCAGCGCGTCTTTTTCTTTTCTTCTCCAGGGAAAACGAATCTCTTCGGCTATTACGAGTGGCACTTGCACTTAACATGTCGTCTGTTGTTATCGCTTGGCTTTCTCGTCAACAACATTTTGTTAAGAAACGGGTAAAAAAAAAGAATCCACGGCTTTGGTAGTTCTTCTTGTTTGTCAAGGGAAAAAAAAATATACTTGGATTATCGTTGTCTTTCTAAAAGGTCTGTTTTAATTATTGCATTCTTGCCAATCTGTATTGAATATCGCAGTAAAGTATATTGGATTTTAATATTTCATGAAAGGAAATTTAAGCAATTGCTATTAAAACGAAAAGCATTTCAAGGAAAAGATATTGTTTCGGTTTGTATACGTTCTAATGTAGTTAAAGCAGAGTTCTGACTGAATTTTACACGATAGTTTTTGAAATAAATTTATATAAATTTGACTGGTATTTGAACGTTTTTCTTCTGCGAATTTTACACACTTTGAGCGGTCATTGAGCGGTAAACTTTCACTTCAAAGAGCTATCGGATAGATAGATCTATTTTAAATAGATACTATTGGTATTTCTTATTCATGAAAAACTCATATCAGTTAAAGATCATAATGTACAAAATCAAGCATACAACGCAGAATTTTTTAAAATTTTTATTCCGTCACATGACAGGTCACAGCAGAGTAGCTTGCCGTGTTTTTGCCATATTTTCTGGAAGAGCTACTGAATTAGTTTTCCGTTGTCTTCCTTAGGAAACCATTATGATACGGCTTCAAATCTGAGGAGAAGAAGCAGAGAAACACATGAAACGAAGGAAACATCCCTACCGCTGTCGGGATTCGAACCCGGGTTCAGACAAATCACCCTCCTGGCAGGCGGTCGCCTTCACCGCAAGGATGTGTCTGAACACGGCTCCCATTAATAATAGTTTATAATGTTTCCAATATGTTTATATACATATTGTACCGTAGGAACGCAATCATATTTTAATAATGCATTATTTGTAAACTAATTTCTAGTGAATACAAATTACTTTGGTGTAAATAATTCAGATGAACTTCACATTAAAATCTCGAATGATACCGGTTTTTGGTAGGATTGATTTTATAAGTATTTCAATTTGAAAAAGCGTTCCTAGCTAATTCAGGGTCAACAAAATATAATGAATTAATTTTGGTTTTACTTTCATTTAGATTATTATAAGTAAGAACATATTTCGCGGATCTTGTTTTAGTATCTGTAACCGTAATGCTTCATTGGTTCTTGTAGTTTGAATATCACTTTCAAAATCACGGAATACCGCGTTTATGGTTCTAAGGTAAAGTTTCTTCATGCTTAATATTACTCCAATAGAATTAGTCATATTCTCTTCGTCTAACAGGTGATCCTCGGGACAAAATGTGAAAGAGTTATCCGTGATTCCACAATTAACAAAGTGTAAATTTCCTTAGGTATTGTTTGGATGTTTCTTTTGTCCATTTTAACAAAAAGAAACCAAACTACCGTTTGAAAGTTTCGAGAATTAATATACTCTTATCTTTTTTTTTTTTTTAAAAAAAAAAAAAAAGCAAGCCTATAGAGAAAAGGAAAATAAATCTGGTCCCTGGAGAAAAAAAAAATGATCCGCGCCTGCTATTTTATTGATGCTTTTGAGTCTTCCTTTATTTTACGATGATCTCTGGTTGGATGGATGCAGACACGGACTGTTGGACCGCGTCGATATTTGTGAAGGCGGCATCAATTCCATCATCCAGCGGCCAGTTCACCGTCGAACTCGTGGAACACAGGAGTCACGTAACCGTGTCGTACGTAGGTCAAACGGGCCGTGAGAGAACCCTGTGGCCACCAATGTATTGCCCATTACTCGTGAACCAAAAGCAACGAAACATCTGGGAATAGAACGGAAAAAGATCAATGATAAAAGAAAAAGTATATCTTCGATTATCTGTGAGAGGAATAGTTACTTGGAAATTATCAAGAACGGAATTATATATTAACTACGTTCGACTTAGAAAATCGAGAAGCAATTCACTTAATTTCATTAAACGTCTAATAAAATTTCGGAACCCTTTACTATGAACTCCAGTAACTCTTTATTGGACAACACTTCTCTAGAAAAATGCAGAAGATGTTATGTATTGAACATTGAAATCTAATTTTTGATGTAAAAAACAGAAGTTTACAACTAGAAGTGTGAAACTATATTCAGTTGATATCTGGGGATTAGTACTGCTGCTTTTTATTTTTTTCTACAATTTTGATTCTCCGTGATAACTGAAATAATGGGATATTCCATTTTTTGCAAATGATACTTTTTATTTCGATTCCTAAGTCGAGTATCAAAAAAAATATAATTAAATAAATAAAAGCTACTTCATGATGTATAATTAATGATTAATTTATTATAAAACCAACATTACTTTTACAGATTTACATAAAAAATATTGAATAGAACAATCAATACTGCCACGTCCAAGTAGTTTTGATGAAACTTTGTGTAATACAAGGGCATTAATGTGTTGCAATCTTTATAAAAGAATGTGGATTATTTTTTGTTAATATCAAATTCTTGTGATATTCAATCCTGGCTTGGCTAAAACTTTGAAAGCAATTAATCATAAGTAGACATCCTCTTATCCGATGTCGCTGTAACCGTCTCGGCTTCTCCAGACGGTGAATCATACTACGTACATACGTCTTTTTATTCTGTGCCACTAGACATGCCTCCCATAGTGTTTTCAGTATCTTTTTTATCAACTTTATGTAAA
This sequence comes from Thereuonema tuberculata, assembly GCA_023159025.1. Classification (NCBI taxonomy): domain Eukaryota; kingdom Metazoa; phylum Arthropoda; class Chilopoda; order Scutigeromorpha; family Scutigeridae; genus Thereuonema; species Thereuonema tuberculata. The sequence goes on along the minus strand of JAFIDM010003189.1, from coordinate 27,514,614 downwards.
ATATTTTTTTTATAATATGCTATATTAATGTTCTTTTATTTTATAATAGAAAAGATTGCCAAACGCTCATTAGATTCCAGTAAATGAGTCAATACTTGTAAAAATGTTATGGAATAAATCATGAATTACTTTTTTCTTACTATCTTTTCGTTTTCTTGTGGTAAAATAGCTATGCCCATGGGTTGATATTCCACATTTCGTTCTTGTTTTTTAGTCTTTGAGGAGTCACTGTTTACATCTTGAATGCCTTCTTCTTCCTCTCGTCGCCTTTGGAGTCCTACACTGGCTGAGAAGAGCTCAGCAATCTCGAAACGGCCGTTCCAGAGTTTTAGCTCGACTCAAGAAGACGTTGTTCAGTCATAAATCGTTCTCTATTCACCTTTAGTATTTTTATTTAGATATCAAATATCATCATCATTAATGGATTTTTTTTTTAAAGTCAACGCTTACGAAATTCGCATTAAAAATCCATTTGAACCCCCGCCCCCAAATTCCAATTATTGGGCTTCTACCAAATCCGAATATCCATAATCTGGACTGATTCATCAACTGTGCTATTGTCGAGTGAAAACCCGTTAATGAAGTTTGATAAAATGTCAATATCGATAAAATTAAGAGTTAATTAAACTCCACTCTTGAATGTCCTAATTATTGCGACTTTTTGATTAAAAAAGTTTAACGTGACCAGGTTTTGATTAAAGGGACATATTGAAAAGCTATTTGGAATAAAATATGTATTGTAACATTAAATTCATGTTTAAATATATTTTATCTGCAATTCTATCAGATAATTGAAATTTATAATGTCCTTCTGTTTAGTAATCCTGTTTAGTAATCTTGTGTTTTATATATTGACATTATCCATAGTTAATTAGCGAAGTAAATAGTCCTGAAGAAGAATTTCTTTTAAAAAGTCTTTATTAAATTCTTAGGGAAAAAAAATTGCTTGCTTTAAATAGTAATTCCGACAAGGTGGCAGCACCGACTTCCGGTAAACAAAATACTGGCATTAGCATTCGAGATGTAATGAATTATCATACGACTTTGGACTGGAAGTGATTTGGAGTGAATCAATAATTTAACTTCGTGTAATTTGGGGATACTTGCTCGTCGAAGGTAAATTATAGGAATACAGTATTTGTTATATGATTGTCTCGTTTGAAGAAATATATTTAAATAAAATAAGGTTATGCGATAAGCTATAGACTATGGAGAACAGCGTGATTAAAAATACTGAAGAAAGGAAACGGTCAATAGTTGATACATGATTTTTCATTTAGCATCATAAGAAATCATGTAGCATCCCTTGATCAAACGAAGGACCACTCAATCGCATTCCCTCATTCTGATCACCTCCAAATAATTTTAGACTCATCCATAATCCCCTTCCCCGAGTTGATGATCAAGTCTTCAACCTAATAATATGTTTAATAACTATTAACATTATTATTATTATTGTAGATAGTTTCATTTTATTACAAATTAAAGAAAGGTGTGTAGAGTGTTGTAAATTAAAATTTTGGGTAATCGCTGGTAAAGCATTGGTAATCTAAAATTGCTACTCAATACATTTTACAATATAACAATGTTCTTCATCCTGCATTATTATTATTACTAGCCGGGTACCGTTGCTTCGCTCCGGAACCCTTGCATATATAGCATTAAAAAAAAAACAACTTTATTTATTTAGCAAATTAATATTGAGATCGGAGAATATACGACTTCCCAGCCCGTTGTGGCCTTCTCCGCTTAACTCAGGTATATTGCGGGTTGGCGCCTCACACCTGGGGTTGCGCCACACACATTTTTTGCATGTATCTTGCAAACCCAGAAACATTTGTGAAAGACTTGATATATCGTTCGATAGAACTTTCAAATACCAACATTTCTCAATATAATGTTCTCTTCCAACTTTTATACTTTTCGTTTAAATTGAGAAAAAGTCAAAATTTGACCCTTTAAAAGGCGGTATCTTGGAAACTAAAAAATTGTTTCGAAACATTTTTGTAGCATTTTGTTTGTCTTAAAAAGATGATTCATTTTATCCATTTTCATATACTTCTCATAGGAGTTTTATTTCTAAAGATGAAGATCTTATGGTGTTCTATGGTTTAAGTGAATTGGGTTTCCTTGTTAGTAATTTGCGAACTATATGACATGTAATTAAGACCTGTCTTTTGCATTTGTTTAATTATGTTTGGGCGAAGAGTCAGTAGGGTAAGGCTGTGATGAAGATTCTTAGGGAGTAGACCTGTTGCTGAGATAATGAACGGGACATTGTGAATTTTTTTTCATTTGTCGCTATTTTTGAATTTCTGTTGCAAGATCGGAGTATTTGGCTACATTAGTTTGGTAACTTGATGATAAATTGTTATTGCTTGGGATGGCTATATCAAATGCTATTTTCCGTGTTTTGAATCAGTATGGTGTATTGTCCATGATGATTATTATTATTATATTTTGTAAAAGTTTCAAACGATGAGTTTCTCCAGCAAAGACAATATGGCGGTCAAATGTAAAAAAAAGTGTGGAAGAATGGTTAGGGATGTGTGGTTGTGTCCATAAATTCCCTAACTGCGAGGACGATAGATACAACACATACTGTGTCCTGTCTCCACTGCTTCTGGAGCTCGTGTGCTAGGTCGGTGTATTTATTGATCTTGTCTGCGTGAGTTTTCTGCATGTTCTTGCTTACAGGCACTGCAATATCAATGAGATAGGTCTGTTTGTTGACCTTATCAACAAGTGTAATGTCAGGTCTGTTGTGATGTACCGACTGTGTGAATGGCGCGGTCCCAGTATATTTTTATTATTATTATTATTTATTAATAATAATAATATTACTGTCTTTCCCTTTACTTCAAAGCGATTTTTATTTGAAAGTCTTGTGGGAAAGTTAAATAGCTTAATTAGATTCCTGGGTGTTACGTAGTCGAATTAATCGGATTCTAAAGTCTTTCGATCGACGTAAGTTTTTTAATTAATGTGCATGGCATTATCGTGGCATTGCTTTTTGGCATTAGTTCTTTGTTTAGCCTCTGCATAATGATCCACGTCAGCATTCTATATTAATGTCTCTAATTCATATCGTGCTCATTTGTTTTTTGATAATAATTTTCATCTTTGTAGATGCTTTATGCACCTTCCTTTGTTTTATGTTGGGGATTGGGGGTCCATAAAGCTGACCACCTGTTTTTAGGAAGTGTCTCGATCCTTTTACACGTAAGCTGGGGGTATCTTAAAATTCAGGGTCTCCCGTCACGAAGATTTAGCGTTGAACCGTGAAACAAATCCCGCCAACGCAGTACAGGCCGTTCGTCATCTGCAGGGCTCATAAATCTGTATCTCGCTTCGCAGCGCAGCAATGAAGTTTCGGACCCAACCGAAGGCCCTTCCTAATTTTCGCTGATTTCCTATTCACTGGCGTTGCTCATGAAACCCATAAATTAAAGCGAAAAACAATAATGCAAATTTATGTGGTCTACTTCTAACTGAACCCTTGTGAATACCTGAACCTCAGCTTACCTATGTGAATAATGACTAGTCCTCTTAACAATGATGACAACAAGCATTGTTCCATATATTTAACAATTTCCTATGAGGAGAACTGAAACTTTTTGTATCCGTTGTACATTATTATTGAACATTAATTACAGCAAATCTTGGATAGAGAATAGTTATTAACATATGAAACATACACTAGCCGGGTACCGTCGCTTCGCTCCGGAACCCTTGCATACATAGCAAAAAAAAAAAAAACTAACTTTCAATAAATGTATGGTTTTATACGTTTATTTTGTTTTTATTTTGAAGATTTGAAGACTTTTCAATAGATAGAATGTCTAGAAGAGGGAGATTTAAGAAGACTTATGGTAAATAACTTTATTTATTTAGCAAATTAATATCGAGGTCGGAAAATACCGGGTGGTTATAATTAAAGTTCCCCACTTCTGCGCGGTCTGGAAACCGCATTATTGCACGGATAGTAATGCAATTTTGTATATAAGCTACGAAGAGCGTGGGGAAGAGAATTTCAGCGATATACGAGTTCGCAGCCCGATGTGGCCTTTTCCGGATAACTCAGATGTATTGCGGGTTGGCCGCCACACACTTCATGGTCATATTAAAGCAAAAATATAAATAAATCCTCTTTATTCCCTAACCCGTGGGAATTTCGAAAAATCCGGTCTTATTCCTTGTCTGCTTCATAAAGGGAACCTCTGTGCAACATTTCAGCTTTCTAGGTCCAAGGGTTTTGGGCTGGGCGTTGATGAGTCAGTGAATGAGTGAATCAGGACTTTTCTTTTTTATTTAAAGAGATACATTACATCTGAAGTATTAGATAGAATCGATGTCTTAAACAGATGGATTTCTTAATCCGTCTTTTAATTCTCTTAATATCTGCCCAAATTTTAATGTTTTAAAAATTAATTGAATTTAAATAATTTAAGTAAATAAATCTGATTTAATTAATTTATTCAGAAGTTGTAAATGTTCTATTGTTGGTATTCAGCGATTATTATAATATACAAATAAATAAAACAATATAAAAATATAAAAATAACGTGCCACAAATTAATACGAGGGGTGATCAGAAACTAAAGCTGCAAACCTTGCAGTGAAACGTGTACATTTTCTTTCTTACAAACAATATAGTGACTGATAGTACATGCATTAGGTTATTTTTCGATATTGTCTCCATATCAGTTTAGGCACTTGTCGCTGCGTGGGATGAGTTTGAATATTTCCTCCTGGTAAAAATCCTGTCCTTGCGTGTTCAGCCACGTTGTCGCGAAGTGTTTCACCTCCTCGTCTGAAGCGAATCATCGGCACCCTAGGTGCTCCTTCAAGTGAGGAAACAGCTGACAGTCGCTTGGAGCGAGGTCCGGGCTGTAGGTCCTGTTGATGCCGTGCTGGGTCATCATTGGTTTCACCAATGAAAGCTCAGTTTATATTTTTTTAGTTTCTGTATCATTTCTTTACTTGTTTGTTTATAGATTTTGCAAATTCCGCTCACTTCAAACGCGTCGAAACGAAACAGCCTTTTAATCCATAGATTATCTGAAACGATCTAAGTGAAATGAAGATTCGAATTTCAATTAGGAAAAGGATTTCGGAATTAGAATGGAATCAATTTCATTTTTTTTTAAGCCAATTATTTCAGATTGAGACAAAAATAATAAATTCATAAATACGCCTGTCTAAGCAAACAACAAAGGTTGTCTAAATTATAGGAAAACCGTTCGTTTACCAGATCTTTCTTATTATAAACCCCAATGGAAATCAGAAGACAATGAAATTTAAGGATTTTCCAGAAAATCTGAGATATTAACCTTTTTTATTTAATTAAAACAAGCGAACTAGTTAAAATGTCTAATGCTTAAAAAAATGATTTTTTTTTTTTATTTTTCAAAATCATATCACATTAAATTTCAATTCTACGGCTATTCTAAAAAGCGCTTTTAAGCTTTGGAGATGGATCGAGAGATATTCATTGGAAAGTTACAAAACGGCAAAATGGAAATATATTACCATATTAAAAATGCCATAAACGAAATGAAGTTTTAGTGACTTTTTGATCGATATTCTGCTGTAATCCTGAATCGGCTCCAATGTCCTAAAGGTAAATGAGCAATTCAGAAATTCTGCAGTGTTCTCACACATGTTGGCATCAAGGCAATTGGTAGTTTATTATCATGGCCAAATCCTAATATCCTAAAAGCCATTTGATCGTAACTTCGTATGATATAAAAAAATAAATGATTTTAAAAGCTTTTACTCAATTGAACATCAGAAATTAAAGTTTGCGAATAAAGGTAGAGATTAGACTGGACGGACATCAACTGCCGTAATATAAATTGTAATAACTGAGAATTTTGTGTAAAAATCCATACAAAATAGATGGACTTTACATCTACACTAAAAAGTCGTTTATCCAAATCGCGTTTATCCGAAAATCCAGTTTATCCGAAATGATTTTTAGCTTATTTTGAAATTACACAAAAACATTTTTCCTCGCTATAATATAGTATATAAGCGATTTTCTAACTCTAAGTAATTGTAACTCTATTAATTATTATTCATTACAGTGTATCACTATTGAAAAGTGTTCCAAACTTGTTATATCTTGACAATAGCACTGTACTTAAACTCTAACTACGGTAATAATCTTAGCTCCCACTGTACAGGATCACTAATTTCTTAATGTGTACAGTACATGTTTAAGACAGTACATTCCGGATTAACCGAATTTTCGTTTATCCGAACCGGACGCGGTCCCATCAAATTCGGATAAACGAGTTTTTAGTGATTCTTAGATATAGAAGAATGCCCAAAAATGAGATTGCCATTAAAGACATAAGTTTTCCATTAGATAAATACAATAATGAAATCATAATTATCTAATGGATAACTTAAGATATTTATCAAAGTGTTAGTTACTATGACATAGATTGCAGAGAGCTGCAAAAAACAAACACAATATGTCGATATAATGCGTGGATATCTCGTTCCTTATGTAATGTTTTTATATCTCAGTGTCTGTTTTCGATGTTGTTCTTGCTAATTATTAAAGTATTATACATTTTTATAAAATGAAAAAATTGTCTGTTAAAATTTTTGTTGAACATTACTTGCCAGAGATCAGGCTGTTACCTGAAACGTTAGCAGTACGGACTTTCAGTAATATTGTAAACCGTGACAACAACAACAGTTCAGTAATATTTCCTCTATCTAGCTCTATTTAAAAAGGAAATTCTGAATTCTCGTGAAGAGTTCTTCATTGCCTTTTATCTTCTTATTTCGTTTCTTTCTAACAATATTGCAAACACACTGTATCAGGGAATTCTTCCACCATATGCCTACATTGTGATAAATACAATTTATTATAAGATGCTGAAATTTTAATGAAATTAAAATAGACTACGAATTGATGTGGAAAAAAAAGCAATGGAATTTTATTAAAATCAAGATTTAAATCAAAAATTAAAATCTTATTGTAAAATTTTGTTGTGCAAATTATTATTTGCATTCATTAATAATTATTAGTAGTAATTTCTAAGTGTCAGTGGATAAAAACAAATAATTGATAGGAAGCTAAGCTGATATTCCTAACAATCTAAATAAACTGAATGAATGCTGAGAAATTTAGAAGGAATCCTTTATATGTAGTAAAAGCAATGAAAATCTTTGCTGAACGTGATATTTTTAACCAAGTATAGCCTTGAAGCAAAACGCATCACTGTTCATCAACAGGCGAAATCGGGCTGCCAAGTCCTAGTTTCCCATCGTTGACAATTCTAGATTTGATTGAGAAATGTGAATAATTTTTTCCTTATCTTATTCATGTTTCTGCGGGTTTTTGATAGCTGTCATTGTAACTATTTCTATTAATGTTTACGTAGATGTACTTTGTATATGCAGAATGACTCCTCCTGTCTTCGTGGCTTCGATTTTCCCTTTAAGTTTAACTGCAATTCAACTAAATAAACATTGAGATCTCTGTTCCAGTTGGTATCTTTTCAATCCGCCACGACCTGATCAGTTGCTGTCTTGCTTCCCTGCCGAAGAAATCTCCCTTCTCTTTGCTTGGCGATAATAATATTGACTCAAAAGGGCATCATCGGATGCATTCGTTTGGTCGGCTTGCTTCTAAAAATAAGCTCAATTTAATGAAATTTTACAAATGGCCACCCACCTTGTCCATCAGGAGATCCAATTTAATTAAGAGGCAGATGGTTCCACGAAGGCGTCTGTTTGAATTGCGAAGATAAACGAAACTTTTCTGTTGTTTTTCATCTCATGCAATCCGTGAAAAGTTATCAAAAGTTTTGAAACACGAAAACGCGTTTCTATTCAGAGATTGGATGGTTTTTCGGTTCCGAAACCTCTGATGACAAAGTTTATTTACTTTTTTTAGAGACTGAGAAATAAGTTTTCTTTATTTATCTTTCTATATTTTCTTTTCAGTAAATATTAAAAATATATAAACTAAAATAGCATTTATTGATGTACTGTTCTAGGGAAGTGCAAAAGTATGGTCTATGTTTGTATGTGTGCACATGAGTCTGTTTTCCTTCTAATAATTTCTTGAACTGATGAACGAAACTTCTTAATGCTTGACATGCCAATTTATGGTCAACAGATAATCTCAGTTTTTTTTTTGTAAACCACCTGGGGTCCTGAATTTTTGCGTGAAAAGGATATAAAATTCACACAGAAGAACAATAAAATAGAAAGAATAAGTTTTTTTGGTCGACATGCAACAATGCATTTGCTCCATTTAGTAATCCGCTGGCATTTGCACGTGCTTCGATACGATTAAAATAAACTGGATTTAGGAATTAAGTGTAAGTGGATTTATTAGGTTTCAGAAAGTAAAAAATTTGAAGATACATTGTTTGTCTTCAGCAAGTATAGGAGGTCCCCGGGTTACGGATGACTCGACTTACGGAGTTCCGTACTTACGAACGGGCTCCTCATAAGGATAATTTATAATTAAATAATTAAATTAATAGGCTTCAGTCGCTCGATAATAATTATTATTATTACAGTATTACACTGTATTATTATTATCACATATGAGCCATTTTTGTATTATTATTTTATTATTATTACCATATATGCACTATTCATCATGGATCCGAGTTACATACAAATCCGACCTAAAGACGTTCTCAGGAACAGATCTCGTCCGTAACCCAGGATTTATTCGAAATACACGGAATGTTTTCCTTGTAATATTGACTTCTGGAAAAAAAGGAAGGGGGAACTAAAATACAGTCCTTCAGCATTTTAAGGAGAATAGACGTCAAGTTCATTTGGAAACTTCTTGCTTCGCAGTTATAAATTCACGATGCATATAAAGCTCATTCATGAAATTAAGACTTTAATTCAACTGAAGTTAAGACACTTACAGAAACCTCAATGGGTATTAAACAAGTTTTCTTTCGAGAAAGTCCTGTCTAGGTATCAGTATTTCCTGGATAATGAACATTACTATATTCTTATTATCTTACAAATAATGAGCTTTCTTTTATTTTGTATTGCTTTTTCTTATTGTGTAAAGTTAGATGATGTAATCAAATGGTCACTGTATTTAGATCAATATCTTTGTCATTTGTCTCTTCGGAAGCGTTATATTCTTTCTACTTTTCTGTTTTTTTCCTCCTGCTTTGTCATTGATTGAACTTTATCTAATAGAAAACAAGATCTTAATCCCGTAGATCCCTTTTCGTATAACAGCGACCTTCGAAAGCAAATTAATGCGAAGAATGTGGTTGGTATTTGATACAAGCCAACTCATCAAAGGAGATTCTTAATGGAAATTACGGACGTCCGCTTTCAAAGCTTTTTTTCTTCTTAAATTTGTACATCCAGACATTGTTACTTATAATTAAGAATTGATAAAAAAAGTCCCTTAAAAATACATTAAAATTAACATAAGCAGAGTCACGTGACTAGTTTCGGAAGCCCTTCCGGCTTCCTTTGTCAAAGCCCTTGTTTGGAAGGGCTTCCGAAACTAGTCACGTGACTCTGCTTATTATGTTAATTTTAATATGTGTTTCAAAGGAGTTTTATTAATTTTTAATCACATGACTTTCTGCACATGTTAAACTTTTCCTTATTGTTACAGTTGGGCAAACCAGAGGATGACTTTGACCTTGAACGAGACCAATGATCTCTTAATCATTCCAGGACTAAGAGAGAGAAGATTAAAAATGGCGACTCTCCGACACAGAAAACCGTTACAGAAGCAAAACAATGGAAGTTATTGCTAACGTTACTTCTTATTTCGAAAAGGCCTTATGACATGCTTACTTATGTCACATCAGAGAAATTGTTTTCGATCCCAGTGCCGTGAGTAAAAGACGAGACGTGAGTAAAAGAATCCCATCTTCGTCTTCGTGTTGTCGATCTCAGGGATGCAATTTCGTCAAAAAACCAACTGGAAAAGGTAGGAGACTGATTTTGAACGATTGAAACGAACGAATGAATAAAAATAAATTTTTGAAATTATATTTGATGAGAAATCAGAATAGTTCAAGAAAATAAATATCGTCTTTTTTCCGTAAACTTCAAACTCCCTAAATGTTCACTTTCCCGCCATAAACACTGACATATACAATCGATTCAAATTCTACTATTGCGACATCTGGTGGCCACGGTCGTTCTCTGGTTTGGCGGACTTTAGTTATGTATACGATTTCAAATAACCAAACGGGTCACCTATAAATGTGGAAATATATTCTTCAGCAATTCATGTAGCAGGCAACAGTTCCGTCGTGGAATAAGGCTTTCATTTGGAAATTCTTTCCATTACTCCCTTCTCCATTAACCGCATTGCAATTACCCTAAATACTAATATAAGAGCGCCCTAGTTTTTCCTGGTCTTATTCAGTAATGTTGAAGTTGTTTAGAATCGATTGCCTCATTGGAGAATAAATAAATGACAAACCGATTGGACGATGAAGGAAGTTGTCTTGCCATCTAAGTCTTTGTCGGGAGGAATTTAATTAGGATGTCTACGTGTCTCTCTTTCTCGTCGCCAGAGGGCCGAATTCTTCCGCCTGCGAAACTCTGAAACTCATTCTCCTTAAGTTTGTCTGAAGCACGGAGTGGGTGCGTGTGTTTCCGCTCTTTTGTTCGCAATGAAAGACCGGTGCCTTTTCTTTCTATCTTTTTCTGTCATTCTTTTGTGCTGGGCGTTGTTTCAGGAAGGACAGCGAAAGATACGTTATGTTTAAGGAAACAAATTAAAAAAAGAGAGAAAAACGGAATCATTTAAAGCTGCAGCTTGTATCTCCGATGTAATATTTGTTTCATTTTTATTTATATTTTTTTTTTTTTTGTTAATCTTTTTTCCTAAGAAAGCGAGGTTCATCAGATCAGTCAGTGTGTGCGTGTGTAATTCGGTCCCTAAATGTGAACCACTGGATGAATCTTCTTGAACATTAACATGCACATTTAAGGACAGGAGTCGATTTTTTTTTTATTTAAGTTTTTTTTTTTTTTCCGTTATCAAGAAGATAATAAAAATTTCCATAGAAAAATAGTAAAACCATAATAATGGATTTCAATGAATATCTTAAAGGATCTTATCCTAATCTAACAACGTCTGCGCGAAATGAAATATGATTAAAATTCATTAGATTCCTCTGTATTCTCTAGATACATGAAAAGTTAAGGAAAGTAGACATCAAGGTTTTTCAGGAATTTCTTGTATTAGAGTTTTACTTGTACGTCGTGCGAATAATTTAGGTTCACTTGACGACATCATCCATTCCCGCCAATTTGTAGGTGTTTATTAAATCTGTTGTTCTTTCCTTCTGTCTCTTTGTCGATCCATTGAGCTTCGTAAACTTCTTCAATTTACATTGAAAAAGAGGTCAGATCTTTGTGACTCTCCACGAAACACTTCCAAAAGGTGTTGAGAGTATTGTATTACACTCTAAAGAATGAGTAAAGGAATTAGTTAAATTAATGCGGAGATACTGAATTAAGAACTTTTTTAAAAATATCACCATAAAATATGAAAGGTTTTTTTTTTTTTCCCTTCGGATTCGATTTGTTCATTTGATTCTTATATTTGGCAAATGATCTTATAATGACCCTTCTGTAAGTAAAAAGATTTATGTAAAATGTTTTCAAGAACGACAATCACAGGAGACATTTTCTCACAAATAAATGTCACATCAAGGAAGCTAAAAACTAAAATAAATTTAAATTTAAATTCTAAAGCATTCCGCAGAACAATCCATTGTAATAGTCGGAAATTTGCGCAATTTCCGATTGTTGACCAGCACCAATAGTCCTATTGTCTGGTAACGCGCATGCGAATTGTTGCGAAATTCCGTTGTTGGGTGGACGTACGCACCCACTTCTGCACAGTTTTTTTTTTAATAATATAGATCGTAACTCTAGTTTTAATATCTTTAGACCATTATTAAATGCTTAACAATATCTTTGGTGGTATGTTCTCTTTCTGTCAAATTACAATTGCAGTCAATTCTCGTTAACCTCGGGGATTACGTTTCTGTTAAAACTAGCGATAACGGAAATCACGGTTTCCAAGCTACGGGAAAATTAGCATTAGGTTTCCATTGATCACATTACATTTTCGGTATCCGGGTGCTACCGGGTTTCCAAAACGCAGCAAAGTTCAGAACACGAATCTTTCACTAGCACTACATCTTGCTTGTCATTTTTGAAATTTTATAAAAAAACAACGTAAATTACGTGGAACGTGGAATGTTATAAAAACTACATGGAAACGTGCGAGGAGAAAATCGCGAAAACAAACCCGCAGCTTCCCTTGGTGGAGCTCTTGTCGTCGCTGCGCGTTAGGCCTCTCAGAATTTTTTCGCTGCTGCGCACGGTCACGAGTGAGAAACAGCGTGCGTGGCGAAATAGTTTACAGAGGCTGATAAGCGAACCCTCTGAATCGGAGACAGCGGAAAACAACGATTGACTGTACTTTCAATTAATACTATTCTTTGTTGAGGCGACCTTATAGGAAGAAAACATCCGTGAGTGTCATTGTGACATCTAACAGTAATCTACAGGAATCTGTAACGACTCGGTTGGTAATTTAAGAGTTACTACTTGAGACAATTTGCCTATCATTCTCAGAAACAGTGATTCTTAGAAATGACGATTTTTTTTAGATCATTTAAGAGTTTCAATGAAAAGAATATTAGAAACTCCATCTACGGATAAATTTCATTTTATTACTGGTGATATTTCGCGGAGAATACCATCTTCCCGCTTTTTCAAACCGTTTTAAATAACAAAGATTAACTTCCATTACATTCACTGGTTTGCACGATACAGACATATTATATATTATATAATTATTATATTATTATTATACAGACATATGGTATTCTCCGCGAAATATCACCAGTAATAAAATGAAATTTATCCGTAGATGGAGTTTCTAATTTAATTTAATAGTACAAGATAGAATATGAAGAAAAGAATATTTTTTATTTGGTTGATTTTTATATTTACCTTCCGTTTCCGTGTAAGCGCTTCTCTATTTCCTTTCCACTGAGTAAATAGACCATACGAGAGGGCTGGTAATTGTCCTCTAATCTGGATCTATGATCTACAAGACATTGGGGTGATTTCCTCGCTACGAGACACAGATCCAGTCACTGGAAAAGAACCAAATATCCTTCGAACTGTGGGGGTGGCAGTTATTCCTATTAGCTAATGAGAGCCTTGTATTGCTGACCAAGAACTGAGTTCCTTGAGATGTGGAAAGAATAAATGAAGGGGGAGCAGGAAGAAGCAAAGCAAGGGAAGCGTAAAAACGGATGGGATTTTTTTAAGCTCAGTAAGTGAATAAAAAGATGATTAGACACGAAATTCAAATCTTATTACAAAAGTTTTAGAAATCATATTACGAGCCTGAAATTTGGTTTTAGGATTATTAGTCTAGTTTGAATTAATGAAGCAATGAAAAAGAAAAAAAAGTGAATTATCAATACATTACAAAAATATAAGTTAGATAATTATAAAAATATAAGTTAGATAGCATAGACTAGAAACTGTGGCTATTTTAAGAAACAGTTTAATATTACAATTTTAAATAAGAAGAATATCTTTGGCCATTGTTAATTAAATCTTACACAAGTTTAATTAAAAATATAAATTTTACAAAATATATAACTTTTAGGAGTTGTAAAAACATCCTAATTTTATAATTAACTATAATTTCAAGTTGTTTTTTTTTTTAAGAATTTAATTAAAAATTTTCTTCAAAACTTATTTGTGTTAGGTCTACATTACAATTTAACAGAATGAGCATAAAAATACGTGCATAATACAGCATATTAAGTTCAACTTTAATCATAAACACACAAGAATTAAAAAAATTAAAGCAAAATTTATTGACCGGTTTCGTTAGGCAAACACCAAACTTCCTCATTGAGAACGGAAGTATGAAATTTGTATTTATTGTTCTGTTATTAGCCATAACGCTCAATGAGAAAGTTAGGTGCTTGCCTAACTTTATTGTGTGGTTATGAGTAAATTTAACTTAATTTAACAGGAATTTCATTTCAGTTAATCTGTGACATTTGATTTTCTAATATCTTTTTCTTTAATAATGAATTATTTTTAAACTTAATTTTCAGTTATTTTCATGATGCTTATCATAAATGAGCTTAGCTTTTGCATGTTTAAGAAGTTAATGAACTGAGAATAAAAGCACATACTCTTACTTTTAGCGTAATTCATAAATATAATATAAACAGAAATGGGGCTTAAAAATAAATTTGAAAAAAATAACTTCTTGGCAATCGAAGAGAAATCAAGAGATTTAAATTTGGACGATAGTAAAGAAAAATTAAACAGTTTTCATGAATAAAAATATGCGAAGATGGGAATAAAGATGATGACCTTAAAGGAAGAATAAATAATGGAAAAGGTGCTACATCAAAATTAAACAGTGTTTTCTGGGATCGAAATATAACGACAAAAACGAAAAAAATGTATCTTATTAAAAGTATAATAGCTTTTATGGAGCTGAAAGTGACACACACACAAAAAAAGAAAGATGCAAAATTACTGTCACGAAAAATAGAATTAAAGGAAAAAAATTAAGAAAAGAAGAATGGAAGAATATTCGCAAAGGATAATGGTATAGTATTGTTAAACCGTCAAATAAAATATGATTCAATTCACATTTAACATTTTTGACGGTTAAAAAGTAAATGTGCAATTGACGACTTCAAAAAAGATTATGTGGTAATTTTCTACCTATTAAATCTTACAATACATATTCAGTATTTTAAAAACTGAATATTTTTTTCTCAATATTTCTTGTCAACATTTCTTTTAAAGCGGGCTTACAAATCCATATATAATAAAATTTTAATATTTTAATTCTAAAAGTTTTTTTTGATATAATAAATGAATAAGAGAATTAAAAGAATAAATTTAAAAAATAAAATTGTAATCAGTTCGAAGAGGTGCTACAATCAAACCTTCAAATTACTAAGAAAGAAAACCAAATGACTAGTTGTCCGCCGAGTCTTCTAGTATTCATGGAGATTTCGTTCTGATGCGTCTAATCTTCCAATAAATATATTTTTGAAGTTACAGATTAAGAAGTTTTCGTACTGGATTTAAAAAAAAAAAATTGTAAAGCAGAAGTTTTTTTAAAAACAAAGCTGAATTCGATTACTACAATTGGAGCTGCTTGTACTTCTGGTTCTGAAATTACAGAGATGTTAGCGTTTGTGGCTCTAAAACATTTGACTGCAATAGGGCTAATTAGATAATCTAGAAACACAATTACAATTCCGTCAGTTGTTAAAGCTTCCATGACGAAGCATTTACATCTCCCAACATGCAGTTAACCAGTTTAAAACAAATAAACAAAACGTATTCACTGTTAAGTGAAAAGAAGAGTGCACAGGCCTCATCAGCGTTGTTTAATGTCCGTTTTGTAGTTCGTTTTTAAGATCTTCCTACTGAAAACAAAAATGGCAAACTCCTCCCATCTTTCATTTCAACGCCGGCGAGTGCATAAATCGTGGTGGTTCCTTGCCGAGGGAGGAAAAGAAGGTGAAGGATTTATGGCGCCTCAAATGGAAAGCGCCGTTTGTCTATAATGAGGCAGCCACGATGCAATGGCCGGTCATTAGGTTCTGGCTGTTGCTACAGCTTTTTCCTTAATGCCGAATGCACGGCCCCGTTGTAATCCTCCTAATCCCCCCTGTATCGGGGGACTGCGTCAGGGAAAGCTGAGATTAAGATAAATTACAGAGAGGGAATGAGAGCTACGACGCTAGATGTCGCTGTCGAAAAATCCGTCCTTCTGCAGATGGCGTTCGCTTCGCTGCTACACGTTAAGCAACAGTTGTCTTGCAGAGAAAGATACTGGAATAGTTCATCATCTTCCGTTCTATTTTTTTTCCCTGAAGCTTATTAGTATTCTGAGACATTCCTTACAGTGAAATAAGACATGAACTTGAATTCATTTGAGTTCATATGAACAATTAGAAAGATAAGTAAGAAGGATCTAGTGCGAATGGGGTTAAAGAGGATAAACACCTTGTTTAAACTAAAGGAAATCTTTATACTTTCGATGTATGTCCTTCAAGAATGTACAAGAATTAAAAATATATATAAATGAAGATCATAATAGAAAATAAGTACTTTTCTTACCATTATTTTCTTATCAAATGTTACAATTAAGTGTGGTAAATTGCTGATAGGATTGACCGCCTTGAGGTAGGCTTACCTGCATAGCACAGGTGTATACTCATTCTTCGTAACACATTCATTACGGGAGGGAAAAGCAACTAATGTTAAAAGTTCGATATTGTGATGTCTAAAATCATGCATTGTGAAAGCGGGAACTCATTTATAACATTTAAGACAAATTGTAAATAAGATTAATATCATTAATTTATAATAGTTTGTTATTATTGTTTTCTATTGTTTTTGTTGATCTCCTCACATGTTGAAAACTCACAACAGCTGTACAGCCACACATGTATTTCATATGTATTTTTACATGTATACATAGAAGAATGTTATAGAAGAAGATATTTCGAAACGTGAATTATTTTTTTAAGTTGAAGTGTGTGAATTTCTATATTGTAATTCAACCCATGAGAAATAAATAACTGACGTTATTTTTAGTTAGTATTATGTGATTCTCTCTACAGCTAAGCATCAAAGACAGTAAAGACCCTTCAGCATTGGATCATTCCTTTTATTGTTTTTACAAACAAACGGAGGGAGAGAGATTTTAGTGTGGATTTTCTATCTCATGCTTTTAAGTTCAGAGTCTTATTTTGTTATTGTAATATGCCAGTCCTTGCATTAATTGACAACATTCATATAGCGTATTACTGACATAGGAATTTCAATAGTAAATATATTTTTGTTAACTATATACAAAGATACACAATTGTGATTAAATATTTGCTTCGATATAAGGGATTCCAATGTTTCGCCTTTGTGAGACAATGCCTTCTACTCGTAAAGACCATTATTATATCTGATAATAGTTACCTCTAATGATTGTATTGTGTTAATATAACATTACAAGGAAATCTGTGTGTACTGTTGATATAAATAAATACAATGTCCATCTTGTTGTAGTACTTAGGGAAGACAAAGGCAGGGCGGAATATTCGAAGGAAGGTTTTTTTTCAAAGAGTATTATTTTAACTTAAGAAAAATGAATTAGAATTAAGAATTCAATGCAGAATTTTCAGCAATTTTCATTTCTAAGCACTGCCTCACTCTTAATCCACAACTTTTTGTTTGCGGCGAAATTCGGATTCCGTTTAAAGCATTGTGTCTGAAACTCGCAGTTCAAAACCATAATAGCTCTGACAAGACTTCTGTGAGAATCATGAAATATTTTCAATTTATTAGAAATAAATTTATTTTCATCCTTTAAATAAATTCAAGAATACAAGATCATTTCGTTTCTCAGTTCAAAACATATTGCGTCAGCTTTACATTCCAATGTTTTTATTAATTTTAGAAAATAAAACATCTGTTCTCTGGATACTTTTATGAAAAGTTTATTAACAGAATATCTCTTTTTAATACAAAGTAAATGCTTAACGTGTGTTATAATTGCATTGAAATCACCAACACACAAATTTTTTTTTAAAAACTTTTGTAATAAAAATCTAAAAATACTTTACAGACAGGGAGAGCTTTCGGAACCTTATTCGGAGATTGAAAAGGAACCGCAAGAGGTTCCAAAAGCTCTCCCTGTCTGTAATGTATTTTTAGATTTTTATTATAAAAATTTTTAACAAATTTTGGTGTGTTGGTGATTACAAATTCAATTCAATACCTCTTTTTATCAAAGTTTTATTAAAATTTTAATTTTAGTTTTTATAGTTGCTATAAATTGAGACCAGTAAAATGTTTCTGTTACTTTATAATAAATACGATATCTTTTTTTTTTTTTTTTTTCCTTTTTGTTATCTTGGTTTGATTTCAAAGCTGAAAATATAAGGGAAAAAAAAATATATTTACAAAAAATTCATCGAATGCTATATTTTTGTCCTTTACTAGTCGAAGATTTAAAAAAAAATCAGAGGGAACATATTAGCTTTCTTATTCCAGTTTTTGTCCAGAATGTAGCCAATTCCTTAATAAATAATCAATTCATAATTTCCAGCAGTTGCCCTTTCTGGAATTGTTTCTTTTTATTTATGAATACATTATTTTAATGATATTAGTTTTCATTTCAAATAACTATAACCTGTTTTGTTCTTCAAAAGCAAGAAGAGTTTCAATTTTGATTCGCTTTCCATCAATTTCTCGAAGTATGGATTTTCCAAATACAATTCAGTCAACGCAAGTCTTTGGAATGAGACCGAAATTTATCTGGAAAAAAAACTGTGGATGGCACGCTTCCAAATTCTACGAAAGATTCTCCGACAAAACCACTAATAAATATCATGGTAGTGTCACTGTTTACTTTCCATTCTGCGCCGTTAGCAGCGTGCGTTACACGGCCGGATTACTTTGTTCGGTGCGCGTAAATAACCTGTGTTTGGTCGGTGGTAAAGTGGCTGCTGGGCCGGAAGGATTGTCATAGCTGCGAGGCACAAGATGAAGGAGAGACGGTAACCGACTGTTTGCACAGAGGATTGAAAACCTTTGTCAATACAAGTGTCTTTGTGAAGGTGTCTGTGTAGCCAATTCCTACCTTCTCATCTCAATAGAAAAGAAAGAAAGGAAAAAAAAAAATCAGCTACACCTAAATTCAACTCTTGGGCTTATTTTAAGAAAGCGTACTTTCATCTCTGACGTTGATATTTAAATCTTGCATATCTTCGCGTCTGATGTGGACAGTTTCTGAAGCAAAACTCAGGTTCCTGTCTTAAGTTCAATGTCCTATTAAAGTAATTTGAGACATAGTGTAAGTTCTAAACTAGATAAATTAAAAATTTGAGAAAGACGGGGCAATGTAACTACACTTGAGAGCAGAAAAATCGCACAGCTGCATTTGTTTACTTTTTGTTTTATTTTCCTCGCGATTCGCGATTTTTTTTTTAATCACAATAATGTCAATTTAAAGATCGTTTCATCACCTGTCGAATGATACCACTTATGTGTGTATTGCGTGTCAGCAGACTGTATTTCCACCAGAAAACCTCGTTTTCGTACAGCCTAGGAAATGGCGATTAAAGCAAAATTCAATACAAACATTTATAAAGCAATCTTTATTAATAACGGGTATTCCATCGTCTAGCCTTAATTACGGCCCTCATTCGATTTTTCATCGATTTTATCAATTTGGGGTGTTGTTCTATTGTGTCTTGGTTTTGAAGGGACAATACACTTAAGCGGTATCATTGGATAGGTGATGAAACGATCTTTGCATTTACATTATTTTGATTCAAAACAAATTGCGAATCGGGAGGGAAATAAAACAAAAAGTAAAAAAATGCAACTGTGCGATTTTTCTGCTCTCAAGTGTATATGTTGATAACCTTATAAAACCTTCTTAGCTTTGTACCTTCTTGTAGTAGTTTGTTGTAGAATAAAGCATTTTTAAATCAGTGTCTTTTGTATTTGTAACGGAAACAATTATTTAAGATGTTTTTAAGTTTCAAAATACTCTATAATTAATTAAATTACAACTCAAAAACAGTCAATTTTTTTGGTGTTTTTGAGATATTACTCAGTATTTTCAACTCAAAAAGATTTGACGAAAACCTGAAATGATAAAAAATTTGTAAAATAATGTTTTGTATTTAAGATATTTATTATTAGTGCAATAGTTAATTTTTAAAAAAATAAAAATTGTTTGTTTTTTTAAATTGTGTGAGATTTAAATTATTTAAAAAAAAATAAACTACTGCACTAATAATAAATATTTAAATACAAAACATTATTTTACAAATTTATTATTTCAGCTTTTCGTCCTGAAAAATATTTAGAAAATTAAAAACAAGAAAATAGAAATCCCGGATGCTTCACAAGTTCATTTTTAAATTTTCAGACTTTTAGGAGCATTAGAAAAAGAAATATATAAAAGAAATAAAAGGTTTGCAGTCGCCTGCGGTTGCCCTTAAGGTTTATTTTCTCGTTTATTATTATTTTACAATTCTTGAAAGATTTCGAAGAAAAATAAAGCAATGTAGATATCATAAATCAACAACTGTGTTCAACATACGGTGTTTACAATTTAGTTCACATATGTTAAACACATTTTTCCCACTTCGAAAAATGGCACCGTCAAATAGCATTCTTTATTTCTTCAGTAATTTATCTTCAGCTCTTCCTTAGATAATCGTACTGGTAACTGATTCTTAAGCTTTCCACAAAAGAATGGGGCAGATGGAAATAGAGGAAGTCGTTGTTTCCACTTAAAGTTAACCAAATCCAGTTTGTTAATCAGACAAGTGAGGATTACAGGTGATAAGTTTTGCATCAATAATCTCAGAATAACAATGCAAGTTAGTCCGTCTCTGATTTGTGGATGGTTAATGTTAACGTATGTCGTCTTTCGATTAGGTCACCATGACAATCGATATTAATTACAAATTCATTGTTATGGTGATACAACAGGAAGAAAGCCTGAATCATGTCATTATTATACACCTTACAACAGTTCACAGAAATTTGAGATACAGTACAGAAGGGAGGGATTCTGGTTTATGGTTTATTTGCCGAATTAATTTTGATTAAGATTGCCAGATATTCAGTCTTACATTTTTAGGATATGAAAACACTTGAGTAGCATTCGTCCAATATTCAGGCTTCAGTGATGTAAGAAGTTTCTGTTAAATCCACTGAAGTTGACTCTTGGTGCTCCATAAGGTAATGTTCCCTTCATCAAAGCGTGCGTAACACCATGTTCAAGAAGTGATTTGGCCTTCCCAGAGTCCTGATCTAAATCTCAGAAAATGAGCCGAAACGCTGGAGAAAGACAAAACTTACACAGTGTTTTCAATGTTGTGCGTACGATTACTCTGAAGGGAGAAAGGGAAAACGAAAACCACATCTACTGTAGCTTCGAATTTAAAGATGGCGTTCATTCAAGAAGAATTGCTGCAATATGCTAACGAAATGCCTCGTAAACAATCATTTTAACTTATTAGTTTCTTAATACTATATAATGAATAGTATATTATAGAATTATATAAACTCTTTAAGATTTAACAAGATACAGCTGAGCTGCCAACTTTGAATAGTCTATAAAAAAATACCAATAATAATAATAATGCTAATCTAAAACTATCAATACCTTTCTATGAAATTAGTATCTGTTTCTATTCACCTGTGATTTATTATATTTTAATTAAGGGACTTTATAAACGATAAAGCAAATCTGTAAAATCTTCCATGTTAGCTAAATTCCGTCAGAAAAATAATTGTAACGTTTGAATTATTATGAAAGAATATCCATTTTTTATTATTATTTATTAAAATCTTGATTTTACAGACACAATAAACCATTTTTTAGTTTTCATTAGATATTTCTTAATTAAGAAAATATTTTTTGATATAGATTAAGTATTTCTTTTGACTACAGAAATTGCACTGGATTAGGTTTCTGTACACTGCTTTCCTACAGTTCTCTGTAGGATTAAAATTATAACAATTATATATTGTTCTGTGTAATTTTTTTCTTTCTTTCTTTCATTGATATTAAACTAACTTCTATCATTTCTATTTGTTTTAGACTTCGGCTTCGTGTTGGGCTGCCGACTGTATATTAAAGAGGTGACGAATAAAAATCACCAAGAAAAAGAGGGTGTCCTTGAAGGTGATGTAATAACTAAGGTAAGGAAGAATTCCATTTACATTAAGAATTAAAGTAGCCCAAAGGATTAAAGGAATTTTATTTCAAGGAAGCCCAAGCGCGAGCTTTTGTTTTCCATTTGTATGTTAATTGCTGCACGTTAGACTTGTACATTAAGAATTTTATTTCACATTATTTCTTTCTTTCTTTATTTTTATTTATTGAGAACCTACAGCTCTTTTTTTCTTTATGGTAGTAATTACAGACTTGATTTATTAAGTAAATTATAATTAGGAATTTTTCTTATTGATTCAGATGTATTTTAATTTTGAAGAACATTTTAAAACGCCTGACTTCGACAAACAATGCCTGTTTGTGTCCGACATTCAAAAATTGTAAATAATTATGTGCGCATGAAGAAAATTAATTTCATAATAATAATAATCAGCAAATTAACGTGTGTAAACTATTAATTATCAAATAAAAAACCCAACACACTTAAATTAATATAAACATTAACTTTCAAAAAACCGTTACATGTTTCGGCCAAATCTTACAATGCGCTTCCTCAGACGAAGAAAGGCCTTTGTAAGGTTTGTAACGGTTTTTTGAAATTTAATATATATTTACATTAATTTAAGTGAGGTGAATTTTATGTTTGATAACTAGTCAATTTCAATTGTTAAATCAAATCAAATGTTCAAAACTTAATTAACAACTAATCTAAACAAAGAAGGTGCGAATTTCAAACCCTAATAAATAAAATTAATTTGGCAGTTATTAGTTTGAAAATTATGATTCGTGTATAGTGTTCTCATATATTCTTTTGGTGTTTGAATTCAATTTTACTCTTTAAGTAAATCCGAATTGTAAGTTAATAAACATATTCATTTAGTTCGATTTGAGAACCACCTTTAGCCTCTGTCATTCTTATCTCATTAAAACATCGCAACTTACGATCAAAGAAACAAACATTTACACAAAATTATCTTACCTAAAGATATTCCTTGTATTGTCTGGATTTAATTAAAACATCTGTGCTAACGAATATGACATAGACTGGCATGAAATGAAACATAAGTTGAAAAACTTGTAAAAAAAATAATGATGGCTTATTATTTGCAATAAAAATAAAATTTGCAAAATTGCCAAAAATACTGGTGACATCTACGACTTTTGTATCTGAGAGGTCATTCATTATAAAAACTGCAATTCAATTCAAAACTGCAATGAAATCAACATAACTACTGTTGTTGACGTAAGTGCAACTCAAATGGTAGGGTGTTGTTGACTTCCAAATATCAGATCGTGATATTACGGATTTCTTACGTTGGAAAATCGGACAAAGGTTGAGAAACAGTAGACCGCCTCATCAATGAAAAGGTACAAGACTATCGGGGGAAAACTTAATGTAAGCCTAGTTTTGTCTGAATATGGATACGGAGACACTATTCCACGCATCCGAATCATTGCCCGCGATATATCATTGGAATTTAAAAGACTGCAGTCAATTTGAAGTAACAATTAACAAAGCTCAGAAACAACATATGCAGATCGTAGATGTACTCTAGAAATTCATGTTTTTCTTTCGGCAACTTTATGGAGCGTGTTCACTAGTAATACTGAGGGGGAAAAAAAGCGTGTTCACTGAATGATAATGGTTATGTTTTTGCTTAAAATGGAAAGAATATTAATATTGCTTCTTCATAAAATTTAATATAATACAAAAATGAAGATTTTTCAATAATCAGTTAGAAAGTTAGATATTTGGTTACTTCTTTATCGCCGGATATGTCTAACAATAACATTGAGGTTTTTTGTGTGTGTTTTTTTGTTTTTGTTTTTGGTAGTTTCTTTTTTTTTAACTTAGATATGGTTAAATTTTGGTTTTAGAGGTTTTTAAGAGGTGTAAATTTAGCAGATGAATGCTTCGAAATTTGCTATAAAAAAATTACATTGACATTTCTAAATACATCGTATATTATTAATCCTAGAAAAGATTTACAATGCTTTTCTAAGTTAACAGTCTATATCTCAAGTTGAAATATTTTGAAAGTATATTGCTATTTTTGGCTGTTTTTCTTTCCGCATTTTTTTTAACGGCTGTTTGCAAATTATCCTTTAAATTCCACTGTTTGGGTTTACGAAGCACATTTCATTTTAATTAACTTCAACTTAGAGCAATGATAAATAGTGTTGTTGTATTTGTAAATTGCCTGGGTTACTTAATGATGTGTCTACTTAGTTGATGAATTGCAGAGCAGTTAAAGCTGTGGTTGTGTTAGTTACAATTATTTACTAAATGATATGAATTGTGCTATTTCGTCTTATTTCAAAAGGCTTTTTTTCTTTAACCTCGCGGCAGAACAAAAGCCAGATTTTGGTGTTGTTCAGAAAGAGAAGATAAAAAGTGAAAACGAATAGTTGGAATTACGTGGAAGTTCTTAGTCGATAACCCGTTCTTTTTTTGAATGCAGGTACCGTAATTCGCGGATTTGATTGATTAGGTCTGTCTGGAAGAGGAATTTGTATTCCGTGCCTCTACTGCGTCTGCTTACGAATGACATGATTGGTTACTGGGATTTCTCCACTTGACCCTCCGCCTACTCCGAAGTTTGCACTTTGTATATCATCCCGTGACAACCTTGCTAACAGTAAATTTGATTCAATGGCCTGCAGATTTAAGGTATAAATAGTTTAAGTGCAGATAATAAATTAAAAGTTGAAAAGATGTCAAAAAAACAAAATATATACTGAAAGTTAATGTATGCGATTTGTAAAAAAATTTTATTTTTGGATTTGTGTCTGCATTACATTCTCGGCATTGAGGATGCTTTTGTTTCCAAAATACTCCCATTTATGGCACCTGATTCCCTACACTACAGTGTAATAAATTATCTTTTTTTATTCCCCTGTAGAAATCTCTTCATCTAAAGTTGTTGTCAGACAGATACTGCATGCTCTTATTGCAGTCCTTATTTACTATGTCTATTCTGATCAAAGAATCGAACAACTTGACGACATCAATAACTTCTAGAAAGAACTCTTAAAAAAAGCTCTCGAAATATTTAAATATTATAAATATTTAAATATTATAAACCACGCCTTAGAATAAACTTTTTTTTTATGATGATAAAGAAAGATGTGGAGTCTTTGAATTCCCATTAAGGTTTGTTTTGTTTTTTTCCTTGAAAGGCTTTTGGCCACTCTTTAATAACAATCGCAGATGTATGTAAACCATTGGTCTTCTGCAATCATCATCATTGCACCAATCTGTTTACCAGTCCATGATTACGATATGGAACAGATATTTGTAACAGAAACATGAAATTGTAATATTCAGAGATTCATGCATTAAACAAGCCTAAACTTGTCCAATTTTTTTTTGGCAGACTGATTGCAATGTGGTAATTAAAGTTTTGTTGAAAAGTCATGGTTAGAAGTCTAATTAAGTCAAATTACAAATAATGGAATTAACTTTTCACAAAGAGAGTCGTCCATTTTCTTAAGGACTTCCACTAGGTTTTATTGAGTGGGTGATTTAGTCGTGGGGAAAGAGCGAGGAATTTCCACTTCTTTCTTCTCAGAGGCGACAAGACTTGTGCATTTACAGTCCACTCGACGAAAGGGTTGAAGGCTCTTGGAACCTCCTTCCCCTTCTCTTATTTTTTCCCCGTTAGCCCACCCCCTCTCTTTGTGGACTCGTCGGTTACGAGGGACCTACTTCCTGTTTCTTCCAATGGCTCATAAACATCTGATGGATGACTCCGAAGAGCGTCTTGGACCCTTTAGCATTCCATCAAGCCACGGCCTCCGTCAGGCACCGCTGCCCACATCATAAAAGCTAGTGCTTCAACAGAACCCCTCCACTCCCTCGCCCGCCGCCTCCAACATCCACATATTGTCTGTATGGTCTCTTTGAGGACAGACCTTGACGCTGGTGCACTGGGACACAGTTTTCATTCATAAGGCAAGACACGTTCTGCAAATGAGAGGACAAATGGGAACTAAGCTTTCTGCCCCCAAAATACAAAACAACTAACTTTGAAACAGTGAAAACACTGTTATCGTCTCTGTGGTTTACATTTTTCGAAGTCAACACCTCAGAAATATCGTGAAGCCAGAACTAATTCTAAGATCCAGATCACTAACACATTTCTTACATTCATGTCTTTTTCAACCGTAGCTTTTGACATTAAAACATCAAATCTTGGTGTTCTGACTGATATAAGATAAACTGACTGATAAAAATTGTTTGCTTAGGAAATAGAAAAATTTTATAGATGACAGGAAAGCTTGGATTTTGAAAACTGAGGTTTCATCCAACTTTTTTTTCAGAAACCCTTCAGTTATTTGCAGACGACGACGTCGTTAAATCGCTTTTTTCTTTTCTTTCATCGGTTCTTTAATCTTTAATGACTGTTAAGGCTTTGTGACAGATGTCGTAGCATTTCTAACCAAGTAATTATTTTTTCTAACTTATTGATTTTCAAAAAAAAAAAAATTGATTTCTCACTCGAACTGTCTATGTATTTGAAAATGTGTATTTTTAACCTTCTTTCTTAACCGAATTAGACTCATGAGATCAGTTTGTCCATGTCTACGCCCTCCTGAATAACTTTAGTAGGTACAAACTTGACGGCGATTTCTGAAACTTGAAAAAGTTTCAGAAACATTTCTAGACAAGAAACGATCTTTCACTCTTCTTTTGAAATTGAAAATTCCTTCGTGTGAATCCCTGCGGACAATTTTGCGCCTGAAGGCACCAAAAAAATTTGTTTTCATTGAATAGAAGCATTTCGGGAACCCTTTTGACTGATCCCAACAATGGACGGATTACTGATATATTCTAATCCAGCTTTGTTTTACGAATTTCTATTTAACAATAATTGGATTTTTATAGAGAAACAATAATTTTTGATTTAATGAATTTTCAAGAAATCTGAAAATATTTGGCGGTTGTAATAAATCATAAAATACCTTGATTCTCTTTTACTGTCTGGATTTTAAAGAAAAAAACAAAAATAAAGAAAAATAGTTTTAAAAAAAAAGAAGCCTATATTTTAAAAAGTGTTCTTTGAGAAATTTGTGACTCTGTTAGTGTTGTGAGTTAAGTAATTATAAAATGTAAAATGTAGTTAATTTAAATTACAAATGAACCCAAGTATCTGCAAGAATTTTGTTAATCTCTTAGGCAAAGCTTTCATTCTACAAAATAAATCAGTGGCTTAGATTGAAACTGTAATGAAACTTAATGAAGCCATTTAAAAGCAAATGGAGTTTCTGAGTTTTACAATATTGGCTTAAATTGAGTTAATCCTGTTGGGTTGTAAAGAACGAAATACTTTTTATCTACCAGTGGATCGAGAGTCTTGTAAAGAGTATGAAGTTATTCCTGAAGAATTGGTTATTAAGACATATTGAAGCTTATTCTACACTGTCTTTTTTTTTTTTTTTTTAAATCTTTTTGCTTAATATTTTGTCACGAAACCGTAAATAAAATTAATTTTCTGTGAAACTAAGTTTAAATTTCGTAAAATTTGGAGGGAAATGTAATTGTAGACGAGTTTTCTTATCTTTTGTAAATCTACGACTGGGATATCCTGTTGAATAATTCTGCGAGTAAAATATTGTGCTAACTTTTGCGTTTCTCCTAAATAACAAAAGCATACCTGAGTTTCCACGCAGTGAAACCGTCGCTGCATTTCCTAAAATCACACACCATGATTGTCTGGGAGATCACTTACCTCGACTCAAAATATTATCCTCACCAAACTGCATTTTGTGTAATGAAGATACCCCAATGGATTGGAAACATCTAAGAAAGTGTAAAGCACTTCAACTTTACTGGACGAGATCCGATGGACAAATTTACTGGGAAGCCAGAAGACTAATGGCTTATGTTCCAAATGTCTGAGCATTAGATTAAATAAATTAAATAACTTTTGCGTTTGTTAGAAGACAAATTTCATAAATAATAAAACTTCTACTCTACATATCGTTGGATCTTTTAAGGCGCTTCTTTCTCAAAGGAGCAAGAAATTATCATTACGATCCGGAATTGGATAATATCTGAAATACAGAAAGTACTGGCATCACTGAATCAGACCAAATATCTCTTGAGGAATTAAGCTAATACAGTAAAACCCCGATTATCTGAGACTCAAATTATCCGAAAAATTGGATTAATCGTAGTCCGCTGTAGTACATATAAATTGTAGTACATAAGTTGTAAAACAACAGAAGTCATTACAACCTATTTTAAATAATATTGCATCAAAATTAACATTATTGCATCATGTTCAGTTTTGTATTTACTTTATTACAAGAATAAATCTTTTTTTTTTGTTTGTTTTCTATTAAACCAAATAATACATAATTTGGATTAACTGTGTTTTTCTAATCCTATCTTTAACATTCCCTAATTACACGGATAATTGATGTTTTACTGTAAATCTTAACAATAAGTGACGAAAAGTTTTCCGAATCAGATTTAATAATTAAAAAGAATTCATTTCACTAGATTTAGTTTCACCACAATTGTAGATTATTTTTTATTTCCCAAAATCATTCTGCCTTTGTTACAGAGAAAGTTAACTAAAGAATGGTTCTCCTCTCTGCTTAGAATTTGCTAGAAGCTGCGTAGATTAGATTAATTGAAAGTGGGTGGCATGACTGCCGAGCACGTCGACCTGAAGGATCTTTTATACTATCCCATGGAAAGAAGGATAGATGGAGAGAAAGACTGAGAAAGGATGGTGTGAGAAATGCAGGGGAAACGGGAGAACCCTGGGAAAACCTGCCCAGCGCGGATCGCCACCATCAACGAAACCCACATGAGAACCGAACGCGGAACTCAGAGATGAGAGGCCAGTGTCTTAGCGACATCGCTAACCGCGCAGCCTAGAAGCTGCATAAGTTACAAACTTAAGGAAAAATAAATTTTGTTTTTATGCACAAATTTTATTAAAAGGGAAAAAAAAAGAAAACTTTTTTTTTGGTCATGTCCAAATGAAGCTTCGTATTGTCCCCTAATTTTCAATTGGAACCGTCTGATATCAAATGTTCCAATGCCTATTCTAGAATAGACCTTATATTCAGAAACTTATTGTATTCCAACCACTTGACAAAGAAATGTTGGACATTTCGAAAGTACTAGAATTTAGTTGTACATATATTTTATTTTTAATTGAGATGTGTGGTGGCCTTAAATTCCGTAATAATTCAACTTCCACAAGTGAATTACTTGAAAATTAATATAATTGATTTATTCGATGCTTAAAAATTAATAATAGTAATAATATTATTTAATAAAAACTAATGTAGGGTTTGAGGAAAGTAATGTGTGTTTTTTTTTTCTTTTCATTTTAAGTGTGAAGGTTCCAAGTAAAATGGAGAAATTTCTCCATTTCTTGGCGGATTCAGATTTCTTTTTATAAAGATTACATCCGGTAGTTTGTACCTTGTAATGCAACAAAGACAGAATTTGTTTGCTTGCGACAAGGTTTGTTTCTGATGCGCCAATGCAGTGAACATTTCATTGATTCGTGTTGTTTCCTTTGTAAAAATACTTTTGGTTTTGGCATCGCGAAGCAGTGGCGTCATCGCAGTTAAGTGCCCGGAACGATCGCCCGGGTGACACGCTTGGTGTCCAACGATCAGCCATTATTACCAGCAGCCAATGAGATGATTCTTCGCTCACAATTGCCGCATTAAATACTCGTTGTTGGCAATTTGTTTTCTTTTATACGATGGAAGTATTCATTAAGTCGGTGAATGGCTGCTCTCCCATAAGGGATAAGCGAGTTTGTTAGCAAAAAAAAAAAAAAATATAATAAATAAATAAAAAGAGTCGATTGTAAGAGAATATTCGGTGATAACGAGAATATTTACGAAACCTCATTTATTTCTAAGTTAAGCGGATTTTCAGCAAATTTATAGATAAGAGTAATTTTCATTTTAAACTGATTCTCTAAATAGTTCATTGGAAATTAATAAAATATCTTCAGATCCAGGAATGTTGCTTCAAGCAACCAATGTAAAATGGATGTGTTTGTAAATGGATGTTGTTTCATATTCTCAGTTTTTCCACAGAATCTGGAAAAAAAATAAATAACATTCTTAAAAAGCAAACAAAATCCATATAACTGTGTTTTTTGGCCTGTTTCGAATTGCATTTCTCATCACTGTACGTTAATGCTTGTAAAAGTACTAAGGTAAATAGGAATAATAAAAATTGCTTAAAAAAAACTCGGACTCGGAAATATATTTTATACTATATTCCTCACCAGTGGGTGATAATCATAAATGTAATTGAAAAATTAAGATTAATGCGCATTGGTTTTAAATTTATCTGTTTATTCAACGTACAACAAGTGTCGTCGTATCTAAAATATAAAGATATGTAAAAAACTTTATTCAAACTGAATCGTTAACAATGCAACGACTAATACTATTTTTTTTATTGTATCCATTTAAAAAAAAAAGAAAAGAAAGGCATTTTTTTTTAAGATACAGCATCTATTATTATTATAATAATAATAATAATTAGATAAAAAACTTACTGTAATTCATTACAGTGATTTTATGGCTAGCATTTCTGCAGCTCAAATATATTCCCTTTCAGATTTCTCCAGATCATTTTATTGATAACCCATAAATAGTACACATATCACTATTAGCATTACTGTGACCTATAGAAGAAAGAATACATCAATTGTATTGTTAGCCCCTTCGTAATGGTCCATGGATACTCGAAATGATGTGTCTACGTGCACCCATCTTCAAACAATTGGGAAGATGATTTTCTTTTGCATGATGCTGTAGAAAGCTACCAATGGTGCTGCGATACTTTGCAACGTGCTACACTTTTATGGTGCTCTTGTAGAGTCGATAGATCTTACAAAATCCCCCTAACTGCAGAATATGGACGAGGGATCCTGGAACATTGTTCCTAATAATAAAATTCCATCCAATGTCGTTCAAAAAAGAAAGTACTTTTTTTTTCTTTTGGGGAAGTGAGGTAGGAATTTGCACTTAAACTAACTTTACAAAAAAGAGAGACAAATAAACAAATAAAGAAAAAAGAAAGGGGGGGGGGAAAAAAGAGAAAGAAAAGTAAACTTAAAAAAAAAAAAAAAAGAAGAAAGTTGAAAAGAAAGAGGAAGCAGTGATACATTTTGTTTTACCTTCAATTTATTAAAGGCAGTAACTGAAAAGAGTCGGCTACCACTCGCATCATAAAATGCGTCCTAACAATAAAAGTTGCCACTGGGTGTCCGTGAATCTTACGGCTTCTAGTTCGCGTCTAAGATTTATTTGAGGTCTGAAAGAGAATGGCGTTTACTCTGAAATTTCTCAGAAAAGCAACACATTAGAAACAACAACAAGAAAAAGGCTTTTCTACCAAAAAAAAAAAAATATACAACCACCCACCCTCTCTTAAATTGGTTTTCTTTTCTTTTTCTCTGAACAAATAGTTGAATGAGAAACTTTTAGATTTCTTTGCAGTTTTTTTATTTTTTATTTTCACTCTTACAGGTTTTTGGAATGTTTTATTTGAAAATATCCAATGAAATTTGTTGCTTATATTTTTTATATTGTTGCAGTGAATATTTTTCTGCAACAAAGAATTGTGGAATTAAATAGTAAAATTAAGTTTATTTTATACAAATACTGTTTAAAAATTTTTAACACTAGATTTTTTTTTTTTTTAATTAATAAATTTTATTATTTCTTTGTGCTTCAGTCACTCTCTTCAGAGGATGTTTCACTCGCTATCGAACCCTGATTTTCCTAATAATTTTTAAACTAACGGAAGAAATGCGTAGAAATTTGATACGGACATACCTTGGTTTGGGAGAAGCAGAATGATTTCTTAGCAAATGTTGGAAGTGGTCGCCATTAGCATCAAGGCAGTTTGGAAATAAGGGAAAAATCAGGGTTCGACAGCGAGTGAAACACCCTGTAGAATCACCATTAATTCACTTTCAGATGTAGGAAGTCCTCGACGGGATTATGTTCCCACGAATGCCTCGCAAATCGTTTTGATCAGATGTCGAAAGATATATATACAATACAGTGTATAATACGTCAGAAATCATAGAGTACACATTGCTAAGTCACATCTATGTCCAAATGCTTTTACAGTTAATTGCAGTTGTGAAGTATTACAAATTTCACATTCAATATTATTAGTTATCTCGTGACCTCTGCCCAACTTATGCTTACGACTGTAACCGCCATCGGATACAGTTCGAAATTGCTTAAGAAAACTCTAAGGTCTTCGCCGTAGGTGCGAATGATCGTATGACGGTCGTATGCGGATGATCGTAAGTGGGACCTACCAGTATTTATTTTTCTTCACTCTTTATTCTATTTTACGTTCTAATCTCTTTAGCTTTTTTTTTTTTTTTTTGCTTTGGTTAAATCAACCTCTCTAAAAGTATTTCAACCTACGAACATTTTGGTTTGACCGGTTTACTCACGAAAAATTTTAATAACAAAAAATTTGCCCTTTATCAGCAAGATTTGGAACAGGCTCAGAGAATAATAGGAAAGGTCTTACTCTAACTTCCATCAGTGATACCTGAAAAACAAACACCCAATAGAAAAAAAAATTACTGCAACCTAATAACGATGAAACGGCTGTTCTAGATTCCTGAAGATGACAAGTCGAATTTGTGTGATTAAGAAAAGTGCATTTCGTTTCACCATTACACATTTAATTCCCTTTTTGTTCACACTTTTCTTAGTTACTTCCCATAATTAAGTATAAATAAACCCTCCGTTTTCTATCACCTATTAACACTCATTTTTATATTGTTGCATTCTTTTGCTAGGACGTTTGTTCCGAATATCAACGCTACATCCGTAATTACGAGACCCAACACCTGCGTTTATGAACGTGTTATTCACCTCGTTCTGAGTGTCGTTCTTGAGTGTCCACATTCCTGATTTCCGTCCTTTTACCCATCTAGTGCCTTCAATTTATTCCAGTGTTGGTAATTTCCATCATTATTTGCGCTGACGAAAACAAGGGAGGCCCGCCTGTGTTTTTGTTATCTTTCTCGAGCCGAGGTGGTGTCTGTTGTTCACCGCCGACCGTTTTGTTCCCATCCATCTGCTCGTCACTGATAAGCACCTTTATAATTAACGTCGGTGTGACTGTCATTACTCAAAAGACGCCAAACGACAGGCTTGGAGGGCGTGGGAGGGAAAAATCTCGTTGTCGTCGTCGCAGCGCCACCTAAGCTTCTTTGCCGCCAACGAGGGATCATCAGCGACCCGCTGCTCTTTTGTTCACCAAACGCTGATGTCGGTGTCCTTTTTCTGGTAAAAATTTACGCCTGAAATTAGCTCACGTGCTTCTCGGCCTTTGCTTTCTGTCCAGAAAAACAAACATTTAGGAGACTTCGAACTCAGCAGCATCAGTTTACTTGACTTTTGAATCCCCTAACGTCAAAGATTCCGACTTAGATTAGTCGTTTCCCAAGCGAACGTCATGTTATTT
Organism: Thereuonema tuberculata; assembly: GCA_023159025.1. Lineage (NCBI taxonomy): Eukaryota > Metazoa > Arthropoda > Chilopoda > Scutigeromorpha > Scutigeridae > Thereuonema > Thereuonema tuberculata. Next base: position 27,481,357 of record JAFIDM010003189.1, on the reverse strand, counting down.
CCCATCTTTGTCAAGTTAGCTTTGATTTTGCGAATGCATTTGAGTAAAGATGCTGATGCAATACAAATAAGAAGTTACTGAAAGAACCTTACTACGATTTAATCCCTTAAAATACTGCCTTAAAATTTATTTATTTATTTATTTTAAAATAGCGAAAAATAATATGTTTTTATTTTAAATTCTGCACAATCAAGAGGTACACACTTTCAATTTTCAATAAATAAGTTAAAAAAATAAATTTTAAAAATAGTATTTTTAGAAATACTTAATTGACTAAATCCCGTTCGTTTTAATCATATCAAAGCAGGCGCAAATTAGTGGATTACTAAAAAGGATTTTTGCCTATGACTTAAGACTTCACGTAAATCTATTGTTTCGGTTCTGTGGGAATTTTTATCATCATCACATTCTAACTTCTAGGAAAGGATCTATAGGTAAAAATTTTCAAGAACAAAGGTAGATCATCTCTTGTCCATAAATATACATGCGAAATTTTAAGAAGATCCACCGAAAAATTTAAAAGTTTTTGTCACTTTTTTCTCTCTCTTTTTTTTAATGTGACTCAAATTATAAATTTCTAATTATAATAATTAGCTTTTTTCAGATTTAACTTTAAGTAAACCTTAAAAAAAAAATCCAAATTATAAACTATTCTCAAAAGAAAAATGAAATATTGTAATTTATTAAGAAAATAATTTCCTGAAGAAGAAAAATTCGTAATTTCCTCCAAGTAAAAATAATTCGATTGTCAGCTGATTCCCCTCCCACGCTCCCAACCAAATACGGACGTGTTTTTGGGATCCCCAACTAAAAGAGAGATTAAGGTGGTTCATTTATTTACAAGATAACATTCTTCATAAATAGCTACAGCCGCTGCAATATTTCAAAAAACAAACATCTCAATGTCAGCAAAATAAAAAGGGAGCTTGGTTTACTTTTTTTTTGGTCAACTTTGGACCACGACCTAGCCTTACCTGACAACGCTAGGGTGAGACTAGGAAATTGAAGAAGGGGGCGAAATTCACATCTCTGACTGAATGAACCTGAGATAGTATGTCCCAGGGAGAAACGGATGAAACACAGAAGAAGAAAGAAACAGCCATGCTCAAGCTGTGATTCAATCCAAGTTCCGACCGCTCGGCCATGGCGGAGCGGCAAATATTTTGTTTCTTAATGGTGATTCTATTGTTTATTTATTTATTCTGATGCTTCACAAAAATGCCTTCGTACTCCAAGAAATTAACTTAAAGCAAAAGGAAGTAAATACTTTGTTTGTTAATTAATATTTTTCGATTAATGTCACGGGGTGTCATTGTCCTGCTTAACTATAGATATATATATTTCAATCTTGTCATCGGTATCAATTGGAGGTATCAGAATCCGATCAGTCAATAAACTGATCAGATTCTGATCCCTCCATATATCACTGTAAGAAATTCAATATTGTATGAAATTGTGCTGTTCCTCAGTGAAATAGATCACGTTATCTTCAGTTATAAAATCCGAAAGGCGTAGACAGCGCGAAGGCTAGAAACTTTTTATTAAAACGCCTTTTTTTTTTTTTCGTGGTGGTGAGTGTGTATGTATGTGTAGTCAGAAAATTCGTCGACAACAAGGAAAGGTTTTAGTTTTAGCATCAGACGCAGCGAACGAACTAAGTTACAAGGCACTGTTGGTGAATCCCACTCACGACTTGTTGTGATTTCCACCCGCGTGCCATTAGCAGTTGAAAGTGGACGAAGAAGCTACCAAAGAAACCGAGGTGTAAAACACAAAATCTGTCTGCGTATATTTCTCGAGTAAATGGAGCGTCCTTGAGGTGTTGGTCGGATGAATTGCGTGTTCCGTTCGGCTGCTTCATCCCTTTGCTTCCTCGCGCTAAGAAAGATGAGTTTGCTTTTGTGCGCTGCCGTTATCGGCGCTGCGAATTCCCGCAGCTGTTGGGTAGCTGCGCCGACGTAAATTCAAGATACCACCCAACCGTTGTTTTTGAGGCTTGCACTTTTACTTTTGCTCCCCTTTCTACTTGAGGAGTGAGGAGAAATAAAATAAAAAAAAAAAGACAAATAAAAGTAAGAAGCTCGGTTCCGTCTCCGACGAGAAACGCATACAGCTTTGCTCTCAACGAACAAGCGATAAAATGTGATTTTTCCGTTTTCGCTCTCTTTTTCTGTGCCCCACAAAAATGGGATTTCGCGTCTTGTTGTTGCGTCGAAGGATTTAAGGATGAGGCTCTTGTTGAACAGATAAAAGCAAAGTTTCACCGATCGCTGTTTAACATGACATTGACAAGAATGTAACCAATGAAAAAGATGGAGGTCTGCCATCAATCGTTTCAACATCAAATCACGTGTTAATGTTTACTTTAAGAAAGTTATTGGTTTCGACAATATGCAATCTAATTATACAACATTAGGAATTTAAATTCAATTGTCAATAAAAAGAACTTAGGATCTTTATTGCTTGTTTGGTTTATAAATCCATGAAAACGAGAAGTAACAATAACGATAACACGATAAATAAAATTTAAAATTTAATGATAAGAAGAAAAACACTCATAAGTTATTGTCTAACACATTTATTTTGACGATCACGTTTGCGCGAGAATTACGAAATTCTCGAGATCTCGCCATTAGTCTCTTCAGCAGGTCTCAAGAAATTTAGTATTTTTAATGTCTATCACTAGGAAAATGCTACATAATGAATTTATTGTTTGTTTATTGACTGATTTCAATTTACTAAAACTGTATTAAAATGTAGTAAAAGTCTCATGCATTTCCCCGTATTATAATTCATTTAAATATTTCAATATTTTGTGAGAAGACATGGATAGAGACTATTCTCGCGTAAATTACGTGAAATCACGAAAATACGGGATCGTCAACTTCCATGAGTTTGATAATAAGTTACAATTGGCCGAATATATCATTTTAAATAAAAGAACAATTTTCTTTATTTTTTATTTTTTTTTATTTTTAGCCTGGTAAACCTTATTAAGGATCTTAAGAAAACTGTCCGTGAATTCCTCTAAGTCGCTTAATAAAAAATTTCATGAAAATCTTAACTATCGAAGAAGCCGAGTTATTATTTCACAGCGCGTTAGATTACGTTTGATGATTGTTTTATGAGAATAGCTTTTTTAATGACTTACAGAGATGAATATTACCTAAAAATCAAACACTAGGATTTACGGTTTGGTTCCTACTAACATCATTAAAATACAATACATAGATAAAAAGATTTTGAAAAATCTATATTATGCCAGTAATGACGTAATCTGCTATTGAAATGTTATGCTAATTTCTTAGGTGATATTCTTAGGCACCAATATATACAAGATGGCGTTTTGGGGTTTTTCCCCCATTTTCAGATTCCATTTATTTATTGTAACCAATTATTTAACGTTTTAATGATCAAAATAAAAAACAAAATTTAGAAATTACATATAACGTAAACTTGTTTACGATTCAATTTTCTGAACCGAACTTACTTTGGTTCGAATCCAGGCGTGTACATGGATGCCTCCTCCTTTCTCCTGTATGTGTTAGTCTTTTGTTTCAACGATTTGTTCTTAGTTTTGTTCCTTGCTATTGGCGCAACTTAACCTCTGTCGCGCACTGAAATATGTGTGCGATCAAAGAAACAACCATTAAATCTCTCTAATAAAAATAGAAACATGTTAAATTTGTTTATTAACAAAGAGTGCCCCCTCCCCCTCTTGATCAGATCTAAGCTACGATACTGTTTTTGAGAAATTAATTTTTTATGACTATAAATTAAAAAGAGCTTGTAGGTGATTCTAGGATTTCTATTTATTGAAACTTCTGCGGAGCTTTGCTGAATAGCTGAGGAGTCTTGCAGGAAACCCTAAGATTATAAATGGTTGGCCAGCAAGTTGTTTCGGTTTTATTACGTACGTGGGCTCTAGTAGCGCTTAGGTGTCTTTAAAGTCATTCGACACCATTTTGTTAGATTGTGTTGCGACAGCTGTCAATATCAGCGTGCATTGAAAACAAAAACTGATCAAAATTGGTGAATTTTGTTTCGCCAATTTAATATTGAAGATAGAAGAAAATAAGCACGCAAGACCGATTGTTTCTTTGATGACCAGTCAAAAACTATTACAGCTTGACTGGGAAGTTCTGATTCATCCGCCCTATTCACCAGACATTGCACCTTCGGATTTCCATTGATATCGGTTTTTACAAAATTCGAAATAGGAAATAAAGTTGTAGAAAAAGAAGGAACATTGTCTATTTGATTTGTATGAATATTTAATACAGAATATATATATATATATATATATAT
>JAFIDM010003189.1:27461144-27476949 GCA_023159025.1 Thereuonema tuberculata | reverse complement strand
ATATATATATATATATATATATATACATATGTTAATAAGCAAATTAAAAATTAATACGTTTTCAAGTTAAATCAGTTTGCGATCCACACTTATCCTCTTTTAAGATTTATTTGAGTTTGGCTCTGTTTTAAAACACTTTGTAGTTCCATCCCTAGCGTGATGTGCTGAAACTATCCTACTGAGTGAAGCTAACGGCAAGAGATTGATGTGTCATTAACGTAAATATTATTTTGAGGAAGGTTTTATTTGCGCCATCCGTATTTCATTCGTTATTGGAAAAGTCTTACAGCATTGGCTAATGTTAGGGTACAAAATGATACAAATATCGTGTTACGGTATTGTTTGAAGTGTAGATTGCAAATGTAATGTGTCATTGTTATATTGATTCAGCTCAATTTTTTAGCGGCCCCTAGATTACAGCTTGACTGTAAAACATAGTGACCGCTCTTGCTTTTATGCTTGCTGGATGTCACACTCTGAAGTGGCCAAACGGTTAGAGGTATTAAAATGAAACCTTCACCATTGTGATCAGCATCAAAAAGTAGGTGACTACCTACAAAAAAATCAGACCTCTAGGACCATTCCCTAACCGGATGTTGGGGGGGGGGGGTCAAAAGTGGTCGCTTCCGATAAAGAGGAAAACGGCGATAGACGTCCCCCCAATATCGACCCTTCTGAACATATTTCGTTTATAAAATATTGTGGATATTATGGGTTCGCTTTGCTTTTGACACGGTCTGAAAGCATTAATTTATCTTGTTTTGTCCACTTTGGTTTGGTTTATTTCCAAGAATAAATCAGATTAAGTGTAAATTAAATTCTGTGGCATCAAATGGTGAAATTGTGACCATTTAATGTGACAATAATGGTACAATGTTGCAAATCGAAATTAAACGATATGTAAGGGAAACACTAGGGAAATGACGGCAATAACCCTTTTCTTTCGTTCTGATATTAGGGAAGGACATTCTGTTCTGGTGAAGGATTGGATGGTGTAAAAGTGGATATCGATCTGGTAACTTTCGCAGAAGTTCTTTAACGACGTAAATGGAATATCTTTCGTTAACCCGGGGTTCGCCAATCGGCGGAATCAAGTTGAAAACTTGTAATCTTATTTGACTGGGGTGGGTGGGTGTATTGCACCCGCGGTGTTTCTGCGCGTTGCCTCTGTCAGCTCCTTGCCAACCTCGCACAACTGGTTCATTACGATGCGAATAAAATGACCGCATTTAGCAGTGGTTCGGGCATGTAACTTAATTGTGACGGTCGCAGGGGCTCCATAAAAATCCCCTCCCTCCTGTGGGTGATGTAGGAGCCGTAAACCAGCCTCGTTTGTCGGCTGTCCCATAATTCGCGCAAAGCCCGGGAAATATATGATCCGACAGCTCCCTTAAAGAAGAGGCAAAACGGCGCTTCCACAAAAGCTGATTACTTTTGTTTTTGTCTTTTTAATTTATTGGGGAATGCAGGTGACATTTTCTCATCGTTCCCCCCTGTGTGTTTAGTTTGTTGGGGTTTTTTTTCTTTCCCTTCTCTTTCTTTAATCCCAACACTGCTGTTGTGATAAGTAGGTCCTTCATTCAAGCAAAAAGAAGGCCTTTTTTTTAAAAAAAAAAAAAACCCGACTGTTTTAGCGTTTTATGAACGTACTTAATGTACTCCAATGGATTTGTCACTGGAGATTATTAAAACCGTGCAGATTTGTTTTATCCATTAGCCAGCTCCATTTTTATTAAGTTCAAAACAGATTAACAAAGGAATTAGATTAAAGAAAGAATTGATGTTTTCAGTGCTACATCCATTATGTTTCTTCATTATTCTTTATAAATTTCCTAAGTGGAAACGTGGTGTGTTCACTTCTCAGTTCACCAATATCTTAGTTTCTCGTAGTGAAGTCTAAAGAAAATCTGGAAATAAAAGAACATTTCCGGATTTTTGTTAGACTTTACTTCAAAGGCTAGTTTTTTTCGCTATGAGTGGATCGCAATTTGATAGTTTTAGATTTTAATGCATAGTTCACATATTTTCAAATTTGTAATCATGAATTCATTAATAATCTTTTATTTTGAGAATTGGTAGCGAAAAGGTAACGCTGTTTAAATAGGAAATATTACAAAAAATAATCAAACTTTGTATTTATCGTCAACTCTCGGTTTACGAATGTTCCTTTTACGAATATTCGATATAACGAACTTACAAAATTGGCGTAAAACAATTTTGTGGAAAATATGTACTCTGGTGAATTTTGACGATTAATAGTTGAATGTACAGTAGAACCTCATTATAACGGACCTCATTATAACGGACATCGCTTATAACGGACAGTTTTTAAAAAAAATATAATAATAATAAAGGATGCATATGTTTATCTGACGAGTTTTACATTTCCAAGCAAGCGATTAAACATCGATCATTTAATGAAAAAAAAAAATTTAACGTGCCCGATGATTCAACGAATTGAGTAAGCAAACGAAGGCACAACGCTACAAGAAAGGATTCGCAACTTTGTAGCGTTGTTCCTTCGTTTGCTTTCTCAATTCTATCGATCATTTAATTTCGTTACTGTCTGAAATTCCACAAATTGCCGCACACACTCATCAGTTTTTATTCAGTAATCTTTGAGTCATGTCGTTAAGTACTTTTTATAGCTAACTATTGTCCTTTCATTGATGTACACCCTGATGCATTACACCGATATAGAATTATTTGTTATAAACTGGACTTTCATTAAAACGGACAACCTTCAGCCCCAATTAGTCCGTTATAATGAGGTTCTACTGTAAATATATGTATAGTATTATAAAGGTATTCATTTTCTTTATTTCTATTTTGTAAGTCTTTATGTCTTAATTCAAATTATCAAGCACGACATCTTGTTTTTTTATTCTTTTCTTATTTAATTTGACGTTACGTATCGTAGCCCATGCGTACACAATAGTAAAACGTATTGTATAGACCGTTGGATATTTAGTATATAGTATTAATGCTTTGAAATGACCCCTAACCTGTAGGATTACGTAAACTCAAAGGAATACAACATATACGGTACAAAACGTATAACATCTTGGAACGGAACTAGCGAAGGGAAACCGAGATTTAGTATCTGTACGCGATTTCTTTCTATCTTTTTTTTTTTTCCCTTTATCTCGTAACAACTTCGCCGATAGGAACCTTAACTTATTAATGTTTAAAATGTTGGCATCAGTACAAAACCACAAACCCACTTTGATAAGGTTAACGTTTACTATTAATAAGCAGAAAGTGGTAGAATTAAGAGAAAAAGTCCACACGAAAGCTTTTCTGCAAATTCATTACTTAGCAAACGCACTAGGTTTTGAATTTTTAAACCCGCAAGATAAGAATCGCGAGCACAGTCTTTCCTTAAACGGATTCTTAGATTAACATTGCAAAAAATTAAAATAACGTCTTAAAGTTTCATGCTTAATATCTTCTTTTAAAGAATGATTCGATTTTCTTAGCGAAGTCTGTCTTACAGGGTTTTTTTTTTAAGGTTTGTATTGATACTCCAATCCCGACTGCATTTTTTTTGTTCAATCTTGCTACACTGTACTCATAACACACAACAGTTACATGTTATTTGCAGTGTTTCAATTGGAGACGTACTTCTGTATTTATCATTAATACAGCAATTTGATTTGAAGATCACTTGAAATTTCTTTTGGTAAAAAAAAAAAAATCATTTTTTTACAAGTTTTTTTCATTTAAAATGTTCGTCTTCTTTTGTTCAGGTCTTCCTCTGCACTTCTTTTTCCTTGACTTTATCACTTATAGTCCGACCACGATAACGTGACGATTCGACGTCAGCACTAGCCTCTCTCAGAGGTTCCTAAGAATATTACTTTACAGCTATAAAACAAAACAACAATTTAGTTTAATTTTAGTCCTCCATTTTCCAATTCCTTTCGGAAATAATCTTCAACCTGCAGAATAATTTTCGAGCACTGCTCTGTAAAATACTCTGCGGCGACATTTTGAGGAAAATTAATAGAGACCTGTGCTTTGTATGTGAGTAAAAACAGGAACTTCATAATCACAAGCGTTTCCTTCCAAACGTCACGTTATCGTGGTCGGACTATAATGAGAACATCCAGTTATTAATTTTTTTTTCAGTAGAATTGTCTATTTTTGAAACTTTACAAGGATTGTCTTTTTCGTGTGGAAATGTGAATAAATAATAATTAACAAGTTATAATTTTCTAATTTGAGACTGAATCAATCCAGTTTTTGATTACTTTGATGCCCATTTTATCAGTGTTGACAATGCAAGGTAGATGCGGGAATTGAGCACTTGCCAATTCTGTCGAACCAAGTACTTGAAATACAAACTTCTTCCGTTAGAAACGATATTAATGTTTCCCTAAAAGTTTAAAAAAAAAAATGAGATCCATGTTGACAATCATTTTTCTTCGTTTCCAAGAATTGATGGCCTTTTTTTTTTTTTATCCTTTTTTATTATTATCATTTCTTTTTTTTTAGATTCTGTAATTATCTTCAGTTGTAATTTCCATCGCATAATAGAACCCTGTTTGAAAGCGAAAAACTATATATCAAACCTCACTTCAAAATAAAAGGATTTCATTAAATTGTTTCTGTCTTCAGATGTTGAAGAAGAAAAACAAAAAAAAAAAAGAACAATAGGAAAGCAGACGGAAAAAATGTTAACGATCACATGACTACGACATTTCTTGCCCGCATTACTTTTCAGATGTTCTTTTTTTTTTTTTCCTTGTCCTTTTATCCGCTTTAATTCTACGTACGAAGAACTCAACAAATATATATAAAAAAAAATTTAAACGAAGAATTTAAAAATAAAAAGAAATAATGGAAACGTTGGATTTCAAGTTTCACGAAAGTAATTAAAAGCGAACGAAAGAGGATCATTCATCATCGGAGAAACGAGTAGCAGCCAGAGACCTCAGGCGGCCATTTCCAAAATAAAAATTATGGCGCTCAGTGGCAAACTACTGAATCTATTGTCTGTTGCGCTTTACCGAAGTTCCGGATTGGTGACTTGTTTTTGGAAATACAACAGCACTATTAAAAACGAGTAGTTATCATTCCTAAGTACAATGTACCGCTGTACACGATTTTTCATTTCGAAACAAATTTCAAAGTATTATTTTGTTAATATGTATTAAGTTTCAGCGTGCGTAAATTCCTTTAACAGGAAAAACAGTGTTTTGTTCGCAAAGAACTTGCAGAAATTCACTATCTTGTGTCGCAAAAGCAGAGATAATTTTCAAAGCTTATAGTAAAGTGGTATATGTGCAAATAAAATATTTTGTTTTGCGTTTTAAAGTCATTTCCTTCGTTTTTAATTAGAGAAAGAAACTTGAATTTGTGTTTTTCTCATAAGATGAGAAATATTGCTGCAAAAGTTAGTTGTTGAAAGAACATGTGATGCCATTTCAGTAATTCATCTTCAAAAAGAGACTGATGTAAACAATCTGTACAATCATCTAAAAATGCATTTGAAATAAAGAAATACTTACAAACACACAAATGTTCAATTAAAAATTTTGTATTTAAAATCTTAATAAAAATAATAAAATATATACAATAAAAAAAGGTCCTTGGACGTTTCAAAGGCACATGGCCTCCAACATCGTAGATTAAGGCTAGATAAACTGCACTGATATCGAGAGTAGCGGATAGTGGAGGGCAAAACAAACAGAATCGGTAGACATTAAACATTTATAAAGATACTTTATTTGTAAACTTCTGTCTGATTGAACAGTGATTTGGAAATAAATCAGATTTTATATTATTCAGTTCCCAATGCTTTTCCTCACATCTAGGATTAATTCAGTTTCATTTGCAAAGCTGATGCAGAACAAATAAAATCCCAACGTCAACTTTCGAAGAGTACCGGTCATATTCCGAGACAACATTAATAATTATAAATTTATGCAATCAGATTATGAGAATTCCTGTGTTCAGGAAGCAAATGAAACACGATCTTTGCATTCGTTGCCTTAAAAAGAAAATTATCTTAATTAAAGAATAATTCTTTAATTTCAGTTAATTAAGGAAAATGAAATTTATTGACAAATTGTTAGGTTGGAGTGAAATAAGCTGATTTATATTTTGAGTAAATGGAATGGTTAAAAACAAAGAAAAATGAAGACTAATAGAGAGGAACTACTGCAATAAAGGTTTTTGTTGTTTTTTTTTTAAACTCCGATATCTTTGTTTGGGTGGATACCCAATGTATAAACAAAACGTATCGTCGATTTTTGACTCCGGAAGTTGTAAGTTCTACGACGATTTCAACTTCTTTTGTGAATTTTTAAGAAATAAATAAAATGATTTACTTTATTTTTCAAAAATACATATTTTTATTTATGTATTTGTGTATTTTAACGATATATTTCGTCTTAACAAAGCGGTACTTTGTCAAAAATTGTCGGTCTTCCGGAGTCAGTTTCTACAGGAAGTGCATTTTTTGTTTCTACCGGAAGTGCATTTAGATCCCCATTCTTTGTTCGTTTGATTCGTTGTAATTTGTATTTTTAATGTTCGTGCGTTCAGAAGCTTAGTAAAAAGTAAATCATAAGATTTAGATAATGTATTCTTTGATCGCAGGACCAATGAGATTACGACGACTTGAGTACTAAGGTGCAGTGACATAACAAGCAATTCTCCATAGATGCAGTTATAAAACAGCATTAATACTCTTACTGCAATACTTTTATTATTTTAATTCACTATTCAGTGAGAGTCCTAACCGTTTGACAGAAACGCCAATGAAAATTTTAAAGTGAAAATCGGATGCTTGTTGGTTTTCCTTGAAAGCCGCCATCTTTCAATAGAAAAGAGTTCAATTTATTTTTAAAGCTGTTTCTGCTGGCGGACACTTGAGCCACATTTGAAACGATTGTGATGCGTGAGATTGAATTACGTATTTGTGAGCATTACCAAAATTTGTGTACGTGGAACTCGAACATATTTTGAAGATAGCCACGAAGTTCCACGTTAAAGTAACCGTGTTATCAATGCAAAACAATCGTATTGAGTTTAGAACTTGTTTTAATTATCCTGAAAACATTAAAATGTTCGCTGCAAAAACATCATCGCAGAATAGGTGTAATCAACATAGATGTGAATATAGATGTGCTTACATATTAAATCCAAAATCAACGTCAGAAAATATTTATCACATACCAATTTTTTGCTATTTAAATTTTCATATTGGATTCTCTAGGGAGAAATCCCAGAAGACTGAGAAAAGAAGAACTTCCATAGCAAAAAAAAAAGATTTCATTAAATTTAATGTCTTTGTGGATTTCAACTCTCAATATTTATGCTGTTTCTCTTTGATTATATTTTTAAGGGTTTTGCAATAAAATAAAATGTAAAAAAACTTCAAATTTTAACGAAATTAAAATGAATAATATGAATATTTTAATAATTTTTTTACAGAAATCCACACCTGATAGAAAAAACGGACATTTTCGGTCCCAGTCATCAGCTGAACATCAGCATCAATGTTTTTTCTATTGTTGACTATTAGCTGATGATCGCTAATAAGCGTGGAATAGCTATCCTGAGATGTCGCCTAGTAAAACATTAGATCTTAACCATCTCATTTTTGATGTATATTTTAGGCGCTTTATTTAATTCCGCAATGAAAAATTCATTGAAGCTAGCGGAGGCTGGCACAAGACTTTTCTATGGCTTTATTTTTAATGTTTATTTTCTGTTTTCAGTTTAATTCTTAGAGGTTTTCATATTTCTGCCGACTAATGATCCCACAGTTAAAATTTGATGTTCCTGTATTATCATTATTAACATAAGTATGTTTTATTTCTCATGAAATTAATCTTGTTTCTTCAAAAAAACTTAAATCAGAAAAACTGAAAAAAAAAAAAATGGATGTAAGGGCTTAAAATTAAAGTGTATTAATAGTCATAAAAGTTATTTTGTATAAATTGAGTTAAAGAATTAGTTGAAGAAAATAAAGAAAAAAATATATAGGATGTAACTCTGAAACTTATAACAGCCAATTTTAATTGAGGTTGTTTTCATTCATTTCGTTAATTCTAAACTGTGGGCTTAAATAGGTATTCGTTCACGATTTCGACGTAGTTTCCGTTTGATAGTCGCTTTGCTGAATAAAAGGTTTCAAGACTCTTTACAATTTTTTATTCTAAGTCCCTTTGGCACCTTTCCACACTAAATGAGGCAGGGTTTACGTGAACGATTCCACAAAAAGAAAAATGGAAAACTCCTTCTCGCTCTCTTCCGTTCTTCTGAATACAGATTCAAGACTGGTGAGTAGATTCTAGAAAGCAGTGCCAGGATATTAACGCGGGAACGCCATTTTGATTCAAAACCACCGACAATTTCCTACGCTTTGTAATCAGCTGGAACTCGGCGTACATTTTCTTCTGGGTAAAACACTGCAAGTTCAGAAGTCAGATACCAGAAGTATGTAACTATCAAAGGATCTGTTCTATTTTTGGTCCTTCCACTGTCCGTTTGTTTATTTATTCACTTTTAATGTAAAAAATTCTTGTGATATCGATTCCTCAAAGACAGATTTACATAGCTGCAATTGCTAATTTATTTCCATCTTTAATTGTATGTATTTATTTATTTCGTTTATTGTAGTAGGGCCATTGATAAATCGCTTTGGTAATACGGTCTTAGGCCCATTGTACAAACCCTAGAATTTCAGAAAGTGACAGAGAGTAGTCAAGTAGTAAGGCATTTGACTGCGGTCTAGAAGAGTCGTGTTTAATATACGGTTCAATTGTTCCACGCTCAATTCACCTCTTGATGAGCTCTCTGTAAAATGGATATCCGGTTTCTTTCTCAGAGGTTGAAGGCGGGCGGGTATTGGGCTGACCATCCTACCTCAACTTAATCCCGTTGGTCCCGAAACGCCGGGAACCTCATCTCTTGCGACCCACAGGGATTTTTAGTGGGAATACTTTAACTTAGCCAGAGACGGTGGAAGGAAAGAAAGAGAAGAAGCAGACAAACAGGAAAGTAAGGAAACATCCATGCCGTCCGGGATTCGAACCCAGGATCAGCTTCATGGAATACCGCTGTCTTCCACACTAAACTGTGCCTGAACTGCTTATTATCCATCACCTCACGAACAGAATCAAATTAAAAAGGGGAAAAAAAAAAACCACCCACTGTCATTTATGGTTGTGATTTATTTCATGTGAGTACTTAAACTAAAATAGCTCATATGTCAAAGGTAATCAGGAATAATTGATTGGAAAGAAATGCCTCGAAAATAAAACATTGATTGGTTATCAATTTGTAAGCTAATCAGAGTAATGGAGCTGAAGTGATTGGAAACCCTGGCACTAATTTGCTTTAGTTGGTTGGGACTTTTATTTTTTTTTGTTTCCTGTGCAACATTATCCCATTACCGTACATTAAACAATCCTGTCACATTCAATTATTCAGGAACGTCAATTTCAATGTAATTGTTGTAACATTTTGTCGTTATTTATTTAAAATATTTTTTAACACAGATTGATCATTATTTAGAATATTCCTCGAAATTTGACTGCTTTCTAAAGAAGTGACTGATTTCAGCTCAAATATATCTTTCCTTCATAGAAAAAGTAATTTACATTACCTTTAGAATAATATATCGATATTATGTTTCCAATTATGTTTTGCCCTCACGTATTCGAGGGAGTCTGTTTACAATGACGAGAATAAATGAAGCCACTTACTTATTGATTCTTCACAAACTCCATCTTTGTTTTTTTCCCCTTGCTTTCTTATTTTATTTAATTTTTGTTTTGTTTTTTCATAGTCGTCTTCGAGTTATTTTCCAACTAATCAGTTGTTATTTACTGATAATGTCATTTCATTTTGAGTTTTTCCATTTCATTTCCACCATCATTTTTCAGCGTCTTGTCTGTATCCTTACGAAAAGCCTTTGTATAATTGTTGACCCCATTTTCGGATTGCTCCTACTCTCAAAGAAATTTGAAACATCAAGATAAAAAATTGTGTTTTATAAGAATATATATAATAGTACAAGGAGCCGCTTTTAAATAGATTAATTCCTCATAATTTTTTAGCGACTTATTTGGGAGCTATTGATATTTGTCCTGTCCGTCCGTCCGTGTCTGTCCTCCGTTAACAACTCTCCAACGGAAGGTTGGATCGGCAAGCGGACTTCACCATCGTGTTTAGAGGCCTAAACACCGTAGGAATGGGACATTTTCAGGGGTCAACTTTTCCCCCCACCCCCTAAAGTTCGAGATATTTGGCATTGTTTTTATTGGCTTTCCGCTTTTAGATTAGATGTTAGAAAAGCATCGATCTCATTTCAGTTGTCAGCTATAGCTTGAAGGGTAAGGTCTCGGAGTCGAGGTTGTCGGTTCGAATCCGTATATCTACTGGGTTTTTTGTTTTGTTTTTTTCAATGTTTGCGTGGGTTTTTTTTGTTTTTGTTTTTTGTTTGTTTGTTTGTTTGTTTGTTTTTCTTATTTTACTAACATTTTTTTATTTTTCCTTACGTTAATGCACTTCCTGTATTTAATTATTATTTTTACTTTTTTCATTATTATTATGGGTCGTCCTTAAATTTATGTTTTAGCCCAAAATTACATTTACTTGATTTTTTTTTACTTCATTACTCGCAAATTAACTTTGAGTTATCCTGCTAATTAAGCTTACCTATAAAACAAATCTTGATTAAAAAGTTGTTAACTAAATATATTAAATATTTTTTACAAGTAATTAATTGCTTGTATTTAAATATCAATAACTGCAAATGCGACACCTGTGTCACGTGTCAACAGCTATTGATGCAATTAATATAGTAGAGTAGTTTCCTATATTCCACTGTACAGTATAAAGTGACAATTTTCGGGAACAGTTGTTCTAGTTTGAAATTGTATTAGTAAGAGATATCAACTCATATGGAATTACGATATTCAGATACGTCAACATTTAAATAAATTTCATAAAAAAAAAGCATTTTAGACTTTTAAGTTTAAAAAAAAAATAATGGCGGTAACAATGGCAGTTGCTATTGGAAATGAAGCTCCAATGTCTCTCAACTCTCCTGAAGTTATTGTGAAAATAAACTGTGTCTGTGAATTCGGCGGGAAAACATCGCTCGAATAATGATAAGAGATTATATGGAATGTTCTCGAAGGGCAAAAGGATAAATGTGGGTCCTTTTATCTGCTTAGTTTATATTCAGGAAAGAATAAATTCGCGTTAGACCTATCGGGCTATCGTAGTAACGGTATCGGTAATATCCGCAAACACCGGCATAAAGATATACGACCGAAGTAAATGATTTCGATTTGAACGACTAATAAGATTAGTCCAGATTCCACAACGTAATAGAACATTTTGATAGCTTATCGAAAATAATGGAATAAATAAAATTTACCTATTATGATTTCGTCTTCCGTATGACTGCGTTGGTTCTACTCCTCTTTCAACTAACAAAAATGAATTGAAATACATCAGCTCATTCTACCTTAAATATTAATATTGGCTCAATATGTTATCCTCAAATTTCGAAATTTCTTTTTTTTTTTTTCGTAGAAAAAAAGTATTAATAATAATTAATAATAAAAAAAATGATGCCATGTAGGCGTGGTCTAGTGGATTAGACGGCGGTCTTCCACGAGGCCGACGCGGCTTTGGCATCTGGGTTCGAATCCCGGCGTCGGCTTGGATATTATCTTCTTTCCTCTATTTGTCTTCTCTTTCTTTTCCGCTGTCTATGGCATTGAAGGGTGTGAAAATTGTCAGAATTCAATATTGAAAAAAAAAAAAAATACGGTTACAATTTCTGAACATTGTAGGGTTAGTGAAATAGATCCGCAATGGAAGAAAGCACACGTGAGATGTGCCCATGATCCTACGCTAAATAAGAAAAAAAAATAATTAAAAATGTAAAATTAAATGTACTATATACTGTATTTTGAAGCTAAGTACTTCTCCAATAACTTTCACTTTTCAATTTGCTTTTAAAAAATTCACTTGAGGCCTGCGCACTGCTGGCACATGAATTTTCTCACTAAGTAATGGGCGTTTCACATGGATCCGAAAATCGGATGGTCGGATCCACGAATCGGACGTATTCTCTTTCAAGTGGCCACGAAACGTCGTCTACACGAACGATTTGAATGTTACATGTCGTATAGACGACGTCGGAGAGAGTTTCGTGGCCATGTGGAAGAGAATACGTCCAATTCGTGGATCCGACGTCCGATTTTCGGATCCATGTGAAACATCCTTAAGTGGAGAACAATTATTTCGCCTCTAAGTGAAGCTCTCAAAAACAACAGATGATTGATCTCATTTTTTATGTTTAGAGAATTTTCACCGAAAATACATAAGGGTATTAGTTTATTCAGTGAACGAGAAGGTGACCTTTTCATGAATTCCATCATCACTAAGAATACAACATAATAATCTTATAAGAATAAGGAATTGCTTTTTTTCCTCTCTATATTTTTGTTTTCATTGTTATTCTGATGCATTTTCCTTTGTTTTGGTTTCTCCTTAATATAATATGAATTTACATTTTACAGCCACTAGTTTAACTTTTGAGTTATTGTCATTACTGGTAGAAGGAATGGTTTTTACTGAAATGTTGAAATTCAGCCAAACAGTGGGACGATTTTTTTCCTTTCTCTTGATATTATAAACTTAGGACAAAATGCCTTAAAAGATTCTTATTGGAATGAATAAACAACGAAAAGAAAAAAGACGAATAGCACAGCCTAAATACCTAATGAAGCCTCGTATATACTAAATATCTAAACGGAATGTAATCTATTAAAAATAACTGGAAATAAAAAGAAAAAAAAAGGTAGGTTGCCCAAATAAGGCCCGGTTCTAAATAAGGCCCATCCTTCATTTTATTAATAGAACGTTGAATTTACCAAGATTAGTTATGTTTCAGACAGTTCCTGGCTTCTAGCGGCTATACCAAAAATTAGGTCCGTTGAAGTGGATAATTTCACCATGTTTGCTTCAGTTGAACAGTAAAAGTCGTCCAAAGCTTTTCTCGTTACTATTTCAACTTAATTTGAAAAGTCGTCCCCATTTATTTGGCAACATAACATACATGGACATGTTTTATGTCATTTTAAAGTATGTCATGAGTAGAATAATGTAGAATAATTTGATATTTGAACAGGGGCTCCAAATAAGGCCCTTCAGTTATATTTTCAAAACTGTTATTACAGAAAGAATTTCAAATGCCACTAATTCTAAATTCACTTTTTCATAACAGCAAACCTTAAACTACCTTTCAAGACAGTTTTCAGAATTATCACTCTTGCAGTAGAAATGTAAAAAATCTTTAAACGTTAGGTGGGCCTTATTTGATGCAGTTACCTTATGTACTGCATATAGCGTGCAACTTCTTTTTACACAAAATTCATTAAGGCTCTACTATATATGTTATATAGTTTAATAAAAAAAAAAAAAAATCGACGCACCAAGAAGGAATTATCCAATTGAGACTAAATTTGGTACAAGTAAAGAAAAAAAAAATTAGTAGAATTTCAGAACAATTAGATGATTTCATAAAACAAAGTTTAAAGCCAACGCACATATTAAATACAAGATATAATAAAATAGCTTAAAAACAAAGCTTACAACAATCGATTTCATCAGCGGATACTGCTGATATCATCAGGCATTGAATACAAGAAAAATAAAAAATTATTTTAGTCTTTATATAGCTGAGGAACAGGTTCATTAAATATTCAGGATGTAGGCGAACTGATAACTTGCGTCGAGGGATGTGTGAGCTGTTGAACCAGCCTGATGATATCAGCAGTATCCGCTGATGAAATCGATTGTTGTTAAGCTTTGTTTTTAAGCTATTTTATTATATCTTGTATTGAATATGTGCGTTGGCTTTAAACTTTGTTTTATTAAATCTTATTCACGCACGTTAAAATTTATTGAAATTAGATTATTTCTTGGATATAAAGAACTACGTAAAGTGAGAAGGTCAGTTGGTTCACCTCCGGCCTGGATACAAACTGTTACCCGACATGGTATTGATTGATACAATTGGTGGATGATGTTCTGCCAAACGGTCTTCAATTCGCGGGCTAATTCGTCGACATTCTGGGATGTCGCAAACGACACCCCATCACATCCCAAATGTGCTCAATGGGAGAGAGGCAACACAACGGATCGTAGAATTTCGTCAACGTACTGCTGTGCCGTGAGGGTGCCACGGAGGACTACCAAGGGCTATCAAACGAACTGGCACTCCAGACCATAACTCCCTGTTGTCTGATTGTGCGACAGTAGGAGCGGGGATTCTGACGATGTCCTGGCGATCTGCGCTCAGTTCAAAACGGGACTCATCACTGAAGACAATTTCTCCCCAATCAGCACAGGTCCACGTTGATGGTGTCCACTGAAATCGCTCTTAACATTGCATACTGGTCATTGATAGGAGGCGTAATGATCTCCACGAGCGTAGATTCTGCTCCCCTTGTCTTCTACTAATGGTCCGGTGAACTCCGTCATATGGTCGTAGTGGCCGCGAATTCACCAATGAGCTTTGTTCAGACAATGTAAGAAAACGCAATCAAAATCCACTGGAAGTTTTGTTCCTGAAAGCGAGATTCGCTCTTCATATAGACCATCACGATGCTCAGTTCCAAAGCGCTGTAGCTCCGGCTATTCATTCATTGGGTGCGAATTTTTGATCATTTGCCTATTGGGTTGAAGGGTTTTTGCATTTGAAATTTCATTACTATCGGATTAGGTTTTCGGGTATGTCGATTTTTTTTGTCAAAGAGTGTACATTAACCGCATCCCGGGAAAATTTAAAGTTTTGTAATTTCTCCGCCCAACCTCCAAACGGGTTCGCGAGAATAACATTTAATGATGAGCTTATAAAAAAGCTAGGAAATATTTGCTTGTGATTTTATTCTTGCTTGAGATCAACCATATCTGCCAATAAGAATAATACTTCATCGTAACAATAGATTTCCTCACAGCTTGAATACTCAAGTACTACATTCTATTCCATGTCATTCTATTCCATTCTTTTGTTTGTGTTTTTTAAGTGGCTTAATTTAGACAGCGATTTGTTTTGACATTAACTCATCTACTGTATTACTGGAATAAGTTTCCGTGTGTTTTAACACTTAACCTTGTCAGTTGAATGTCGACATTAAGGAGACAGAATTCGGGCAACAGGCCAGAAAAGAACTTAGGAATTACAGAAGGAAAAAAGAAGAAGAAATAGATTCTTTTGTTTCAGTCTTGCTAATGATTCTAGACAAGCGAAGTAACTAATCGGCATAAAATTAAAAATATTAATCACTCTTCTGCCGGAATTGAGTCCGTATCTCGTCATTTCAGAACAGCAAGTGTAAAAACAAAGAAATCTGATACAAAGATCAATTTGATGGTTAAACAGGTCATTGTCTGCGAGAAGATTCTAGAATGAAAAGCGGAACACACAGTTAGAAATTATTTGAGAAATCCTTAAGGCTTTCGAATATCAATTTTACTTCACAAAACTATCGAATAAAAACAATAATGGAAGCAAGATAGATATTTTAATAAAGAAAAACAAAAATAAAAATAATCGAGTTGTTTCAGATTTCTTGTAGGTTTTAATTACAATAAAAATTACAGATTAATAATCAGAAACTTAGAATTCAGTGAATGATTTTATAAATACATTACAATATTTAATATATATATTAAATATATCAAATATATTTGAATATATAAAATCATTTTATGTGCTGTGAAAAATGCTTAACAAGCGAGAAATCAAAGGCAGCACCTGAAT
>JAFIDM010003189.1:27396616-27445485 GCA_023159025.1 Thereuonema tuberculata | reverse complement strand
AATTCACGTTTAATTTATTTGTTGTTATTGGAAAAGGAAGATATTTTCTTTTCATTATGTTTATAAACCTTGAAAAAATTCTTTGATTAAAAGAACGAAATAGTGGTGGAATTTAATGTGTTAGTATCTCTACGGTTTTGATATTCTCTCTCTCTCTCTCTTGTGATATCTATCTTTCAAAGGTCTAATAAACAAAGTGTCATCTCCAAACAACTTAAAATAAATTCCCTATTAAATTTTAAAACAGATCTCAGCATTGAAGGAGTTTGCTATGGAGATTAAAGAAAAGAAGCCTACTTTTCTTAAAACGCTGCTTAGTAGGGTTATTTTTCATTTGTATTAAAGTGTATTTAAGTCGTTATACCAATACATGAGGAAAGCCATTATAAAAAATATCCTAACCTCTTAATACTCACCTATCTTGGAATTTTTCGTTTGCTAAAAACGATAAACTTCACAACATATTAAATCCAGTTAATTTAATCAAATCAAGCCATGAGAAAATGTAAAAGAATTACACCCATTTTTGGACATCAAAAAAAAAATGTCATTTTTTTTGTCTAATGCTTTGCCGTAATGGTTTTTGTTACTTTCATACATATTTTTCTCTGTAATATTCCAATATAATACAAATATACATACATACAGGAAAAAAAAGTCAAATATAAAGATTAAATTGTGTCGTCCATAAATTCACAAGATAAGTTACAAGAAGATCTATTCAATAATTCTAAAAAGTATGGAAGAAATACCAGATTTAGATACCCATACCTACATACAGTTTTAAAATTTACTTTCGTTGGGTATCTTTAGTCTAAAGATTAAAGAAAACTTATAAAGTAATATACAAATCACACGTTCATAATTTTAGTCATTGATTTTGTGATTTGTTTCATTAATCTATGTCATCACCAGTTTCTTCCTTGTATAGGTTTTTAGAGCAGGTTATAAAACCTGTTCATTGATGAAACTTCTAACGAAAATGATGACTGAAGAAATCACGTGATCAAAGCGTTTCAGTGATTGTGTCAATGATGAAGACTTGTGATTTAGACATAACAGAGGGTTATAACATTGAATTCGAAACTCTAGTATAAACAACATGAATCTTCCCGGCGACAAGAATCATATTAAAGAATTATCTTTTTTTTTTTTTTTAATTAATATCAAAGTAATAACTTCTGGAAGATGAGCTAAACTTTGAGCTTAAAAACAAAAAAGAAAAAAGTTTCATCAATATTGAGAGCAGGAAGAGAGCAGTTAATTAAACCCTGCGGTGAAATTCTTCTCTGGAGTACAAGAATTGACGAGACGGTGTCTTCGTCTTCGTCTGCGACAGGTTCGTGCAAGAGTGGGCGGCAGCTTTTGTGTTTTATCGGCAGAGAAAGATCAGCGCACGAGTTGTGTTGGCAACACTTGGAAACAACTTTTCGTGTATCAAATTTGAAACCACTTCTTCAACTCCCCGGCAGGGGCCCGCTTATCTTGGATTTTTAAATTGAAAATTCTGGAACAATCGACAGCAAGGAAAAAAAAAAAAAGCTCTTTTTTTTTCCGTTTTCTGTTTTTTTAGCTTCCTCAAAAGTTCTTCCTTATATTTTTTCCCTCCGTCTTCTTTTTATCTTTTTGAGTAACTCAAAACTCGAATTTGCAGTGAGAACGAGATGACATTGTTCTGATTACAGTGATTTAATGGTTTATTTTTCTTCAAAAAAAATAAGATATAAAACTAACAGAGATTGCCACAGTTAAAAACTATTTTTTTTCTCTTCCTTTCTGTACCGGTGTTGTGGAGAGTCTTTGGGATCTAAAGACAACGAGTCAAGTTCTGGAACTGAACTATTTATTAATTATTGAACGAAATTGAATTAATTTATTGAATTAATTAATTGAACGAAAAACGTGTTTTTTTTTTTATATATAGTATTTACATAGGGTGATTTGATTGGTTAAGTAATTTAAAATATACATTATGGATGGAGAAGAACATAACAATTTAAATTAATTAACTGATTCAACGGCTGTAACGGAAAAGAATTTAAATATAAGTAAATACAAAGGAATAAATAACGGTTAACGATAAAAATGAATAAAGTACTGATAAATAATTTCTAAAAATATTTATATACAATTCCAAAAAAAAAATTATATAATTCCCCCCAAAAAAAATCCACTAATAATAATAACAAAGAAATTGAGCAATAATGTAAAAATTAAATATAAATAGATATACAAAAGATTAAATATAAACACATATATAATTTTTACAAAATACAGATTTATTTATTTCTAAAAATATTTATATACAAACTGTTATAATATTAATTTTAGTTAAATTGCGAAAGGCTTATTTCGATTTCCACAGGATGAAAGACCTCATGCTGGTCAATCCGTTACAATCCGTTAACTGATTTTGAATGAATATGATGGGCAACAAAGAAACAGTGCGTGCTCATTAATTTTCAGAGTAACTTATTTATCTGATTTTGAACAACAGTATTTCAATAAAACAAGACTAAACAACCTCACTGCATTTTAATTTTTTTTTTTTAAGCTATTTTTAGCTGGACTAAAAAAATGTTTTCTTTATGTACAGTAATAAATGGATAATGATAGATAAAACTCGTGTTTTAAAATCTTTCTTTAATAAACAGGAAATTAAGCAGAAATTAGTAAGATTTTAACTATCAGTGATTTATAGGAATTTAAAATAAATCTGTGAAAGTGCCTATTGTTGAATAATTTCTTTTTTGTTAATGTTATTTTTTGTTTTCCGTGTATACATAGATTCATGGATTGGTTAAGTTATTATTAAGAAATGCCGTAATTTATTCTGTGCAGGGGAGAGCAGTTATTAGCTCATCGTCTGTTTGCCTGTCAGTTTCGTAAAAGAAATCGGTGGCTAAAGTGTAATGATAAATTTCTGTGAAGGGCTTGATATTTTCTCCTTGTAAGTTTGTATCCAAATCCATTTAGTGTGTTTGGTTAAAATTGAGTCAATTATTTAATTAAAGTTATAATTATTAAAAATTCATTTTTATAATGATATTGTAGTTTCACTAAAAAAAAAGCTCACTTTTCTGAAACTTAATTAAAAAAAATTAGTATAAAATGACTACATTTCAGTTTTAATTTTAATATCCATTTCTCTGTGGTGTGGATTATAAAATTTAATAGAAAGGACTAGACACACCAATAAGCTAAAATTTAATATATTAACATAAATGACTAGATTTCAGATCTTGAAGATGAGAGACCTATTCCAATGTACTCAGTAAAACAAAAAAACAGGGGGGGGGGGGGCTGTAATCGTGAAAACCTGAAACGTAAAGTAGCTCTATTCAGAATTTATGTTTAATTTCAAACAATATCTAGGACTAAGATTATTTTGATGAATATTTTTATGAAATTGCTGAAACGTTTTTGTTGTATTTTCCAGGAAATCCAAAATTAATCTTAGTTTCGTTGCTTTTTCCAGGTTTCGCGACTTCTACTTACTATTGAGTTGACAGCTCTTTCGTGAACGCGTCTCAAAAGAAATTGTAATTTTCCTGTTGAATTTCTAGCTTCGTCTACAAATAACTTCACTGAATTTGATGAAAGTAACACGAAAAAGTAACCGTAAAAAAAAGCATTCAGCTTTCGGAATCTGGTAATTTACAGCGAAACTAAGGTGAAAAGTGAGTTTACGTTACAGATCTACATTCTTAGTACTCAAAAGACCACTCTTTCTTGTCGCATCGTGAAATTATAAATAACTGATTGTACATGTGTTAAGGAACACGGTTATGATGAAATGGGTGTTTTGTGCTTCTAAATAATACATCAAAGAATAGTTGTTACAATGCGGATTATCGGAATATTGAATAAAAGCAAAACTATGTGCTTACAGTACATTTCCTTCCTCAAACAAAAATGTTTTGTTTGATTCCGTTTGTTTTTACTTTTAACCATTTAGGCAAATCGACTTTCACAATCCAAAAGGATTTAAAAGAGATATTGTATTGGAAAGGCTCAATTACAAATCTATTTCAACGAAGAAATTGAATTTAAGTCCAATTTCCTTTACTATCAACATAGGAGAGTCTCTACTTTAGTTTTAGGATTGAACGTAAAATAATTTACCAGCATAAACTTTCCAGTAGTTTATTACCAGAGATTCAATCCATTCCCTTAAATAAGTAACACCCTCAAGAGTTGAGTTCATTTAATAAACAGTTGCGAAATCCGCAGGGTTGCCTCAAGATGCAATTTCTAAATTGTTAAGCTTTTCAAGTGGATGCTCAATTCGGAAAGGCTTCAGAAGAAGAACCAAGTTTCCGACACAAAATCAAAATCCCAAACTTTGCTTGTTTTTTATATTTATTATGAGAATCCATAATTCATATCTGGGAGTTTTATTTCATTAATTTTAGTAGTGTATCTTCGTAAATGTTAATTACTTTTTAAATGTGGTGTAATAAGTTGATGTTACACAAGATTACTTTAGTTTCATACTTCTAATGCTTTGTAATGTACTTCTTAAATGTTATTAGTAGCGAGAACATTACGACGGTTATCCATTGCTTTCGGCAAGGCTACGAATAATCAGAAAATTACGTTACACCAATCATTCTGCTTGATTTTTTCACTTTCAAACGCCCATCATGATATTTAATTTGATATAAGTTAGAGTTTGTAGCCTGCAGAAGAGAATGTTATCACTCCAGGCAATTGCATCTTTTATGCATGAATTACTTTATTGGACTCACTTTAAGCTGAATGTCCACAGGCTTTGAAATTGCAATCAATTTCCTATTTTTGAATTTATATTGAAATTTAGATATTGGTTACCCTCAGGGTGTTAGACACTTTCTAACCAGAAATTGGAAGAAGGCAGGAATGGTTGATATGGTAAAAGCTCACAGTTCCTTAGATAAAACAAACGAAACTGAAACGTTGATATTTTTTCGAAATATATTGTTTAAAAATATTGCAATAAAAAATAGATTCAAAATTTATAAAACTGGGCCTGTTCTTTACATAGGATACCATTTCATTTTGTTGCAGGATTACAAAAAACTTCGTTACGAAATCTCGTGAAGTGATAGTGATAAACCTTATGATTGGTTATTAAATCTGGAAAGATATGTAATGCAATTATTTTTAACCCTGACGCTATACTTATGTTTTGTTTTCGATTAATTTCCTGGTAAAATATTCTTCTGATTTACTGTTGTGAGTTCGTAACATGAATGTGAGGGATAGATAATTGTGGTAAGGGTTAACTCGAGGTTCTATGTTTTGATTTGAGAGAAGCCTATTCAGTTATTCAGTCTATTCTCATAAACGCACTGAGGTTCCAGCAACGGCTCCCCATTGGTTCCTGATTTCACTGCTTATTTGTTATTGGTCCACATCATGTATGTAACGCATGTAATTTGTAGTTTATACTCATTCGTCAAAGAATCGTTAGAGATTCGAAACCGGTCGTTTTTAATTTAAATTCTTAATGTGTTATAAACTTTTTTAAAATTCCCAACTTGTGTGTGGGCGATTTCGTTATTAGAATTATTTGCTCAACTTATTTTTTTTTTTTTTTTTTTGTAAATTCTAATTTAAATTTGTAGTGAATTCAAATAAAAAATCTCAGTCAACTGAGAATTTGAAGAAAGATAACGGTGTGAATACAAAAAAACAAAAAAAAACCCAATAATTTTCTGTTAATCCTTTTTAACAGCTTTAAAATTAGCTGTCTCTTGAGTGATAACAAACTAATATTAACCAAATCAAAGTAAGTATTGAGAATTTGTAGCCTCGTAGTATCGAAAAGTAACCCTTCATTGAAAAATACCCATTCATCGAGGAATATAGTAGCAGTTGTAGGAAGAATACATCTCAATTCAATGTTATATTATTTATAATGTTTCCTTTCTTTTGTATTTTGTTTTCTAATTAATATTATAAGTATTTCTGTTGGAGAGTTTATGTCTGTTTTGTCTGCTTTCGAACAGCGTCTCCAATTTTAATTGATTGTGGTAAAATTTAATATTTTCTAATTTAAAATTTGTCGCATACGTATATTTTTTTTAATAAATTACGGGGTGAATTACGACCCAGTTGAAAGCTAATAATAAATAAATGCTTTGTGGGAATTCTAGTTGATTGTAAATAAATTAAAAAGCATTCTTCTCTTAGCATCGTAAAACTAAACTTTGTTTCTTAGTTAAGACGTTAATTAATGAGAAATTGCTTCCAAGAATTCTCGTTGTTGTCACTGCACCAATTCTTTTAAGATTTGAATGAGGATTTACGATTGCCTGAACGAGACTTGCTTTTCCCATTTTCCTTAACCGTTACCACCCGTTCATTCCCCACAATAGAATTTGCCAGATAATATTTTCTTGTGGGAAGCTTAAGACTATGGCTTTGAACAGATTTATCTCTTTTGTAGCGAAAGGTCCGCAGTTCGCTCAACATATCTTGCCAAGTTCACTTGGGCTGTGGTAACAAGCGCAGTACAGGAAGAACATAACAATTGAAAAAAATAAGAATTGCTCACTTTCGACTGCGAACTGAACGCATTTGAAATATTTTGATTAATTGCCTCAGTTATCTTAATACGATTGAAAAAGCAGTAATGTTTTGATCTTTTTTTCTGATATAACACTCAGGTGAACTACTATGATATGTTTTATATTATATCTTGTTCTTAACATTTTTATTGACAAATTATTATAACTTTCAAATGGTCATGTTCTGTTACTTTAGTTGTTTGAGATGAAATCTTTTTCTGTGATTTGCTTTCTTCTGAAAAAAACAACAAAACAATGGTCCTTGCTCAGCGCGATTTTTAATCTATTTTAGTAACTTTCTGTTATTCTGTTTCAGAATGATCAGGGCTATTTGATGTAGTCGTCTATCTGAATCTTCAACACTTTTGTTTTCTTCGCAATTATGGGCTTGATATTCAATACAGCGCCTTTACCAACGAGTGATGTCCTTACATTTAATTAGGCCTAGTGTTTTGTTGGTTTTTTCCTCTTTTCAACTTAGTTCAAACCACATAGTATTGTGGTTATAGATTGTGATGATTATTTCATCAAATATGTTTTATTAAGCCTCTTATAATAATTTTATGGGATTTATTTATTTTATTTTTTTTATAACGCATATCAATTTTCAGTTTTGTTAGTATCATGAAATAAATTCATCATATATCCAGAAAGTAAATACAACACTTTCTACTATTTCCAGTTTCGGAACAGGTCTTAAAATTTCTATGTATTAAACTTATTCTTTAAATATCTTCAGTTGCATTTGTTTGTTTGTTTGTTGTTGTTTTTTTTTTTTTTTTTTTTTTTTTTTTTTTTTTTTTTTTTTTTTTTTGCAAGCTCTCAGTTAGATAATACAGTGTAACCTCCTTTAACGGACACTCTGAATAGCGGACACCTCTAATTAGCGGACATTATTGCGGGCCCCAGTCCCTTACAATAGGACATTCCATGTTATCCACTCTCAATAGCGGACAGTTATTTTAACTGTAAATTTTTTTTTTTTTTTTAATTAACATTTCGACAAACACATCATGGTTGTATTTACATCGGTGTCCCATACATTGATACATTGTATCTGTGTCTCATGATTCAATGCACGAATCTGAGGCCCTTTTTTTCACTGCAGTTGCTTTGTAAATATCAATCCCTCGTAAAGCTATCCTATAAACGTGTTGATTAAATTTAGTGCGAATTAAAATGGCGTCCAAAAGGAAGAGATTTGCACTGAAAGAAAAAATTGATGTTCTTGAAGTTGCTGAAAAAGAAAAGTGTGCGTTGTCTTGCTGAACGTTTTAAAGTTGGAAAAACTCATATAAGTGAACTCATATAAGGACAAAGATGAGATTAGAAAAATGTGGATGGTGAATTCAAACGAAAATTCAAAGAATTTGAAGTTTCGTAAAACTCAAACTAAAAGCAAAATCGACGAAATGGTGATAAAATGGTTCCGCTTTGCTCGTGCAAAGAACATTCCTATAAGCGGTGTTTTCCTTCAATAAAAAGCCAGAGAAGTCGGTCAAACTTTAGGATTGGACACATTTAAGGCATCAAATGGATGGCTAGAAATTAATTTCTATATACTGTAATTAATTTTATCATTATTTTAAGTAAGACAAACAGATTAGCACTCATTTAAAAAGGAATATAGTAAATAATTTGCAATTGTTCATATTCTCTCATATCGCATTGATAATTGTAAAAATTTAATTAAGATTGTACGTAATTTTTCATTAAATGACATGCTATAAGCTAAAAAATAAAAAAAAGACAGTCCTCCCCAATAGCGGACACCTCCCAATAACGGACAAAACTTGCGGTCCCGTGACTGTCCGTTATTCGGAGGTAACACTGTATAATGATTGATTGTTAAAAGAATCTTTGTAGACTTATTTTGTTTGTTTTTTTTATCCCCACAGATAAACAACACCGCGACGGACAATCTGACGTTGAAAGAAGCCAAGAAACTCATAGAAAATTGCAAAGAAAAAGTCCAGTTAGTAGTTAAAAGAGAACCACAAAGGAATCTGGTAGATGTGGGAAGGTATTCCAACCAGAATCTCTATGAACCAACAGTTACTCCCACCAAAGGTAAGTCAGTGTACATGTTCTAGTTTTCATTGTCATCAAAATGCTTTTATTTAATTGGATATCTTGAGTGTCTTCGTTTCTAGTGAGATTGTAAGTTTTAAAGAACTCCTTAAGAAAATTACAATTAGCCTATCAACGTTCGAATACAATCTTTCAAACATTCAAGTATTTTTTTTTTTTTTTTAACCCTCGCCTCCTAAATTGTTTACCTCATTAAAATCAAGTGATAAACTATCAATGGACATTAAAATTTGAGTGTCCTGGGATGGGTTGCTGCGGATATGCTTATTTCAACTTAAAATGCATAATGTCAAATCTTCTTTCTTTTCAATCCATGTTCATATACGAGTATTCCTTGTAATTTTTTCAATATATTGTAAGTTAAAATATCCTACTGCTCTTGGGGGTCGCGTGGTGAGCCCTGTCTCTCCGTAACAACCCGGTACCATTTCACACAGGGCTGGTTGAACCCTAGGGTCCATGTAAAGGAGAAAGAACCAACGGAAAAATCACAGACGGGGTACGAACTCGCCTCTTCCAGCCCACAGTCAAGTAAATAACACTGAGCTACCGGACCCAATTGAAAGTATTCTAATAGTATTGTAAGATCCAACGGCTCATTTTTTTTTTTATTTATTTAGTTTTTTTATGAGATCGTAAACCAATCGAGTTATAAAGAAAAACAATCACAAATACATAAATCTAAAATGTTTACTATAAATTAAAAATGTTTCATCTCTATTTTCACGAAATCAATTCAATAGATTTAGGATTACAAATCTGATAAACGAGAAAAAAAAATTATTTGTAAAATAACTATTAATGTAAATATTAGATTACCTTCTTTTTTTTTAAAGAAAAAGAAAGAAAATAAACAGACATTATTAAGATTCCCATTTTTATTACAGAATTATCGATATTTTCGCTTTGCAATTGATTACAGTAAATTCATTAGAAAAATTAATTAGAAACCACATAATATTTTTTTTCTCTTCTGAATCCGATTTGTATTTTTTCTTTTCGCTCCATGTAAATAAATTAGAATTTATATTTTTGATTAGTTTTGTTTAATAAACTCCAATTAATTGAAATCTATTGTTGTCTTGAGCTTAATGAACATCATTCTTCATAATTTTAATTTAAAAACAAGATTTTTATTTTTTTTTTAATTTAGTCAGATTATATTTAGATGAAATGATGGCAGAACAAGATTAGGAAAAGGAGATTTACAACGTGATGAAGAAAGGCTTAAGCAAATATGAAAAGATTTACAGTAAAGCATTCACATAAAAACATAACGCGATCTAAATTGATATCTTTGTTGCGCGATACTTTAATTTAATTTATATTGTTATGTCTTAAGACTTCTAAAATTAAAAAAAGAATCATTATATTGTAGGCGTGCGCCATTTGTTTAAGGAATTGTGAGTTGTTGTTATCTCTGTGGAGATATTTATTACGTTGCTTCCAGGTCCGATGATGAGCGCTGGAAGTACTGCTCGAAACATGTAATGTTGAATGTTTTAATTTTTAAATATTGTTATTTCAAAGTATGTTGTCGTTTATATTTTACGTTAAAAAAGAATCAATAATCGTTAAATCGACAAAGAAAAAACCCAAATAGATTTTAATTTCTCACAAAAACAATACAGATAAAAAGAATTTGATTTTCAATTACATCTGAGTTTTATCCGATTGCAATGTGTACGGTAATGGTGCATGTCTTTACAAAAAAAAATAATAAAGCAGTAAAAGAAATACAAATTATAAATTATTTTTGTGGAGTTTTAGAAAAAGACCAGACACAACAATTAAAAAACATAAAAACATTAAAATCTCGATCAGGTTTCGATCGGACCTGCCCATCTTTTTCAAGTCCTTTAACACACGTTAAACACACTTTAATTTAACACACGTTAAATTTACTACATACATACAAATAACTTTCAATAACTGTCCATGAAACAAAAATGGTAGTTAACTTTTAAACTTTAATCAGCCTAATACGTTCATGACACACAAAAATATAGTACATATCAAAATATACAGAATGTACAAATAGAGGAACAGAAGGTAGAGTGTTTGTCGAAAGAGGGACGATACATTTTCTTTATGTGGAAGATCTTCAGGCGAATTATCAAATGAATAAGTTGATTCAGTAGATGGAAACGAAGATGTAATCTTTTCTTTTACTTTAGAAAAATGTGAATTGGTGAACTCTCCATGGAAATTCAGATCTTAAGTATTCCACGGAATTGGTGTCTAATGGGTCGAAATCATGCGAGTGAGGTTCATAACGAAATCCTGTTAACTTTACGAAAGGATTGAATTTGGGAGGGTTCTTTGATGAAAGCGGGATTCTGTAATTAATCAATGAACTGGTAACATATTGTGGTTGTTTTTCGAATGTTGCACTTTTCTAGAACATGCGAAGAAAAACTCATACCCATCTACCTATTGGTGAATGCTGCCGAATGAACAGACCCTGTAAAGAAACCACTACGTTATCGCCTCACGACTTCCCAAAATTTGAATCAACAAATAAGGATCCCTCAGGGGTGAAGAATAAATTTTATCTTTTTTAGAAATCAAAATATAAAGATTAAAATGTATGGCAGTAATGAAATGACAACAAGTAGTAAAACAATCGGAGTAAGTTCGAGATATTCTTGAAAACTTGGGTTTATTGTGGATGTAAGTTACTCAATATGTTTATCATAACATAATTACATGATAACGATGGCACGTGTATATGCTGATTAACTTGCATCCAGAATAAACCTAGATCTTCAGAATATCTCGAACTTTCTTTGGTTGCTGTCATTTCGTTGTTGTCATATAAGAAACCTAATGCTTTTCTCTTTATCCACTGATAATAATAAAATTGTGAAATAGACTTTATAGTAAATTTTAAAAGCAATTCACTTCTTTCTTCTGATACTTTCCACTATGGTTCATGTACTTTTGGTAGACCACTTTCTTATCCAAGTTTTAAGGTCCTTTTGATTTAAGGAAAATAATGATAATTGTCATTTTTTTATGTATTTTCAAGAATAACATTACGCTCCAATTTCCCTGCAAATTGCTCTTTCACAAATAATAAATTCACTATTACCAATTCTCAGTTTTCCTTGAGGTTAATTTAGACTGTGGAATACTTTTTTTGTAATTTAAGTTTTGAGCTTGTTTTGGACGTGTTTTAAATTACCTAAAAGAAGAAGTAGAAAAAGAGTACGTAATTACTTAGTTATTCCGATGGTGTATCATGTGTGTGTTGACATTTGGTGCCTGGAAGTGGTCGCGCAGTGCGTGTTCTGGATACTTTTCTTCAGGATCAATTCTCTGAAGGGAAAGTTCGGAAACTCGGGAATTCCGGAACATTAATTAACCAAGACTAATTTTGTTTCTGTTCTTTCGTTGGTAATTGCCAACTTGGACTTCCATAATGTATAGAAAACTCCAATGAAAGAGACCCGTTTTGCCTTATTAAAATTAAAGCGGAAATCAAAAAAAAAAAAAAAAAAAAAAAAATTCTTTAAAGATAGGAAGACGATTGCTTTTTTGCGCCTTTTTTATGTTATCCAAAATACAACTGGTAAACCAAATATCTGCATATAATTACAAAACAATATTTTTAGATCGGACTTTTTCTTATTGTTATTATTACTATTTTCATTTCATTTCAAGTTGTTAAACATCAAATCTTAATTGTTTTACTTTCTGTTGTACTTCTGAAGCTTTAATTAAATTTAATTCTGATTCCTCTTTAAATCATTAGCGCTTATTGTTCAGCGAAAAAACTTATGAAGAAGAACTCGCTATTGCAGTTGTAAATAAAAGAATTTTGAGAATAAGAGTGTTCAACGTAATAACAATAAACATATTGCTTTGTAAAAAAAAAAAAAGAAAAGTTACTGGACTTGGTATCTCTGATCTGGATCCTTTTATGTCGATATCTTTTTTTTTTTCCTGGTAAATGCTTTGCTGTATAAAATACAAGATAAGGGAGGAGTTGCCTACAGTCGTGATAATGACGTTGTCCTGATGTCCAAAGTATTATGTCTGAAAACAGCATATTTCATACAAGGGAGGAGTCTTTATGTAGCATTGATGGCATGCTCCACCACAGATATACTAATGCCCTTTTAAAAATGTAATGTATTTAAATATCCTTACAATATATTATAGGAAAGAAAATAATCTGCAGTGTTAAGTAGATTTTTGCTGGAAACCCTGTGAAAATATATTAAAGTACAATATATTACGGGGTGTTTATTAAAATTTCCTTTCTTTTGTTGAACTAAACAGGAAAGGTTAGAATTTCTTCGTAGAAATCGTTTATTTGAAGAGCCATAATTTCTGCTCTGAGATCAATTATTGAGCTGTAAGATGTAATTTCTTTATAGACTATCACGTGTTGTTTTAGGGCGCTCGCCATCTAATGCATCCCTAAGCAAACCACGACTACGGGACAAGGGGGGGGAGAAAGGTGTGTAAGTAGGGAATGAGGTGTTTGGACGGGAAAAGGGGAGGTGCCGTGGAAAGCCAGCCTAGCGACAGGGGATTTATCAGAAGGCCCGCGCCTTTCAATTGAAGAATAGGGCAAAAACTCAGATAAAGGGTTAAACAAAGGAAGATTTTATTATAGAGTAAACTGACAGAAAAGATACAAAATAAAGTAAAAGATAGGTCACATATTCACTCTCGAAATGTCCGTTCGGATCAGTCCTGGGCTGATAAAGTTCTCGCTGGGCGCACTACGACGAGATCCTTCATTGACGGGGATGAACGGCCGGGATGGTCTCGACGGAATCCTTAGGGCACTACGGAGGCACACTTGCGAGCATCGAATTCGGTCTGCGTATCTCCGGAGATGTCGACAGCCAAAAGCGGACAGGCGGCTGGGTTGGAGACTGGCGGAAGCGTATTTCTGAACGAGTCCGCGATGTCTTCTCTGGAAGCCGCCTTTCCGCATATGCACTGCCGTCGACCTTCTTTAGGGGGAGACCTCCGAGTAAAAATGAAAGCGGGCAGGTTTTCTGCGACGACCGGTACCGCTCGCCGCGTGTACTCGGGTAGTCTTACCTGCGCCTCGCCTTCTGAAATGCTGCTTGCCTCCGTCGTGGATCCACTCCGAGCAGGGGAAAATGCGGGTGGGGTTCTTGGCGACTGGAGCCGCTGGCCGCGGACTGTGTCGCCTTCCCCAAACCTCGCTTCCTGCTCTTGGCCGCTGCTTGTCGGATTCTCCTCGGATACTGCTCGGATACTGCGCTCTCTTCCTCTCGGGGCCCGCCATTATATTCTCGGGAGGGGTGGCGAGACATTTCTGTCCCCACAGTTGCTTCTGGCAGATCACTCGTTGTTGTGACATCAGGCCCTTTGTTTTCCCGGGTTCCCGATGCACATAACAAAAGGGAGAAAGTTGGGAGAAAGCTTTCTCGGGCCCTTCCCGAAGTCGTTAAACCATTGTTTTAAAGTTTCATGGTGCCGAGTTGACGGGGACTTTCAGTCTGACCGACGCCAGGACTGAGAAACGACGAGAGAGAAATATGGAAAGTTAGAAATGGAAAAGGAAAAAATGTTAGAAATATTAAAAATATTAAAAGTATGTTAGGGAGAAGAGCGAAGCTCGGGGCACGAATAGTGTTCGTGACAAGACCTTGGAACTTGCTCAACAAAATAGTGAGGTTATTATAAAGCACGAAATAGTCTAAAAAAAATCCATAGGTCTAAGTCAATTTAACTTTAATCAGTTTAAGGTTGTTTTTTTTTTCTCTAAAGATATATTTAATTGCCAACAAATTACTTTGTTACGAATTGGTAACAACTAGTTTTAGAAATTAATTTTATAATAAAAATAAAATTTAAACTCCAAGATGTTTTTTTTTTTTTTGTCTATTTGTCCTTCAAAACGAAATTTGTTGGCTTCAATCAGAGTGAGTTATCGTGTGTCCATTGATTCTCCTGCTGTGATTCAAGAACAGTTTCGTCATCACAGGAAGGATAATAAAAGAAGGGTTTATTAGGAGCCACCGCGGCTGGTTTTGTGTTTCCAAATGGGTGAATGAAATCAATGTGTCACCTGAGATGGCTTCATTGTCGTTGCACTGCTCCCCCGCAGTGACAGTCACTTGAACCCCGATGGGCGTGAAGCGATTAATAGAGAGTCCAACCAAGGAGAAAAGCAATCAATGAAGAATGCCAGGATCTCAGGAATCAACTTGTACTCCTTCTCCCACGCCTCAGTGGCCTTCATCGTACCGTCCACGTAGCTATGACGCACTTCTTTGTCGACATCTGCTGAAGAGTTAGAGGCGCATTCAGAGAGGATGAGTCTGGTGCTTCAGACTCACCATTCCCTCTCCGATATCAAAAGCAATTAGTTTTTCTTCTTAAATATTTTTGTTTTGCTTTTTTTCTTTTTTATTATTATAAAGGCTTGAAATTACAGATTTTTTTATGTAATTGTAGGGAGGGTCATTCGCTTTATGTGATAGCATACGCTAAGCATTTAACCTCGAATCTTACGCTCGTACCCGTAGAGCGGCACTCGCCAAAGCAGGGATGAATCCTTCTAAAATGCACTAATTGCGTTATAATAGTTATTCCTTTATGACTCCAAAAATATCCGCCTATTGGGAAGGCTACGTAGCAGTTATGATCCAAAAACAGTGTTAAGAAAATAGACTGTAAGTATGGAATTTCGAAGATTATTATGGGGCTGTAGTGGTAGCGTATATGAGTTAACGAATAAAACGCCCACAAAAACGACAAGCCTCAAAGATAACACCATTGGCGCAGCACAGGATACTTGTCATTGGCATCTATAGAAAACCCACAAGACAGAAGATTATGGCTGAAAGAACAAACTTGACTCAATCAACTGTCAATAGCGTATTAATAAACGACTTGGTATAGAAAAATTTCACAAGACTTGGGTTTATTCACTCCTACCTCAACATATCCAGGAACGAAGGAGCAACTGTCGTAAGCTTTAGGAGAGGTATCTTTCTGGTGATAAATGGAAATTTGTTGTGACTTGATGAAGCTTGGGTTTATTTAAGCGATTGTGGCAAAGCCACGAGACATTTCATACCGCTCTCGAGACGAAACAGCTGGTGCTATATTGTCGCTGGTGCTTGTCATAAAGATATACTCTAATCCGTCGTGTTGGTTCCAATGCTGCTTATTATCAGGCTAGTATCTTGGAACGAATTTATTCTGTTTTGGTACAGAAATTCCAAGCCTGTGCCAAAATACTGTAGATAAAGTCTTCATCCATCAGGGTAAGACCTCAGGGTCCTACGGCAGAGTCTTCGATTAATTTCTACGGCTCCATGAAAGCCGAGAGCGGAATTCAGGCCATTCCTTCAGCCACATTACAGCCAAGTCCCTGATGCCAGCATCATGGACTACTACTGAGGCTTTGGACTTTTAAAACGTGTACTCGGAAAACAATCTCGGGAAACATCGGTGCAAGACCATTGCAGGTCTTTGGAAAGTCACCCAAGAGGAGTGGAACGGGATTCCAGAAAGCTCTTCTACAACGGAATCTTCGATGCAGAGCGATTAAGTGTTTTAGGAATAAAGGTAGTCATAGAACATAATAGATGTTGGCGTTAGGCTTTTCGTATGTGTATTCTTTAAGTAAAAACGTAATCGTGTAAAGCGAAAGACCCTCCGCTTTATATTTTTCCTTCAGAATCAAAACGAGTGAATACAACAAATTCTTTCTACAAACTCCTAATAGTCATCTTCTTCGTAAGATATGTCCGAAAGCAAGTTATTACTGATTTGGCAAAAATAGTTTGACACTGAGGTCTTCTGGAGAAGAAGGCTAAGAAAATAAAAGGAAAGAAAATGAAGTATTTAACATCTTTTGTTGTTAAATTGAACTGTTGTAAACTGCTCGTGAATCAATGTAAAGATAATGCGATGTTGTGTATTACTGTAATTCCTTATGTTATTGTAAGTACAAATATCAGTTTAATTTTTTTAAGTATTAATTTCACTAATTGCTTTCTTTTGTTCATATTGTCAGTACTTCTGTCAGGTAGACTTTCAGTCGAACTTAAATTGTGAGTTCCTTCTGCGGCAACCTTTCTTTCGTGATCGCAACTAAAATTTAAATCCTCTATTTTTTTCGAAAAATTATCGTAATCTACATAAATACAAAATTATAAATGTGAATCAAAATTAATATCAGAGCAGCCTTCATCAACTCGTTTTGACAGAAATAAATATTTGAATCTAACGCGAAGTATAGGCACGTTTTGCGTTTGTTGTTTTGTTTCTTTTATACCTCAAAAGGCAGTTAATATTGTAAATTACTGCTAGATATCTTAAATGTCTAGCAAAAACAATGGTTATTATTCTAGAAAACACACAAAATCTACTTTGAAAATAAAAATTCTGTTAGGCTTCAAGCTTGGACCATTCTTAATTATAATTCATGTAATGTTTTTGAAAATCCAAAATTTTTCAAATATTTTTATCTTTTTTTACTTAATAAAGCACAGATAAACTAAAATAAAATAAAGACAGACTTCATTAATGTTAAAAGTCGATGAAAAACATTAGAAATTGAAAATAGCAAAAATCAAGAAAAAAACAAAAACAAAACCCTTATTCATCACCGAAAGACCATTTGTAATAAAATTAATGGTAGGCAAACAGTGATGATAGGCTGTATCTATCGTTAATCTTCCTAGCTCAATTAATTGTTAATTTATCGTCGTGAGGATACTTTAAAGCTAACCAACAATGGTGAGTTTTAGCCTCAAGCACATTTAGTTCAATTTATAGCAAATCAATAAATTTCAAATTAGATCGTACAGTTTCTCAGACGGAAAATTTATGTGTGGTTACTTTAAATGCAGTACACAGCAAGTGGTTTTTAATCTTTAACAGTTTGATGGAACAATTAACTTCAGTTTGTTCTAATATGGAACATTTTGCATTTTATACTGACTTTATAGTGTCACCTTTCGAGGATAAGTCGTTTTGGATTTATCGTAATTGCGCACTCAACGAGAATGTTTGATGAAAGTTCACATTTTTATTAATTACAAATGTGATATATACCCTACGTGTGCAAATTCCTTTCAAGTCTACAAGGTGGTTTATTAGAAAGCTTCGTTAGCTAAAAGAGAACACACTAGCGCAAGTATTTTTAAATGATCTACGGAGATCCAACTAAGGTGATTTTTTTTTATTTACAAGAGGATATCAGCAAAATTATTTGTTTATCTCAAAGAAAAATAATCAACGAAGAGATATCAGGTGAATACGACGGCCAGATGATAAATAACTTCCTGCCAGTCTATGTCTTTTTGAAAGTGAAAAATGTAAAACTACCAGCGTCTTAAATTAAAAAATATATACAGGGGCGGGGAGTTATTATTCACTTTACTATTTTGCATTTCATATTTCTTTTTTTAATGATTTTTAGGCAAATAATTAGGACTGGTAATTTAACAACCACCAGCAAATGTGATGCTCTCTTTTTTTGATTTTGTGGGTTTTGGGTAAATGCAAGAGCAACTAACATTTCATTTTCATGGGTAGTAACTCTGACAGGTCGACCTCCCTGGCGCATTACAGATGGACCCTGTCTGATGAAATTCATCGCGTATTCTGTAAATTATTAGCCTTCTTGATGAGGGTGTATCAAATTCTTCACTCCATTTTTGTCGAACCTTTTTAGCATTCCGTCTTAAATAATGTTTTATTATATAATATTAGTGGTTGGTTAAATTTCCAGTCCTAATTATCTATTAAAAATATAAAACAAAATAAAGGAATAAAGTTAAAAATAAAATAGTAGGTATTCGACTGTATATCTACTTTCGCACCTCCGCATAAGCTTATATAGTTTACGCAAATTCAATATTATATTTTTTATTTTTGCTCTTTAATTGTTGACATTTGTCTTCATTTTTCTTCCTGAACAAATCCAGATTAATAAAATTTTATTTTATGCTTCTCCGAGCAATAATTGATTTTACTGAGCTTAATAACTGAAAATCTGTATGTCCGGTGTCTGCATTTTTGTCAATAGTAGATGTGTCCTGAGCTGATGAACTCCCAAAATATGACTGATCAATCCTGGTATCACTATCATAGGTTTTATCCATAGGTTGATGATATTCGTCTGTTAACATTCAGCACTATTCTGGATATTTATTTTCACTGGATTTCAAAACGTTAAGGCTTATGTCCTTAGCCAAATCATACACGTCTGCATCTTTCGGGGATTAATATAATAATCAACGCACTCGTCGATATAATCAAATTATCATGTTCATTCTTGCTCGTGCAGAATGAATCGCGCTATCCCTTCTCACGTGCAGGTCATAATCTTATTAACAACTGTCGAAAAATAATTTCAAGCAAATGACTAAAAATAAACAATAAATATTGCTTTGCTTGTACTTTTAATCATTATTTTTCTAACAAGATCTAACAAATCTGTAGAGACGAGTCTATCGCAATAAAACTACTAAGTTACATCACAGCAGTGAAACAAGGAAATTGAAGCGTATTTTTTTTTCTTTAAAAACGCTAAGAAAATTTATTTTTGAATGCCAGCACATAAATTTCTTAAATTATATTTTCTTGTGAATTTATTATTGCTTATTTTAGTTTGGAGGTTCCATGTTGAGTCCGACAAAGAGATATATTCTTATTGCAATAATCAACCTAGTATCAAACATTTTTAAGAAATATTTTCTAAAGCCGAAAAGATGGCAGTTATGGATGCCCATTCCCCCCTTTTTTTTTTAATTTTGAAGTTAACTTCGTAATGACTAGAATTTGAGTGTTTTTGGCTATTAACTTGATAAATGTATCTGAAAGGAATTAAAAATTCCATTAGGAAGCATCTTTGGCCATCATTATTAACGCGCCAATTGCAAAACGAGTGTCTTTTGTGGGGCTTATTAATTTCTTCTCTTGTGAAATCGCCATCGATATGCTTCTATCGATTGTTGATGGCACCGTTCTTTTTGTCCATTAGCCGTAAATGACGTTTGCTGTCAGCACATTTCGTGTCTCCACATTGCGTTCCCACCACAGCCAATATCGACAAATCTGTAAAATCCAGTAAATTATCGTTTAAGGGCTTCAGTCACTTTTTTTCTTTATTATTATTCCCTTTTAGGAATGTTTTATTTTTATGGAATTTTAGTATTTTTAAACGGAAATACAATAATCAGTTTTAAAAAAAAGAATATAATTTTTGTAGATCGACATAATAAAAAATAAAAATAAAATAGTAATATTTTTTTTTGGTCAATTTTGTTTCAGTCAGCAAAAATGGAATCTCTGTTTTGTCAGTCATTTGATTACGTTGAAATGTTTTTTTCCTAAAACCAAAATGTGATTTTGATTAATAAAATATCAAGTTCAAAAGAAATCATTGATTTTCCTACAAGAATGGCCTCAAAAATATGTCTTTTCCTCCATTTGTCTATAACTCTACCAACAACAATTTTTCTATAATTCAAATTTAAATTTTGCAAAAATAAAAAATTTCTGTCTATACGATTACAGAAGGGGCTTACCACGCCAATTACCACTTGTTAAAAAACAAACCCAAAGCCTAGGCACCTACTCTTTTTAAGCAGGTGCATAGGCTTTGTGTTTGTTTTTTAACAGTAATGAACAGTGCACGTAAAGTTTTATTTAATTATTACCACTTCTTACTAAATTTTCCAAGTATCTCAGCGACAGCTATTCTTGAAAAACTGAATTTAATAGTCAACTGTTCAAAGAATGAAAGTAATGCGATATTGATATTATTGTAATTTTTAAATATTTTGGGCATAACACATATTACTATTGTAAATACAAATACGAAAATTATCAATATTACATTTCAAATGACTTGTTTTATTCTTGTTTTAAAGAACTTATGTCACACGTACTTCCAGGAGTTAAAGAGTTATGTCTATGTCCTTTTAAGGAAAAGTTTCTCTGTGACATCAACTGTAATACGTTATGAAATTAATTGAAAGTTTACTAGTAAGAAATCGTAGAAACGAACAATTTAAATAGATGTGATGGTGTTGAAATTGATGACACGCTAGTAAATTTAGATATTGGTTTAATAAATAAAATCTAAATTCTTGTAAAACAATAGAATTTAAAGAAAAAACTTGATTATTGTATGTATTATGTAACATCACCTATTTGTAAAATTCAATTGTTAATTTATTTTTTTTTTGGTTATTGTTATTATTGTAAACTGTTATATGAATCAGATCTTAATAACATGTTCTCGCATTTTATTATGAACTTAATTGTTTTATCTTGAATGTTGTAAAAGCTTGAAGAAAGAGCATTCTTTTCCGAAAATTAGCAACATTAAATATTATTTGCAATTCGAGTGATGATGTTTTCTTTTTAACTAATGAAATTGTCCACTTAATTAAATGGTGTTTTTTCAAGTCTCAAGAAAAATACTGAAATTTCGAAAATAAAATTAGAAAATAATTTCAATATTGAATTCATCAATATTATCCAGCTTTTACAACTTGTGGAATCGTAATAATTTCATGTGAGGGAAACTGTTTAGTCCTTTTTTTTTATTGTATTATATATTTTTTTTAAATATATGTATATATAATAATTTACAAAAAGACTTTAATTTTAAATCGATTTATCTTTTTTTAAAACTGTATTTATTTAAGGAATTTTTACCGAGATAAGTATTATGTACAGGGAACACCGGAAAAATGTTACATGATGTCGTATTTTTTCTTATGCTTCTTTAACGTTTAGTCCATAATTGAATGCATTTAATGTTATATAAATACATCCTTTATTCTTTCTGTTATCCGTTTTGTTCAATCGTTTACATTCTTTTTTCAGTGGAACCAAATTCTCCGCCAAACTTTATTGACATCGCCGACACGAGGCCGTATTCGAACCAGAACCTCTACGTTCAACCTCCTACAAGAGGGGACGGTTACAGGTCACCTCAATCACCTAATGAAGACAAGAATAATCTCACAAGGTAAGAACTCATTAATTCTCATATTTATTATTATTACTATTATTATTATTATTTTGATTCTTAAATTGTTCTTTAGCTTCAAATCTATTGTTATAGGTTTTGTTATTCATCAACTGACCTATAAGATATTCTGTAAACTATTAATATATTATCTTATTAGATTTATTTTTTTATATTATATATTGTATATATTCTGCATTATTTAACTTCCTGTTGATGGGAGCCTGCACCTCCTAACGGGACTTGATTGTAAATTAAGTAATAAAAAAATATTACTATTATTATTATTATTATAAAGACAATTTAAATCAAGTCAGTTATTATAAAGAAAAACTTTCATAACTTCATTTAAAGTATGTATACACACTGTAAATACTCCTGTAACAACTGTTTAGTCATGATATTTTGTTATCTCTTAGCGAGATAACTTCATCAGATGATAAAGAAAAGGATAAAGATAGGGATATATGAATTTAATGATGAATTTAAAGAAGAGGGATACATTATCCCTTAATCCCTTTCTTTATCATCTGATGAAGTTATCTCGCTAAGAGATAACAAAATATCATGAATAAACAGTTGTTACAGGAGTACTTAAGGTGTGTGTATATATATTTTAAAGTCAGTTAAAAATTAAGAAAAAGATAAATTAAGAAAATTTATTGTAGTACCTGCAAATAAGGTTAGAGCAACAACATTACTGCACTTGAAATTCCTTGTTGAAGGTGACGACAGGCTTACGAAACGTGGTTTATTAATATTTTACAGAACTATTTAGCTTTATTTAGTCCTATTTAAGCCCAAAACATAGAAAACAGGAAAGAAAGTTTCCTTTTCATGCATCAACAACAACATTTAAAAGTTTGTTCAAAGCCAACTAATAATATTCATAATAAATAATAAAACAGTAGCTCCTTCTTTGAACATAAATAACTCAAAGCCAATTCAATTTGGTTACATTCTTAAATCTTTCATTATTAATTTTTTGATCAAATTCTGTTTGTTGTTGTTTTGTTTGTTTCTTTACAATTTTAATTCTTTTTGAAAATGCTTAAATAAAGGCTTACCAAGAGTTTATCGTTCTTTGAGATTTGTTTTGAAGAAGAAAGCCACATCAGATGCAGATTACAATAAAAATGAGACTGATTGTAATATATAAAATGTAAACATTATAAATCATTATAATGTTTTGTTTTATTTTTTTCTAGTTTTTAATTATTAATGTCCTGACCAAGCAGTTCAGGTCACTGCAAACCTTTTATTTCTTTTATACATTTCTTTCAATGCACCTAAAATTATGAAAATTTAAATATGAACTTGTGACGCATCTGGGATTTCTGTTTTCTTGTTTTAATTTTCAAAATATTCTGCAATAAATTAAATTAAAATTCAGAAACAGCCAATTTACGGGAGGGTTTTCGATGTATTTTTCGGTATTTTCAACTCAAAAAACTTGGACGAAAACCTGTAACGATAAAGAATTCGCAAAATAATGTGTTGTATCTAAAATATTATTACTGCAATAGTTATTTTTAAAAAAAATAAATAAATAAAAACTGTGATTTTTAAAATTGTTTTAGATTAAATTATTTATTTTACTTGCTATTACATAATCGTAATAAAAAAGTTTTCATTAAAGGCTTTCTAAATATCATGCAAATTTATTTGATGCTGTTCGTTTCCAAAAATAAATTTGTTTTGAAGCATTTTTTTTTTTAGAGAAATATATTTTAAAAGAATTAACAAAAATCTATTTCTATAAAAAAAAAAATCCTTCAAACAAATTTATTTTTGAAACGAATGGTCCCCCCCCCCCTCCCGTCAAAAAAAAAATTGACTCTTTTTGAATTTAAATTTACAGGATGTTTTGAAAATTAAAAACAAGAAATGTAAATTCCAGATGCTTCACAAGTTCATATTTAAATTTTCAGGATTTTAGGTGCATTGGTAAAAGAAATATAAGGTTTGCAGTCCCCTGAATTGCTTGAGTCGGACCTTAAAGTAATACTGTGTTTTGTTAGTGTTGTAATATCATTATGATATCCGGTGTTTGAGTAGTAATAGGATATTGTTTAATGTTTTGGACACTAGAGGTCGACACATTAGCTATGGCGGTAC
Source organism: Thereuonema tuberculata (assembly GCA_023159025.1). NCBI lineage: Eukaryota > Metazoa > Arthropoda > Chilopoda > Scutigeromorpha > Scutigeridae > Thereuonema > Thereuonema tuberculata. The sequence goes on along the minus strand of JAFIDM010003189.1, from coordinate 27,421,725 downwards.
ACAACTAGGATGACCATATGTAACTGTACAACACTTGAAAATTCGAATCAATATTTTGTTAACTATGATAATAAATCAGTGTTTATTTAAACCCAACAGAACATTATTAATCCTACTATATAACAGTTGGCCTATTGTGCTTGGATTTCTTTTAACCTAGTTTGCTTAGAAAAATGAGACACTTAATTCAGTAGGCTTTATGTAGGTTTTATGACATCCACCCATTCCACCAAAAACGAAAAAAGAAATTTTGAGCCATCATGTTGGCAGATGTGTTCACATAAAAGAGACATCGAGCTTTTTGTAGGAGCATTTTCCCATGAGGGTTCTACTGTGAAGAATTATTCACAATAAACATGAATATTTATTAATAAATAAAAGAAGTTTAACGTGCCGGAATAATTCAAAGTTAGGTATCAAACCACGGCACTTAGCTAAAGTTAGGATTCGCACCTTGAGTTGTCATCGGGAAGAGACTGGGACGGACCGTTTCGTCAACTCAAGGTGCGAATCCTAACTTTAGCTAAGTGCCGTGGTTTGATACCTAACTATGAATATTTATATCCCCCTCCAAAAAAAAAATTAAGGGAATATTTACGTTTGCAATATTTAGAAAATATTACAATTTAGAAATACGAGGAAACTTTTCCATTTGATTGTTTTTCACGATCTTAAAAAGAATGAAAAATAAAAACGTACGGAGAGTAACCTTCATTATCACGCGTTTGACAAAGGAGTGTAGACCACTTTGAAAGTACTTGTGTTTTAAATATATATATACGACCGGAGGTCTATTGTACTATCCCACGGAAATATGTACAGATGGAGAGAAAGACTGAGAAAGTATGGTGGGAGAAGTGCAGGGGAAACGGGAGAACCCCGATAAAACCTGCCCAGCGCGGATCGTCCATCATCACCAAACCCACATGAGAACCGAACCCCGGTACTCAGAGATGAGAGGCCGATGTCACAGCGACAACGCCAACCGCGCGGCCTTATATATATATATAAGTTTATTGTAAAGGGTGTTGGCCACAATTCAGCTGTTAATAACACCTTAAAATTCTTTCCGAAATTTCATTTTTTATTGCATTATTTATCTAATCATAAAAAATTAACTTAAAAACATCTGACTTAATCTAATATTTATTTTGTATTTTTTTTTTTTGTTGATAACTTTAAAATTCTGCAACAACATGTTACACTCGACAATCAGACTTAATGAGGTTTTTTTTGTTTGTTTGTTATAAAATTAATAAAACAAAAATACAAACGACTTGTCTTGTTCTCTTTTATCTTTTCCTAGTAATTGAACGAATGATTTGAAATTAAAACCACTCGAATGAAAGAAGAGCTGTTGAATGGCTTCTGCTTTTGAAGCCCCTCCAATTCTGCTCCGTTTAATTTCCTATTTCTGTGAGGTTTCAATGATTTTAGTGAAAAGGCGAAGTTAACAAAAGAACAGAGATACACGAAATGTAAAGTTCAGTTAAAAAAATGTAAGTTATTCAATTCCGAAGATTTATTCAGACTTTTCAACTTTGTTGTATTTTATTAAAGTATAGGGAAAAAAAAATCTATGTAACTACATAATTCTAATTTATTTCCTGAAAACGATTACGTACAGAATCTTTGCTGAAGGTTTTCAAGTGAAATTTAAGGAGAAACAGTAAATTCGTTAAGGAAATTGCAGACATTGTAGACATTGTTGGCAGATGGAACAACTGTTTCACAATTGTTATTGCTCGTCAGCTGACATTAGCCTACCAATTTAATATTAAAACAATAATTGTGCCCTCAAAAGAACTGAAAATATAACTTTTAAAAAGAATTAAGCGCTAGTACAGTTTATTAAAATTTAGATTCTAAGTTGCAAAGCTGGAACATAATTAAGTTAATATCTGTGATTAAAGCGAAGCGAGCGGTGCATCTTTCTGTTGGCACTTTTTACTTAAACACTGATAATCATAGCAAATCTCAATCTCCACTGAATACGGCACGAAAATAGAGGATATTGGGAGTCCGACATTAAAAAATATAGGCCTTAGCCTTGAAGAATATTCGCTTGAAAAATACGTTTTTCCACACGTAGCCGGCACCCGAAAGAAATGGATGAAGTGCAAGGTTTCAGCAATTACACTACCGATGACGTGAAATTGACAGGATGTATATAGTAATGGTCATGGAGGTCAATGCTGTGGAAAAAAAGAACAGACATAAGGCATTTAGTCCTGAAAAGACGTCTGAATATTTTTTTTCTTGAGCAACAGTCGCAAAGACATCAGCATTTAACATCTACAAACAAAAATGAGATAATCTGGGAAAATCATAATTATAATGAAAGAAATGTAAATATTAGGTCTGGTATCGCCACCAATATTTAGTTTGAATGTTTTGTAAACTACAAAAATTAATAGAAAGCAAGTTTAACGTCCGTAATCATTTCGCGCGGCGAGCCAAACGTCAACGAGTAGATTCTGCTGATGATTCCCCAATAAGGATGAAGCAATTGTACAGAATTCTCGTTGATGTTGGCTCTATGGGCGAAGGCATATTTATTGTCCGGTTGGCGATTTCTCTCCATTTATGAATGATTACGGACGTTAAACTTGCTTTCTATTGAATTTTTCAATTTGCCTCTTTGTGATTAATTTCCTTAGTGCCTTTCAGTGAGAGGACAAGGGGTTAATATTGTGGATCTTTCAGGATCATTTTTTATTTTATTGTTGTTTATCCCGGCGGGCCATTCGCGGGATCGCATTTGCTTTGGGTAGAGCTTTCGCGCGGCGAGCCAAACATCAACGAGTAGATTCTGCTGATGAGTCCCCAATAAGGACGAAACAATTGTACAGAATTCTCGTTGATGTTGGCTCTATGGGCGAAGGCATATTTATTGTCCGGTTGGCGATTTCTCTCCATTTACAAAAATTAATGTTAAAAGAAATCCTTAATACCAAACACCAGTGATCGTCCGTGTCCTAATGAATGTTGGTTTTTGCGCGACTTGGTCCTTTTCTTGCAGACACTCGTTGTTTCGCTTTAGTTTCTGAGCAACAACTATACGCTACTACTGCCATCTGTTGCCGGCAAATTAAAGCGAAGCGACAATTATTCACAGAGAAACGACTACCTAGCACACAGAGCTGCATCTCAGCAAGTTTTCCACGACGAATGTATCCGAAAAACTTGTTAATTCTGTGATTTCTTCATTTTCTACAATATTGTACTCCCCTTAATAGGAATGTGATTTTATCCTTGTTATTAGAAAACCGTTACGACTGTATTCGATGCCCCTGAGGGAATTTGCCAACTGGAACCTAATGCATTTCAATGGGGAGTAGCCGTAACTTCATTGTTAACCAGTTGGGGAACTTAATTTGACCGTGTACTGACCACATTCGCTATTCCAGACAAATGGTTTGAGAGATTGCAGTGGTTTTCGTAATGAGATTCTTACTCTGTTCGTGGTTGATTCCTTCACGTTCTTTAAACGCTGGTGGAGGCGGAGCATTGATCGTCCTTTGTTTGAAGAAGACAAGTTTGAATTTAAAAAAGCGTCTTTAAAAGTCTTAGGTCTTAGAATAGCTATGTTTATGGGCTTACGAATCTCACAATTTACTCTTATTAATAAGAAGAATGGAGGTTGCTTTAAGACTTTCCGTTCGTTGCAGACATCGCTAAAGTTAATAGCACAGACCTTAGTTTAAGAGGAACATTTCTTAAAAGTTCTTTCTTCTCTTTTCTTTTTTTTTTGGTTAGTCTTATATTTATCAAAATTCAAAGATTTTATGAATGACGCTGTAGGAGGATACAATTTCGATTTACACTGAAATGCCAAAAACAAAACAAAACTGGGAAGGGCTCTGCATGTCCATTTCATGCCACTACTCCCTTCCAGTTAATAGAATCGTTCTCAAAGGATGTGCATGTAATGCAGATATCTCCGCAATCTCAAGTAGTAGCATTCGAGCTCCTGTGGTAGCTTATCAGGACTTAAGCGATTTCGAAAGAGGTATGATTGCAGGGGCCCAGCAGATGGGTCATTCCATCTCTGAAATTATGGCAATAACAATTTCAAGCGTGTCTCTGGATTATACAAAGTCGAGGAAAACATCCAGCGTGCGAGACCCGTGAGGCCGAAAAAAAAAGTCCTTAACAAACCCGCATCGTAACATCCGACCCACCTGCAACATAACCGCAAATGCAATGTTCCCTGTGTTCTATAGGGTTCCAGAGGTGTCGGCCATTGCTGACCACACAACACAAGGCTCTACACCTCGCCAGGGCTCGGGAACACCGGCACTAAACTCTAAATGACCGGAAATGTGTGACCTGATCCGACAGAACACGGTTCCGACTGTTCGGGCACACGGGCGACTCCGGATATCGCAAAACCCTATACAATACTAAATCCTGCATGCCTAGGGCGGCGGTGGCTCTGTTACGTGTCGGGTGTATTCAGCATATTTCACCCCTCTTACGTCTGCAGATCTCTTGTGACTGGTAGCCGCTACATCACCATTTCCATCCGTTTATGTCCTGTATTTATCCTGATGGGTACGGCCTCTTTCAACAAGACAATACATCATCGCACAAGGCCACAGTCACCCGATTATGAGGAGGAGGAGCATTCCACTGCGTTTGCCGTCATGTCTTGGCCTCCGTGTTCGCAGGATTTAAATGCCATCGAACATATGTGAGATGCACTTCAACGTATGTCACTGCCAGGAATCTTCCAGCAGCGAACATTACGGAATTGCTGTGCAGGATGCAAGATGTGGACTAACTCCACAGTGCTAAAGAGCGCTCGTGGAGATAGGTCGTGATCGCGGAAGAGGACCTACTCTGTATTTGACAGGCATCCCCAGTTTTTTTGTTTTTTTTTTGGCTCTTCGGTGTATGGTATTTGATGAACTCTTTCTGAAATTGAAAGTGAGTTTAATCTTGAATACCATTAGGTTTTATGTAATAAGGAGAGCAGTGATAATCAACAGGACTGTGTTCTACACTATAAAGTAGAATGTCAACATACTGTAGAATGAAAGTAGAAAAAGCAATTTTGTATTTCATTTTGCCATTTTGAATGACAACGAGGTTTTTTTTTTCAGGGTGGGCCAAGTTAGAAACAATAAGAAAAGAGAGAGAGGGAAAAGAAAAAGCCTTTTGTAAATTTCCGGGAGATGGAGATGGGAAAAAAGAAAGAAAACAGGGTCTGTTTTGATATATTTTGATATTTCGGGCTGTTCCCTTAAGTACGTCTATGAATAGTACGTAGCTAAACAGTAAGATCTTCTAAAGGTGGAAAAATCTAATTCACAACGAAAGGGACGTAATTATTGCAATCATACAGAATTGAAATAGATAAGCGGGCGCATAAAATTGATAAAAAAGCCTGAATGTTTATTAACTACAATAAATGGCTGTTCATAAGTGGCTGATCCTGGCTGATGAAACAGCTGTCTCGGGTGCCTCTTGTGAATAAATAATTTACTATTATTTATTATTTTAGATAAAATAATATTAAATTTTATTTTGATAATAAAACATATTTTTGTTGTTCAGTGCGTTAAAAGAAAAACTTAAAATTACAATTTGTTTGTTTTCATTCTAAACAATGAAAATTAAAATAAAATAGGCTTAATCATTACCGAAACAAAATCTTGCAAATCTCGTGAGGAATAAGTTCAAACTTGTACAAGTTTGGAATTTTTCAACTGCATAATAATGTGAGATGAATTGACGAAAGTTTGTTCCGCTGTGCAGTTAAATAACAAGCTTATTTCAGCCACTCTGCACCTTAATCCTGTCTGATTCGTATTGATTTTTACTGAAACGAAGTTAAAAACGGAATTTGTCTGTTTTTTTTATTTAAAGTCAATATTTTTTTTTAACGTCTCTTGGATGAATATTTCGAGTTTTACGTTTTTCTGTGTTTTGGTTGTTTTCATTATAAACAGCAGTATTTTTAAAAAAAAAAAAAAGTCAAAAGTGGTGCATTTGTGTGAATGCCTCTTCCAAAAACAATACATTTAGAAAGCTGAAATTAAGCGCGAGAATTTGTATCCATGATTTAGTTTAACAAATTTCCCCAGATTCCTTCTGTAAACCAATTAACTGCATAACTGATCAACACACACAAGTCGAATTACCAATCATTCACCAGGAGTTTATATTGTAACGGAAAGATAAACAAAAGATTGCAACAAACCCGTCTGTGTTTAGATTATTATTATTAATTCTTGCACACGTCTTTACATTTGGCAATATGTGCTTTGGTCTTTGACCTGCCATATTGTCTTTGCTGGGGAAACCAAAGGCTGGAAACTTTTACGTAATAATAATAATAATATTATGCACAACTCCAGAAGGCTGTGATACTCAACACAACACGCATAGTTAGAAAATTTACGGACACAACCACACATCCCTAATCATTCTTACACAATTTTCTTTTTTTACACTTCACAAAATGTGCTTTGCTCCTTAACCCGCCATTTTGTCTTTGCTGGGAAAACCCAAGGTTGGAAACTTTTACATAATAATAATAATAATTAACAGGACTATGAAAATCTAACTGAAATAAAATGAATGAATGAATTCTTATTACTAATTTTGTTGTTATTTTGTAATTTTTGTAATTCGCTATTATTTGCCCAAGCAAGAACCAAAAAGTAGTTCTTAAGACTTTCGGCAGGATACTGTACTAATCATTAAAGTAAGGAAAAAAAAACTCTGGTTTATGTCTTATCCAAAAAGTTTATTATTGAAAACTTATTTTATTGCAAAGAAACTCCGCAATAATCTAAATCCATAATAAAGTTTATAGCACAAAAAAAATCGATTTAATAAAGGCATAACTTCTGGCGATTCCTTTTTTAAATTTTTTTTTTCTTAAAAATTTCTCAAAAATTTCCCAAAACCAATTTTTGATAATAAAGATTTTTTTTTCTTATTCCTTATTTAACTTCGTTTTTCTTTTTCTTTTAATAATGTCTTAGTTATTTGGGATAGAATCTATTGAAACCTTCTCATGTTTTTCTTTTTATATTTGTAATGACCGAGTTGTTGTAATAATAAAAATTTTATGTAACAAATAAAAGCTCCAAAAGTCGTGAAAGAGAAATTTTATCGTCCGGGGAAATACATTCAGATATACTTCCGGGAAATCGACAGTTAGGTAAAATACAGCAGCAGCTTTTAGTGCTATTCTTAACGAAATTCAAGAAGAAGAAAAAAAGATTACTTTTCTTTAATGCTATTAAACATCTATTTTATTATCGCCCTTTTCAGTTGGGCTTTGTATAAGCGAGAAAAGAAATTTAGTCTCCGCAATTAAGAATACTGTCGAGTATATTATGGTCTACCTTCGATATAACCAAAAGTTGGTTATATCCAAGGTAGTTTACATGAATTCGGTGTTTTTTGTCTTGTTGTTTTTTACCATTGAGAAATCTTTTACAAGAACGCTGTGTAGGTATTTCAGTGCTTATTTAAATGAGAAAGAAAATAAGATGTAAATGATCTCTTATATAGTTTTGCAGTCTGTCTCTGCGCAATGCACTTCTGTAACGCAATTGAAAAATAATTTTAATTTCCTGTGAAAATAGAAATAATTTCTACAATAAGCGACGCAACAGGAATCGAACCTGCAATCTTCCGATCCGAAGTCTTATCCATTAGGCCACAACATTCAAATTATTATTGTTAAATATCTCTTATTGCGCCTTATGTGTGCGTGTGACGCAAAGAGAGAAGAGCCAGAGAGAGAAAAAAAAGTAACTCATTTATTTTAGTCTATTAGATTAAAATTTAAATTTCAATGTTCATTTATTTAGGCTACTAATAACCGCAGGCCAGACGAGCATTAGATGCAGAATCTCTACATTTTTCGACGTGAAGGAAGAAATTACAAATGATAATCTATCTCAACTAAAAGCCGTCACATTGTTATCACTTATTGTTGATGGAGCGTATATACTAGTAGTACATTAAAAGCTTAAAATAAATAAGCCTTATTTTTAAAATATTAAAATAACATCGTTTCGTAGGCTTTATCTTTAATTAAAATATCAGAAATTTTCAGTAGATACAGGGAAAGCTCAACACGAAACAATCTAATGCCACTTTTTAGTTTGCTTTCGGAAGCAAAGGAAGGCGTGTTACACGATCGTGTCGGCGTGTGCGTATAGTCGTATGTGCAATGAGTGGAGTGTTTACGGTCCGAAGTTTCTTTTAGAAGAGTAAATAGTTTCCTCGTAAATTATTTTGTTTTTCAAATCTATTTTTATTCAAATAAAGCGTGAGATTAGTTACTCTAGATTTATATTATTATTGTTAGTATTATTTAAAGTAAAATATTGAAAATACTTTCTCCAATGTTGTAAGACAGACAAAATTTCTTAAAAAAAAACAAAAAAAAAAACAGAAATTGCTAATTATTATTTTTTAATTTCTTAAGCATAGGTAATTTTATTTTAAACGGAGAATAAATATTAAAATATTTTTTACTGATCTTTTTATATGATTTTAACAGTCTAAGTGATGACCAGATGGACAGACAACATGCATTTCCTACATTTCTTATATACTTTAAAAGCAACTGAAGTAGTTCTGTTGTTTATGTCTTTTAATTTTTTTATTTAGAGAACTGTCTTCTCTTAAGTAAGCATTCCTTTCTGCTTTTAACGTCTTTGAACGCTTCATGGACCCTCAAAATACTTGGCGTAATTTTTTTTTACGATTCAGGTAATGTAAGAAAAAGGAAGTAGGGAGACAGTACACTCCCTTCCTCCTATTCTTCTGCGTTTAGTTAATGCTCTTTTGTTTCCTTTTCTTTTCTAATGACGCTTCCCATTTTTCCCTTCTTTATTCTTTCTTTCTTTTACGGCGCTGGACTGACTTGAAAGATCTTTGCTCGTTTAGCCAACTCTTCTCCCGGACGTAGCCATTATCCAAAACGAACGTGCCATGAAACTCCATTTAGAGCGAGCCGGAGTTTTGTCATAGTGCCCCCAGAGGCCGCTGCAGGAGCAGAGATCGCCATTTTTATTCCACATTTCGCCGTTGTTTTGTAGTAATCAACTGTTTTATTGTTGGATTTGGAACAGTCTGATATGATGCTTCAGGGAATAAACAATAATAAACTTCTCGAACTCATTCGTGGTTTGGTTTTTATCGATTCTCGAAAGAAAAGATTTTATTAAATTGTGAAGCAATTCCTTAAACTTTGGAATTGTTTATTATCCATTTTAGGGCTGTTGATGCCCCAATGGAAATTCTTAATTTTGATTAAATTCCTGTGTGGAATGATTAAATAATGAACTGAATTACGAGGATAAAAAAAAATACGGGAACCATTAAAAAGGGTTTAAAAGTAATTGCCAAGCTTTTTTTCTCTTTAAGTGAAATTTATCATTTATTTAGTTTTAGTAATGGAATTTTACGAAGCCGTAATTCCTAATTTGTACCAAAAATTATATCAGTAAAAGTCAATTTGTGTGTAGCGCTCTAATTTCAAAACCAAGAAATATAAACATCAAAATTGGTGCGCGCTTCATGAAGTCATAGAATAACGTTGTTGCTATTTTATTTAATTTTTTTTTTTCTAAGAAAAGAATATTAAAAAAAATATTTCGAAGAAAAACAGTAATGAAATTTCCTTGAATTATTATATTCTAAATTTTATTACATTTCTATTTTCAAAAATAAAAGTTGAACACCCCAGGCTGAAATTTAAAGTCACAATTAAAAAAATCAGATAAAAAGTCCAGACGGTTTTGTCTCGAATAGGGACGAGAGTGGATCCCCGGAGGAAGTCTCGTTCTATTCGAGATGAAATCGTCTGGACTTTAACTGTTTTTTTTTAGTCTAGTGTGTTCGTCTTTTTATGTTTTAAATTAAATACAGCACACGTTAATATTATGCTTATTACTTTCTATTCTTTTTGTGCATTTTACCGTAAGCTTATGAATTCGATTTCGCAGCGGTTCCCATTGTTAACAGGGAACTTATTCGAAATCAAAACCTGAATCAAGCTCTTACTTTGGTGCCATTTGAATTTATTCTTTTCAATATTGACTCGTACAAACTGATAATTAAAGCAAAATATTTGATCGGATGAACTTAACCCTGTTTTTTTGGTCATCAGCAACTTTACTTGGTTTATTGAAACGCAATAACACTAATAACATGAGTTATCATCCCTCAGACAATAATCGTGAGTGTATGAATTTCAATGAGCTTGCCACACCCTTTGTTTGTAATTCATTTATTAATTGAGGTAATTCATTGGATGGAACCATGACTTCATTGGGTCAACTTCCATTTAGGCTTAAATTTAGTTGTGAATCATTCACAGGCTTACAGCTTTCAAATTAGTTTATAACATAATTACTTTTTTTTTTTGTCTTTTTTTGTCTTTTTTATTTATCCATGAGTTGAATATCCATAAGAATCTATTGCTTTATTAGAAATAAAATAAAATCAGTGAGGAGTCTTGAGTAAAATAAAATGTAACTTTTCTATTATAAATTTGTAGAAAGTTCTCAATAGAACTTCGAAAACTTGAATTGTTTGCATTAATTTTAAACTTCGTAGGAAGCTTATAAATTTGACTTTCAAAGTCAGATATTAGTAGTAATTTTTTTTTTACTTGATTATAAAAGATCTAAGTAATTTTGGACTTAGCATTAATTGTCATTAAAAAAAAAAAAAATGTTTATATGTGTGGTGACTTTAGGTGATATTGAAGCCGAGTTCCGCGACCGTCGTCTAATGTGGTAGCACCACGGAAAGATGGACAGGCGGAGAGAAACATTGAGAAAAAAATGGTTGAAGTAGTGCAGGGTAAACGGAAGGACCCAGAGAAAACCTACCAAGTAGAACTAAACGATTTGAAAGAATGTCTTTTAATTCTTGAACCGCCTTCTCTGTCTTTTATTTTTATTGTTTTCTTTTTCTTTTTTGCCGTCTACCTTCTAGTTACAATACATTGAATATTTCAATTGAAGGCATTAAAGCTACAATTTTTAACTTCAGTACAATAAATAATTAAGATATCCCAACGAAAATCACTTCACACATTCGCTTAATACTTATCCTAGATATTAATCGTCTATTTATCCAAATATTTCGTAACCTAATCCTGGATTACGTCCAATTGAATCCAATTAAGTTGTGACCTGAGCTAATGCTAATGTTATTTGGAGAACAGCTGAACTGTTATGAATGTTGGTTGCAGTAATGCAGAAATGAATTTATTATTTTGATAACATCAGTTTGAAAAACACAATAATTGATTCCGAACCTAATTTTCATTGTTCTTTCTTAGCTTTACTTTAAATGTTAAGTGATCTTTATATTTTACTGATATTAAATTTGGTGTTTACTTTTAAGGGCTTCTCAACCTACATTACAATTTCAGTGAAAAACCATATGTATAAAATATTTACACTTTTACTTGAAGTTCCATGATGTTACTTTTATTATGATTAATTCTTTTAAATTGTTTATCACGGATGACTCATAAATTTCGTTTTTGGTTTCTTACTCTCTTTAAGTTTCCACGAAAGATTAAAAAAAAAGAAAACAGGTTATCTGCTTGTCTGTAGATATGTCTGGAAGCTGGCAATTGTTTCCCTGACTTATTAGACCCGTAGACCATAACTAGTTCTCTCTGCTTTCCCCAGTTTGTCGGCAATTCGTCCCGAGAGGACCCCAGCGAAATGGTATTCGGCAACGGCGTGGTAATTAGTTCTCGCGGGGACGACGAGATTCATTACCCGGCAACCGAATTTGACCGACGGTGAAATTCCCGTAATGAGTTATTACTCTTAAGGTGCGAGGGGGGCGTATTTACCTTTTGACATTAGCGGATGCTGTAAGAAGGAATTAAGGAATCCGTCAGCCCCCCCCTCCCCCAGGAACAGACAAAATGGAGTTTTCGTAATAAACAGGAAACAGCCAAAAACGGAAAACACGGATTTTAAAAGATTTTTTTCAAAGTGGAAGCCAAGATAAAGCCTCCCTCTAAGAGTAACAAAATGCTGTTTTCTCTCCGAAGTTTAGGATTTAACATTTAAAAAAAAAAGCTAATTACGTATTTTGAAATATAAAAAAATCAATTTTACAGAAATTTGAGGTTGTAACGAATAACTTTAAAAGCAATGAGAATATTAAAGTTTTTTCATACAAAATGTTGATTCAATTTTGATTAATCACTTTACAAACTATTCGTAATCTGTTACCTGCAAAATACTGGTTTGCAAAGTGCATTTCCTAATTAAGTTAATAAAGTGGATGAACCTCTGAAGGAGTTGTCTGGTCTCTCTGAATGTGATTTTGTATTCATTGGTTCTGTGCTTTTTAATCTGTGAAAATAAATTAAGCCTCGAATAGTAATCAGGTCGAAGGCAGGATGAAAAAAAAAAAAAGCAGTATTGTTGTTCTTTTCTTATCTACACTTAGAGGAAACTGCTATTAATGGACCATTTAAGTGATGTCGTCACAACCTACGTCACGGTTCAAAGAGCCAGTTGCTAGGCTGGATTGAACTGAATTAGTTACGACCAAGCAGGTGTTAATTTGATTTTTCTTTGAGAAAAGCCCCCAAAATAATAAAAAATTATCAGAATGCATTTTTAAGACTTCAAGAAAGCCCATCTTAGGTTTTTTTCCCCTTATTTTTGTGAATTTTAGGAGAAATATTAAAACAAAAAAGCTGTGTTTAGCATATTTTTGAGGTTCAGACTGCCATAGATTACCTCGCACCCGATGTCGAGAGCTTCTGATTGGTTAAATCAAAAGCCACTCTCCAGTAGCAAAGTACTGATCTGACGTACTGAAGCTCATTTCAGAAATAGGATTCAGAAATAGAAGAATAAATAATTTTATATTCGCCAACAATTATTCTTTGAACTGTGACGAAGTTTGTGACGACAAACGGCCTGTACCGAATTTCATCCATTTAATACTTAAAGAATTAGTTGCAGATTCTGAAAGCAAACGTTATAATTGGAGACCGTTAATCTTTTTTTATTATACTACATTAAGAAGCACAGAGTTTGGAATCTCCGCCTGTGAGGGGCTTTGCTTTCCTGCATGACATTGATGACTACTATTTGATAAACTAGTAAACATTGTTGTAAGTTTTTGAATAAAAATGACTGAATGCTTACTAGAACTTCCTAAAAGAACCTACAGTCTTCTTTCCTTTAAACTTTGCTTTTCTTTTTTATTCTAAGCAGTTCTGGAAAACGTTATGCGTAACATAACGAAAAAACGTTAACGAAATGTTTCAAATAGTAGTATCAGAAAAAGATTAAAAAAAGGGTAAAAAAATAATTTCATGAACATTAATTACAGTGAAATTAATGCAATTCTAATATGAATATTAATTAATAATTAATTACTACAATTATTTTGAAAACATATAAATATTATTATTAGGATTTTTCGTTATTATTATAATAACAATTATCTTTATATAATAGTAAAGTAAATAATAATTTTTAATTCGTAAATATATATATATATAAATAGATATTTTAGTGTATTAATGTACAGCATATAATGTAAATTTGTATATAAATTTTAAGAAAACTATTTAAGTAAATTATTTGTAGTTATTTTATACCTAATTATTTCATTACAACGTTAAAGTGACAAAAACGAAATTTAGATTTTTAGCGTAACAAGAAACGTAATGAATCATTTCTTTTGCTATCTCTGATTTTAAGTAGTAAAAAATAATACAAACGAAATGTCTCATTCAATTCTTGAAATTGTATTTTTTTTTTTTAATATAAAAATATATTTTTTTTCCCAATTTCTGAAAGAATGAATTAAAGTATTTGAAATTACTTATGCTGCCTTAAGCTAATTAATTTTAATAATAATAATGCTCTTGTAGATGTTAAGAGGATTAATAACCATTGTTTACGATAGAAATCAATTGTTTTGGTTCTGTGGGAATTTTGTCATCTTCTTGCGCTATTTTTTGAACAAGGGTCCACTTGGAAAAAATTTTAAATAAAAATGTTAAATCGTCTCTTGTCCTTAACTATGCAAGCCAAACTTCAAGAAGATTCATACAGCGGTTCAAAAGTTGGTACAGTCTATTTCAGAAAAAGATCAGGAGTGACGTCACTGAACCAATTTACTCAGAATCCATTAGCCCGAACCATAGTTCCATCTTTCTGTAAATATCGTACAGCAAGCAAAAGGTTTTTTTATGATGTGAAATTACTTTAATTTTATAGTGATATGTAATAAAGTGTTTAAAATTATTTTTTGTGGAAATTTTCAAACTAGTAAAAATCAATCGTGCTATTGGTTATTAAGTTGTCGAAGTACTTGACATCATGGCTACCTCCACTAGTGTCTCTTCAAATGTACTTTTTAGTTGATCGTGAAGATCAGTCTTTGCGTGGTCCTGTGATTTGACTGGCGAGAATAAAATTAAAATATATATAAATTGAACAGCATTTATTATAAACCAACAAAACTAAAAAACTGGAGAGGGAGAAAGAAAAGACAAAACAAAAAAGGCAGGTAGGAGAATCGATCCAGCGAACCTTAGAGTGAAAGACGGATGCTTAGACCATCTCACCACCACAGAATAGAGGTTCCTACGCCTGATGTCACTGTCGATCTTTTTCTGAAACTGGCTGTAGGATGGAAACGCTCACACATATACATTAGTGATTTTATGAGAATTTTTTTTATTGTATTTTATGAAAATACGCTTAGAAGAATAAAAATAAAAAACTAACAATGTTGCTTGTCAGAACTAATGAAATTCTCTTTGATTACGTAACTTCGTTGATGATGAATTTCACAAGCTATCCTTATCAAGGCTTATAAATGTTATCACGTTTATATACAATGTCAACAAAATTACATCCTATGATAACGAAGAGATTAATTTGAAATCACTCCAGATTTTATGTATGTCGCATCTAGTTATTGCTAGTTAGGGAATACGTGATTGACAGTAATGGATTCACGTCATAAACGTAAATAAATGTGATTAATTCTGAGTTACAGCAAAATTGCAAGTAAATGAATACTAAGAGAATTTAAATATTGGCTGTACTTGATGAATGTATGCAGGATATTTCGAGAATGTTACACCTAACTTTTATAAGTTTATTTTCGCTTTAATCTTCAAACTGAACTTTCTGCAAAACTTTAATAATTCTTTCAATATTTAATACCGTAACTATCTAATAAACGATAACGGATTACAATTAACTAAGCTTGCTACCAATGAAGACTTAGAAGTAAGCCCCCTAGACTTCACGGCCTAAAGTCCTATGGCTTCGTTATCATTGAAACGCCTACAACGGACTTTTTGTATCGGATCATATTCTTTGAACAGTGAATCTTTAGATGAAGATGGAATCATTGGAGTCACTTATCGGGCGCAGACATTAATATTGTTTGCTGATCTCTGGTTTTACAGCGAACTTTACTTAACGTCCTTAATTAACGAACACTTCAATAAATTTGAAATCATAAATAATAAATATAGTCAGAGCGATGTATTTAGAAACAAGTTATGAATAACTAATAGTTTGAAATAATTAATTCTGAGAAAAAAAATCAAAGTATATAAAATAATATATCTGAATATATAATAAGTATTAATAATTTCTTGAGTTGAATACTGAAGCTATTCTAATTAACTTCACATGATAAATTGTCTTAAATTTAATCTAGAATCATAAGATTCATTGCTTTCAGCCCACGCACTCCTGTTGTTTTTACCTGATACTTTATGATTATTTTAAGACAAACTTGTGTTTTTAAAGTTTAAAATGAATTTTTTTAATGCTGTGTTGCATTGTTTACTTTTAGATATAACTTGAAAATGATGTAGGTATTTTATGGTAAATGGTTACTTAATTCTAAAAAAAAAAGAAACAGTGATAAATGGTAAACCCTACCATTTACACTGCGCTTTACCATTTACCATTGTGTTTCTTTTTTTTTTAGAATAGAATTCTTATCTTTTTTTGCTTCAAAAATAAAGATGATATCCTTCGATTGTACAATTGAAGAGGCCCATGTTTTCCTGAACGACTTACTGGAAAGTTTTTATAAACAATTGCATGTACTATTACTGAAATTTAATAGCTGATTTGGAAGGATAGGTGAATGCAGACCAAGTAAATGTCTTGGTTCTTTTGCCGTAGTTTGTGGCTGCTTTCCCTCATGACTTTCCTCCAGTTGGGGAATGTCATTCATTCAACTCGAGAACATTCCATGGTGGCTAACGGTCGAGGCAGTGACCAATGACTGCAGTCATTGCTCTTCTTTTTTTTATATTTTCACGAGGCCTGAGGCTTTCATTTGGGCCAATGAGGAATTTTAGCAATAAAATAAAAAATAAAAAAAATTTCATAGAATTCTTGTTTACATTTTACTGAATTTCCACGAAAATAGATAAGATATAAAGGACAAAAACTTTGTTGTCGAAACTATGCTTACAATTTTTTGCGGTAGCACTTAAAATTAATAGACAGAGAGATCATGACAACAATTAAGCTGTTAGCCTACTTTCCAAAGTAAAATGCTACTCATGTATGTGGTAATTTTTGAACCGTTGAGTAAATCTTAAAATTTCATAAAACTTGGTTTGTTTATTCACGGACATAAGGCAATTTAGTTTAAAGATTTTCTTTCTTTTTTTTTTTTTTTTTTTCACTTGAGATTTGGGAATCATTATCGAAAAATTCGCGCATTAGGTTCACAGATGTTCTCATTGAAATGCATTTAAAAGCGAAACATGTAATTTGGAAATTCTCATTATATTCTGCAAATGTTGTAAGTTACTATTACACGGGAGTTTTTCCTTTGTAATTTTTTTTTCCCCACGACTTTAGAAAACAAAGAATAACAAACAAAAAGGAACATTTTAATGCTAATAGACTTTCAAGTTCTTCCAAGAATGCTTTGTTTAATTTATTGTAACGAAGCAGCTCTAAGAAAAACTCAAGTGGGGAAATTCTGATATTAACATCAAATCATTTTAAAAGCTTACGTTTCTCATAGACGTTGTCTTTACCAATTGGTCTATCCAGAATTTTCAGCAGACTTATGGTGATAAAATTGAAAAGCATCTTAATGTGGCAGATTTAGAAGCAATACTGCGTGTCCATTAAACCTACAATCTTAAGATATAAGACAGCCAACACACAAGACTAATTAAAATCATTATATACAATTAAAAAGTTAACATTCACAACCAGTTTCGCCTCCAATACGAGCCTTTGACGAGTGACCTTAAAAACAGAAACACTTTAAAAAAATAAGATAAACATTCCTATAGTATGTAAATACAAAACTGAACATGATGCAGTTATTATATATAATAAGATGTTTAGTTAAGATGCAATGTTATTTTAAAATATGCTGTAATGACTTCTGTTATTTTACGAATCCACTTTCTTTAAAAAAACAAATGATTGTATGTACTATAGAGGACCATGGATAACTCCGGATAATCGGTTTTTATTGCACTGTTTATCTTAATGGTTCGTGAGTTTTTTGGTCAATGTGTTTACAAAAGATGTTCTTAGCACCTGTTCGATTTTTATATTTCAAATTTTAAATTTACCAATTACAGAATTCTCTTAAAGCTTCAAGTCGAAACCTTGTGACTTGAAATTGAAATCCATTTAAATTAACTTCATGTTATTAATAATAAAGTTTAATGTTATTATTATTAAAATAATTATTATTGATATTTAAGATTTTGTTTCACATTCATCTTATTCGAGAGCTGCTTGTTTCGGTAGATTTTTATTAATTTTAATACTATTACCAACTTTGATTTTATTTTAAATTTGAAATGTCAAGTAATAAATTCACAAAATTAATATATTTTAATGTTAAACTAATGATATATGTTTCGTGGGAAACAATTATAATCGCATTACTATCCGACCATAAATATAAGTAACTGAAGGATTTATCAAAATATTATTTTGTAATTTTGTCTAATTCTGGCAATTACCTTATCACTTCTACCATTGAGAGCTATTCATTTTAATTACATGTGTCATATTCCCCTTCCGTGTTTACAATTTAATTTGAAATGTTCCAAATTAATTCGGAATTGATTAAGTTTGCCAAGTTGATCTGCAACTGAATCCAACCACGAAGGTTTCACTTTTCCTCCGGGTAAATTAATAAATTTTCAGATAAATCAATAAGCGCTTATTCGATTTAAATTCTCGGGCGAATTAAATACTTCCGGTGCGATGGACCGGCCCTTCTCAGTCCAGTCGCTTTTAAACAAGAAGTTTTGCTTCTCACTTAAATATAGGTTTTGATTAATAAAATATTGAAAACACTAAGAAAACCTAAATTGTCAATTCAGTGTTTCTCAAAGAACTTGAAACCTACTTTTCTTCTTTTAAACTTTGCTGGGGTTTCTTTAGTTTTGTTTTTTTTAAATCCCATGAAAGTAATGCAAGCGATAAGTCTTCCTTATTTTTAAATTATAACTAGACGGCTGTCCGTCGCTTCGCTCCAGAAGTCTCGCATATGTAACGGGGAAAAAAAAAACATTTTTATTTATTAAAAAGTGCAAATTACATCAAATAAACTAAAAACTAAAACTTAATTAAATTAAAATTAAAGTTTAGATTCTAAAGAATATATGCAATACAATAGTGAACTCCATTTGTAAGAGTCGGAAATTCGCACAGTTGAGTTGATCACGCCGCAATCCTCCTGTTTCCTAGCAACGTGCGAACTTCAATTGTTGCGGACGTGCGCACGCGCCGTTTTTTAATATTACAGATGCCTTCTGAATTCAAACAATATAAATTTTTAATTTTTTTGAAGATATTAATTAAATCCGCGTTACTTACTTCAGATGTCTAAATACGATAGGTTTTAATCATAGTAAAGCTCTCGCAGACATTAAGAGAATTCATCAACATTAAGTCGTTGTTTAGGGTCTAAAGCTTTTCGACGAAAATTTGTATCTTCTTCTTCTTGCACTGGTTTCTCGGCAAAAAAAGTCTAAAGTTAGATTGTTCTCTAAGTCTTGTTCAAGTTTCGTGAAAATCCATCCAGCAGATGAAACTTTTCAGACAATATGGTTTGATGCCCCATTATCCTAGAATGTAGTCTAAGAATGTTCAACATTGAGGAGTTTTAGAGGTGGACTGGAATACTTGTAATTTGAAGCTTTTTGTGAATATTCTGTTGGTCCCTTTATCACTCTGAACCATGCGAACGTCACTGTGCTAAAACTACATCAGTGAACAGAGGGCAAAAAGAGAGCTTCTGTCAGTCACACCCATGAATTTTTATATTGTGAATCTGGAGCAGCTGTTTCATCCTTATTAGGGCCCGTCAGTCAGATTTCCCCGTTTGATAAATTTACAACTCAGAAATAATAACTCCTTTCATTCAATGCGCTTTAAACCAAATATTTTCCATTTCGTAGTAGATACGGCGCTAGTTACTTAAAGCTATTATGTAGTTATTAAGGCTTGTGTTTAATTGGTGGACTTTCAATTAATTGGGTTTTGTTCTAAGAACGTGTTAGTCTCGGATATCGCTGGAGATCTACTGAATTCAATAATGGATTGCATAAGCATCAATAAGTACCTGAGAGAACTTAAGCTTACTTTACTTCAAATATTGCTTTTTTTGTTTTAGTACTTTTCTTAATTTTATAAAGTCTTGAAAGGAATACAAAAGGAAAAGTATTTGTAAACTCTCATATTTTCCGCAGTCTCATCTCAAATTTTGTATTAGCCGAAGATTATCCGAAAACGCGTAATATTACATTAATTCGCCTTAATCCAATTGATTTTACTCGAAGCACGCGCTTACTGAAAACAGATTACCCATCGGATTACTACACAATGTGAGACGTAACAGAATGTGTTGTTTGCCATCAGTGAGAGTAATTGTTTCATTTCTAATTCTTTGGAATTCTTTTGATAAAAGCCTTACCTTGAACGCTTTAATAAAAATCATCGTCTTTAATCATTTTATCCTCATTGATTCCTGCTTAGGGATTAAAGCTTTAACTTTAATCTCGTTTTGAGATACTGCCTCAAAAGTACGTAAATAAAAGAGCTCCAATGAAAATAACAAAATTATAACTTGAAGTAAATGGTACAACTTGTGAATATATCTCCATAAATATTGACCGAAGTAACCAATTTTTTTTACAAAAACAGCTGATCTGGATAAGGTAAACTCATTATATTATACATTTACGTTTAAATATTGTTTGCTCAGGTTCATTTTTCGTTAAAACATTTGTTAGTTCAGTAAATATTTTTACTGTGAAAAAATTCAGTATAAACATAATGACAAGCTTTGGCGAGATAATAAGGTCCAACTCCGTGAATAATTTTAATCGATCTATTATTTCGGAAGTTCATCTAAATGTAGTCGCAGAAACTGCCTAAAAATAGTTGTGGTTTAAAAATTTAGAAAGGATTTTCGTTATCATCGATTAATATATTTCCATTAGAAGGAAATTTTAAAAACGCACAAGACTGAGAGTTCACTGATCTGTTTTTTGAAATTGTGATATCGGGAATCCAAGATAGCTTATTTCAGGTTTCCTGACCTTCGTCAGTTGTATCCGCCCAGTATCTTGCATCTCAGTGAACTTGGGAAATAAATGAAAAGAACAAAAGGCCCATCTTGGATTCGCGGTATTACAATTTCAAAAAGCAGATCAGTGAACTCTCAGTCTTGTGCTTTTTTTAAAATTTCTTTCTCATGTTATTGTTGTATGCACGTTAAATTTATGCATTAATGTATTTCAATGGAGAGTAAGGACTCTCATTTCTGTTTTGCATTTTTTGGTCTTCCATTGCATCTGGCCTGAAAGAGTTCAATAATAACGGAAAGAAGGCGGAAAATGAACAAAGATGATAGAAACATTCACCAAAGGATTGACTTTCGGTGAGGAAGAGACGAAATGACATAGAGTTGGTGGAATGTTAGAAAACACGTATGAATGTTAGATTGTAAACAATATGGTAAACGCTTGGCTGTCACTGTTGTTGATGGTATCAGAATTATTCCAAACGAACGTTTTTCTGATGTTTAAAGAAAAAAGTTCTGTATGATGCTTCTGTAACTCTTATCAGAGTTTCTTACAGTTTTTATATATATTCACTAATCATTCGTATTATTTTATTGATTTGTTTGTTATCCAATTGTTTAAATTGGATATGAGCTTGAATATTAGCATTTACTCTGTATTCAAACATTAATAACTTCTTATTAAATTACCATAAACATCTTAGCCTTGGCGATATTTCGTCTTTTATATTTCAAAGACTTCTTCATGCCATTTACAGGAATTAACTTCATAATCTAATAGCAGAGAACGTGACATCAACCACGTTCGTTACATACTACTAATTTACAAGCCTAATTCATTGCTCAAAAATTATTCACTTATTTTAATTTTATTTTAAATTAAATGTTTATTTTTCAATGAATTAGGCTTGTAAATTACTAGTATGTAACGAACGTTGTTGATTATGACGTTCTCTGTTGTTAAATTATGAAGTTAATTCTTGTTTTGTATTTTTTTCGTCTGTAGTTTAGGATAGAAAGGTTGTTCTCTCTTCCTAAGAAATTTTTGTAACTGGCATGAAGAAATCTTTGAAATATAAAGACGAAATATCGTCAAGGCCAAGATGTTTATAGTAATTTAATAAGAAGTGATTAATGTTTGAATTTGGTATTTTAAGAAGATATAATTTGATTGCTCTGTATTATTTGTAGTGTTTCATTCAGAGTTGGAATTAAAGCCGAACACTCATTGAACCACGTGTCCGTATCCCGTAAACGGACAAATGACGTCATTCCATAAGACGTCCGTCGATTCGTGACGTTAAACTCAAGTATTCCGTCACTGTATTGAACAAGCTTGAAGATTCCCGTATTCCGTATGTGACGCAAAGTTAACGTCACCAATCAGAATGTCTCTTCCATTGAGGCAGTACGGCACACTTCTGTATTCGCAGAAAAACTTGAGTTTAACGTCACGAATCGACAGACGTCTTACGGAATGACGTCATTTGTCCGTTTACGGGATACGGACACGTGGTTCAATGCGCGTTTGGCTTAAGATTCATGACGTTCGTGTGCTTTTCACCACACAAAAGAATAAAAGTGGCCGAGTTACATACACTGTAAAGTTCACTTATCAACCCCTAGTAATGCCATTGCGGTTGCCTGATTATAACTTTAGCCTTTTCATAACTATTAATATCAGAGGCAAAATAATGGCTATTTTCAGGCATCGTTGACTTGATTAAGCTATGATACAAAGCGGTTGTACCATTCAGCAATCGCACTATAGATGAGTCGAATCGTGAGACTAAAGGGTAGCGATCTTCTACACTTCTTCAATATTATCTCCTATTAATAAATAGCTTTTAACAACATACATCTTGTTTGTTATTCGCCAAAGTCGTCATTATAAAATTAAACAAGAAAAAATCTGGAATTTCAGCCGGAGAAGGTAGACTTTTAGGTGTGAGTTTATTGGTGGAGATAAAGAATCAAATATCTTATCAGGGATATGAACGTAGACACCTTGATCTTGTAGTTACTCTCTGTATATCCTGCCTATCTCAGGACTGTGATCAATAATGTAAATATGGAACAGTGTGAAATTTTCTTTCTTAATTGCTAACTTTTTGTAGCCTATTTTGTAAAGTTTTTCTGCAAGTTTTGTGAAAATTTATTAGCTACTTTTCAAATAATATCTAAGTCTGCTCCTGCTCAGTGTTTTGTCTTGAAAAAAATATCTTCTAAAATTTAAATACGGGGCTAATAGTTATTTAGTCCCGATTAATTTGTGGGTCTTAGATGCGGGTATTTTAAAATTCCTGGGCTGACATTTACAACGTCCCCGTAAAGGAATCGAAGAGAAAAAAGAAGTAGACCAAAAAAAAAAAATTAAATTACAATTTTAAGTCGAAATCTGAATGCATCCATCTGTAATCAAGATAATGTAGAAGATTTAGCTTCTTATTTGGATAAAACCTGCTGATGTTGGTATTTATTGGACCAGTAGATCCAAAAACCTACTGTAAACAAGTAGGTTCGCTTACAGTCCACTACCACGTTATCTGAAACTAACTGCAGAGTTTACATTCCCCTTAAAACTGTTTCCAGATCTTTCTCTTCTCCTTATTTAAACTTTGAAGTATTTGCTTTTCCTTTTTCCCTTCAAATTTCAGTACCTTTCAGACGACTTGTGATTTTTTTCTACATTCTTACTATCTTTATTCTCAAAATCTTTTCTTTTTCTTTCCTTTTTGATAAACTTTGAGATCTTATTCAAAAGTTTATACATATTGCAGTCCGTTTATTGCAATATTGTTGTTTATTGAAATATTATTTTTTTTTTCTGTTTTCTGTTAAATAATAGTGTTAATTATTACGATTTTCGGCTGATGTCATTGTTAGGCACCTGACACTGTTTAAGATGAATCAATGTCTTCATTTATTTATTTTCATATATTAAGAAAAGAATTTCTGTTATGTTAAGTGATCAGTCCCTGTCATATAACTGACAGGAAATGCACAGCACACGCGTCTACGATTTCACAAATACACTGCTTTAGCTATTTTATACGAATCCATAGCTGTGTAGTCTAAGCAAACAAGTCAATGGTTCGTTCCATAATAGGTTGCAGAACAAAGGTCAGAATTATCAACATTGTTTTAATAACCGTAATGTCTCATTAAGTGTTGTAACTTTGTTAAAAGCTGCTGAGCCCAAGGGAGAAATTATATTTACCAAACTGTACCCGATAGGAGACCTTCGACCGTTAATTCGCGGATGGTTTTGGATTAGGGGAAGGCTAATCAATCGTATATGATTCCCCATTATCAAGGGGTTAATGGTTGCCCAATAAGTGGCGTTCAGGAGTTAACGGTTAATACTTCAGTCGTAAACTCCATATTCACTGTTCATTCAAATATGTTGTGTTTTATTATGAACAACCTGCAATTTGATTCATTTTCATATCAGCCCGATTAACCTTACAGATATTAACCACTCTCAGTTCTCGACTCACCGAGTTTCATTAAATCGGAAATTCTGATTACTCGAAACCTTTTTCGAAAATGTTTATTGGAATTTCTATCAAAGTCAAAGCAAATACATTAACATATTCAAACTTTTTTTTTTTAAACTATCTGTAGAATTTTTCCTTTTTGGATTTTTCATTTTTAAAGATAATTGTTGTTTAAATTTAATGTGCTGATGCCTAATATACAGTATTACCTTTCTTCAAACCTTTGTCATGATTCTATAAGATTTCTACTTAAATCACAGACGCACAGAGGCTCACATTATAATTAAAATGCAGAATTCGGCAAAAGAAACAGAAGTGAAAGACAGAAACTAGAAGTGGGAGCAATAAATATAATTAAATATCAGTTGCGTAGTACAGAACTACCCTGACTTAGCATTTTCCGTCCAAGGTGTGTACAATAGGTTCTAAATGTTCGCCGTTACGACGGATACAAAGTTCATACTGTTCCTGCAAGTTTTCTACCTTGATATGACACGGCCAGAAAAGTTTTCATGCAAAACTGTCTTCACGCCATAGCTCTAGGATAACTAAGCACATGTTCCAAAAGACGGCCGTGATTCTTATTTGTTGTTATGCTTTTCTTCTGTGCTCAGAACCTCAAACTGATTCGAAACCTAATACCAGTTATTGCACAGTTTACCTTCAAATAGACCGTGACGGGGATGTGAACTGTTTCACTACTGTTTGTTTTGCCCGTTACTGTATCCTGAGATTCAGTGGTTCAGTAATGTTATGCTTATTATCAGCAAATCCAGAAGTCATCCAAAAGCTTCAGTTTTTATCAGTGATAGCACGAGGTATTTAAAAGTTGGTTATCAGTAGTAGCGCGAGATATCTGCTGGCTCATATTATTAACAAAACGTACAAAAACTGATGTTGTTATAAGAATGTAAAATGTATAAAGAGCAGCAACTTCGCGACTTCATCTCGCAGCCATAGTGACTTTGTCGCAAGAAGACTTGCTTCAAATACAAAGGACAGACAGTACCTTGTCCA
>JAFIDM010003189.1:27361198-27386616 GCA_023159025.1 Thereuonema tuberculata | reverse complement strand
TTTTTTTTTTCTTTTCTTTTCTTTTAAGACCTCATTTCTTCGATCCTTTCTTTTCTCGTTCACCTTTAGATCATTGTACTTTGTAACTTAATGAATTCATCTGAAACTGCTTGACAATTCTCGCCTTTCCTCGTTTGATTCGTGACTGGCGACGAGAAATTAACTTGAGCCGCCATCTTGCCTGATTGATTTTGCCATAAAGATTCTCATTGTGTTGAGCGAGAACATTAATTAAGGTTGATTCACTCGAGGCGCCAATTCATCTCGCGGGCCCATCTCTGTGCGCATGCGTAGTTTCCAATTGCTGTTCACTTGCTCAAAGGAGAGGCGCATTATTGGATGTTATTTATGTTCGAAAGTTGCTTATTAAATTTTCAAACTTTGAAGTCTTCAATCATACGTCGTTGAAAAGAATAACGACATGGCTATAATATGGAAATTGATTTACTTCTAAAAACTAACAAGGGTGTTTTGACGAAATAACTTTCTGATAAGTTCAAATACCAAAACTTTGCAAAAAATTATGCAAAGCAAGCAAATGACGCTTGCCTGATAGAAAAAGATCGAAGTTTTAAGAAATTTTTTTAATACAAGCAGAGAAAAAACGTTAGCTGTTAACAAAATAAATAAATAAATAAATAAATATAAAAAAGTTTTCAAATTTCATTTGAATAAAAAAAAAAAAAAAAAAAAGACTTCATTTTCCACATAACCCTTAATTTACTAATTATTTTAGCGAACTAATCTTCAGCCTAAGGTTTTTATGCTTACCTTTATTATTGTTCCACATAATCTTTGAAATCGTGGAATGTATTGTATTGAATGCATTTAGTATTTTTAATATAAGAAACTGCTTTTTGTAATTTATCTATCTTTTACCTAAATGATGCAAAGAATATACGATAATGTGTTTCTGAATGTTTATACTGTATGCTTAAGAATCAAGTGAAACTCTCACACACTGAGATTCTGGAGAAAAATGTTCACTTCCTAACATAATTTTTAACAGTCGGTCCTTGTGAAAAACAGTTACAATCCAATTTCCTACCATATAAATGACATTCATCACTTTGTAAGACAATTGATAACTTTAATCTATAACAATAACTCATCTACAGTTTTCATTGATACCGCTTTTGGCTGCTTCCCACTTTTTAATCTTTCGTAGAAAAACAAAGATTAGAAAGGACCGATTTTTACTTTAGGACATTGGAAAGGACCGGGTTACTTTGAAAAATGCTGTAACCAGCAACAAGACAATTGGAAATGAAGTCCTTATAAAATCGACGTGATGTTCTATTAATATGATATTCCCAATAAGGGGAAAAAAATCTCTAAAACTCTGATACTACGTTTGGGTGATCAGAAGATGATTTATAGCTTTGTAATGATTTATGAATAGTGGACTCTGATGACTAGTTCGTTACCAATCTTATATCTGGTGTCTCCTTTTACCAGTTTCTGGTAGTTCTTATAGACTATTGGAATACTATACAGTTCCGTTAGTTGATTTTTATGTTTTGGTTATGCTTCTTCAACTACAACAGAACTCAGACGATAATTCACCTGATCTAAATACCTCATTTGGCCATTCATCCTAATTACATTTTTTTCACAGTCTACAAACTTAATTACGTTAGGGAATATGTCTCATTGTATGTGATTAAATAGAGAGAAGTTCGACAAAGTGAAATCATTATTCGATTTTAAGATTTTTCAAATATCGTAGCAATATAATAACCAGAGGCATCAAATAGGTCAATGTTTTAAAAATTTCCGCTCAGATCCTTAAGGTTTAAGTTTATCAGGTTTATTAAGGTTTCTAATCTTCACCGCACTTCCTTAATTTTCTTGAGCCAAACCACAAAAAAAAAAAAAAAAGTTCTAAAATTTAGAATTTAACGACTTTGCTGTTGTTGTGAATTTATGATCTATAAATGTTTGGTTTACATTTTATCAACAACATAAGTGTCATCTATTTTGCTTTTTACATAAAATATGATTTCAAATTTTTTTCCTCCAGTTAGACGACAGGAAATTTGCTCAAATTAATATTAAGAAGTAGCGACATTTATCTTTCTATATTGTAAAGTTGAGACAGAGCATAGTAATGATCTAGTTTAAAAACGAACCTTCGAGATCACTTTGCTCTCTTTATTTAAGAATTATCCAGTGAAAATATCTGGCTCGTAAATCGAAATGGTTGCGTTACGATAGCAATTACTATTCACTTACTTCGTATCATTCATAATAACTTTCGAGTAAACATAAAATTTTAATGGAGGATTAGGTTTTAATTTGGTGATTTAATCAAATCGTAATTGCTTTAATAATTTTCTTGAGTTATTAACTCAATAAAGGCGAATCCCCGAGGGTCTTGAAAACAAATTTGAGGAATTCTTTCGCGTGAAGCGCGGGAAAAAAAATATTTTCTATTAAACAGAAGTAGGTTTACATTGAATCATGGACGTTTCTTTATTAAATGTAATAAATCAAGTCCTTTTGTTCGCGAATTCTCTCATTTTCATCGTGATTGGAAAGAAAATATTAAGTCGTTTAATTAATTTCTTGTAAGCGGAAGAAATGTGAAGATAATTTTGTTTATTTTCAGTTTACAAATACGTTTTCTATCGTATTATTTTTTTTAAAAAACACGCACAATAATAAATAAATATAAAGCTTTTATTTATATAAGGAAAAACACGCGTTTCTTTCTAGCCAGGAAACGTCAGGAATATTTTGTGGCTCTAGGATAGCGAACTAACGTTGATGCATCTATAAATTAACAGAACATTGAACTAATTCTGTATTTTCTGCTAAAATTTATTATAGATTAAATATAAATAGATGTCGAAAAGAAAGGAATGATGTTGTTGTATTGAACAACAGTGAGAAGAAAAGGAAGCAGCAATCGCCCAAGTTATGATTAGAAATGAATTGTTGTAAAATTCTAAAACAGATCGTGTGCACAGGCTCTGCGGATTGCACTGCAGTTCAGTGCAAAAACTGAAAAAGAAGGTCGATGTGCTGAAAACGTCGAGTTGATCCAAATGAAAATATTTCATAATAACAAAGAAAATAATCGTATTATGTTATTGTGATGGCATCGTATTCGGTTAATGCACCGTGGAGATATTTAAGTGGAAATAAATCACCTATGTAATGGTCAATCTGAATTGTAGTGAATTAATCTGATATTGCGAACATTAAATCGAATGTATGGTTATAGAGCAACTATATATCAAGATGTACATTTTAATCCATGTTTATTTCAACTAGTCATCTACAAGCGATATTTCGCAAGGGCTCTGTCCCTAGCTTCTTCAGGCTACATTTTCAAACTTTAACTAAAAAAGGTTATTACAAAGATGCTGCACATTTGTATTAATTGTGTTAGTCAAAGTTTGAAAATGTAGCTTGAAGAAACAAGGGACGGAGCCCTTGCGAAATATTGTGGTGAATGTTTGCGGCCTCTGGTTCGTGAAATTAGACGATTAGACTCGACTAAGATCTGGCAAGGACTCTCTGTTTATTCATGTACTGCAGGGGTTTAAATTGTACATAAAGGGTTGTGATTGGTTGCCGTGTTTTACAAATTGATTGGGGGACTTAAATTATACGTGGGTTTTAAGTTAAATTATACGTGGGTTTTAACTGATACTTAACTGTCTTTTTAAATAATAACGAATCAGAGAAAAGAAGCAACGGTCAACGGAAAATTTGAATAAAAATAACGGAATTAAATGATAAACAGTAAAAATTAGAACATACAATTGATAATAGAATAAATTATGAAATGAATGAATACAATTATAAACGTAAGATAACTAAGAATATACAATGAATAAATAGGGCTATTAGAAACAAATAAATGCGAATATATACAGTGAATAAAAATCATTACAATATCGCTTGTAGATAGTATGATGTCTAATTGAAATAAACATGGATTATAATATGATATGTGGAATATTTTGTCTTTCGGAAGGTGTATATTTGTTAGTTAAGAAATTAGTTTTCTTCATTCATAATTAAAATAATGCTTTCAATGTTTTATGCGTTCGTTTAATGGATTCAATTCATTTGCTAAAAGAATTTTTACAAGTTACAAGTGAACCAAATGATCTTAACTACTTATTTACATTGAATCAGCATAATATGAATTTACTAATGTAAAATTGATTGTTATGTTAATTTAAGGAATAAGTTTCCGTCATTTATCGTAGTATTGCATAGTTAATTATGCTGTGAAAGTGACTTCTCTTCGACTGTAGTGATATTATTTTGAAGTTTGTGTTGGTAAATATATTCTTATCTACAGAGAATGGCAGGAATTAATTGATCGCATAAATAAGTTGATCGTATTCTCGTCTTCTTTTAATGAAAGAAAAGAAGGAAGAAACGGCAATTCTGTTGCTTCAGAAACTCGCTGTAAATGTTTGTATGAATCGTCCTGACTTAGTGTCTTTAACAAATATGAAATTAATTTCTCAAACTGGTTTAATGATGAAAAATCTCAATGGAACGACCGAAAGCACACGTTGTGTAACCATAAACTGGCATTTGCCAGACTGGGAATAATAATACAATTACACCGATATAATGATTTAATTGGATATGAATATGAAATCACCTCCCACCTAATTAACGGTCCACTATTATTAATGCATTCGCCGAAGAACGAACAGATTTTAATTAACACATTGCGTTTTAAGTTTGCGGCTTCATCTTAAACATTTCAATTTTGGACCACAATTAACGCAAAAGGTGAAAGTAACTACAACAGTCGTGCAAGGAATCAATAAAATGGCAGGTTTCTTCTTTCAGTGTCTTTGGGACCAATGTATGCGATTTGCAAATACTTGAATAGTCAAACGATTATTACGATTTTTATATTGATCAGCATTTTACAGCAGTTGTCCCCTCTTAAAGTAACTGCCCTAAGATCATTAAATTGTAATATATCATATTTGAACAGTCCATGATGCTTTGTCATATATTTCAGGATTTTATTTATTTATTTATTTCAGAATGAGTGGGAGGAGTAGGGGACCTTTGTTGGACATTTCCTTAAGTCAATTGGATCAACCTGCCACCCCTCTACTTCATGGTCATGGTCACAGCCGTGCTCCCATTGGAGCAAGTGATGATGATGAACCTCCTCCAAGACCTCCACCTCCAAGAATAGATGGTACATTGTATATTTTTATATTGTTTTTAATAATATTCGTTTTGAAGAAGTTAGCCCTAAAAATTCATCTTTTTTTTTTTTTCTTTTACTTATTTAAACTTATTATTTTTTTTTTTTTTTCTAATTTTTTATTTATTTTATCTTAACTCAAAATTGACTGTACATATTTTAAACAAATTTCGTGGTTACTTCAAAATAACCAGTTAAAATGGTTATTAACATATTTAATATTAACGATAAGTCCATAAAACAACAATTTTTTGTTTTAGAATGTTTGATACAACGTTATATATATATTATAAAGAATGAAAGAAAAGTGTAGCAGATCTTGTTTTGAATCAAGAATTTAAAACCACTGATATAAGAATAAGTAACACTCAAGTTCAAATGAAAAAACGAGAAGTTCGAAAGAACTTCAATCTACTTAAAATATAATAATATTATAAAATATTCTTTATTTTTTTTAATATTTTTTTACGCCTTAAAAGCCTGTATTTATATTCCAATTACAATCATACAAACAATAGAAATTTCCCTTTTGAAAAAAAAAGAACTAAATCCACATTATTTATTGAGATTGTCTAAATGGATTCATTTTTAATCGCATCAAATCACGGGGAATGGATTATGAATTTTTATATAAAGAGATAATAATAGAAATGCATTGTTTAAATTCCAATGCTTTTTTTTTCTGGTAACTTTTGGCGACTTCTCAGTTTAATT
The DNA here is from genome assembly GCA_023159025.1 of Thereuonema tuberculata. Lineage (NCBI taxonomy): Eukaryota > Metazoa > Arthropoda > Chilopoda > Scutigeromorpha > Scutigeridae > Thereuonema > Thereuonema tuberculata. The sequence continues at coordinate 27,380,702 of JAFIDM010003189.1, read as the reverse complement.
TCTGGATTTTCCCTTTGAAAACTATTCCAAATACAAAAGTTAAATCATCTGCAGTCCTTAAATTTCAAGAAAATTCATAATTGGTCTAAAAGTTATTAGAAAAGGCGAGGGCTGGGGAGGGAACACCTGCATACTGATAAAAATTTCCTATGTCTCACGTTCTGTTTGGATATTAGGCTTATGTCAGCTTATTACAGAAACAGAACATTAAAACAGCTGATGGAACTTATACATTTGCTCCAATCATATTCAAAAAATCACTGTAAATCACGGATCGCTCTTTTGCAGACATGTTCAAACATGTCAGAGCTGATACTACAACGGAGGCAGAATAACAACAAAAGTTATAGAATTTGAGTAATGCATCAAATAATTGCACTAATGAACAATATGTTATTATATTAGTAGCTGGGTTTTTTTCTATGAAAAGTGAGCTTATAAATCAATGCGCTTATGTACCGCTGATAAGGGCTAATTTTTCAATTAAACTTGAAAGGTAACGGAAATTCCCACAATAAAGTATTAGAAGCGATTCATTGAATTTCCGTGATTTCTAACAGAATTCAAACGAATCTGTTTAGCAATAAGTCATCTGCGCATGCTCACATATGGTTAGTGTTATTTAGATTCACGTAACCCCAAGTATTTGCGGATTTAAATAATTTTGAGGAAATGAAAAACTTTGAAGATGCTGTTCGTATCTAATAAATATTACAACGCGAGGAGATTTTTACTTTGCTTGTTTATCACCACTAAAGAAAGAAAAATGGAAAGTCGTTTCATGTTCTTTTAAGGACTTCTCGTATTATTCTTTGCAGTCTTCAGCTACAGTTAAAGTAAATTTACATATTTTTTTTTCCTTCACTCTTACCAATTTTCTTTTGAGAACTTCAGGAAATAGAAATATGAAGTAATTATATTCGAAGATACGTTTTGTATTTAATGTACTATAGTAGTTTTCAAAAAAGAAGGGTTTGCCATATATGATCATTACATAGCGATCGATTTTGTCTGGAACAATCGTCACCAGTCATGACGTCATCAACTTGAACTCCGAGCAATCAGTCCAAGATGGCGTCGTTTTGTGATCGCATAAGCGTGATCACGAAAGGACAAACTTTGCATAACCAAGCAAGGGGAATAGTGTAGAACGTTTAAAGTTCTTTCACTTTTAATTGTTATGTATTCGTAACTGTAGAAAATACAAAAACCAGAATGTTTTCGTAATGGGATTTTTCGAATAAACAAATTTCGAATTTGTAGGCCTATATAAGATTCAGTTACGGATTTTAGCAATAGATGGCGCTGTTAGTCCTGGAAACATGGATCCATTAGGAAATTATGTCATCAAAAACTCTTCTTTCATGAACTGTAGTGTACAAATAAACCAGGGAAGATGTTTCTCTTTGAAACAATCTCTAATCTGAAATCTCTTGAATAAAGCAGACAGCAGCCATGAATTCACAATATTTTTATTCGTTAACGAACAGCAAATCTAGCTCCAACCAAAGATTCCGAGCATTATACAGTTGAAAACATAAATTACTTTGAAAGCAAGGCATTTGCCTGGCGATGACTTGTTCATTGGATTAGATTAAATAAATCCCATTGTCATCGTGTTGCAATTAATTAAATCTTAATGATTTCCTCTCAGCTTCAGGTCTTTTATAAATACTTCACCAAAGCATAAGTATCAGATGATCCTTTTCCTCCGAAATTCAGAAATAACTACGAAAGCAGTGAATGCAGATCGCACAAAATTTCGTCCGCAGTCGCATTTCCATTTCTCCAATGACAGACTTCGATCCTTGTTGCAAAGCCAAGTGGTTAAGACACGGAACTCTTAAAGGAAATACATCAGAACTCTCTGAGGTTCAGAATACACCAAAGAAAAATCAAAATAACAATACGAAAAAGTTTTACGTGCATATTTCAGTTTGGGCCTCAAATAAGTAACATTTCATCAATTCTACTTTAATAGGTAGATAAATACATATTACTTTATATATCAATTTAAAAGATGAATTGCTTCGTAATTTTATAATTTAAACAAAAATTCAAATTCGAAAATTAGTTTTCCTTAAAAACAACACATTTTTACTTAGAGGCTGTCTATTTATCTTACATTAAAAAATACATCATTGTGCAAATATATTAAAAAGCTAAGATGTATAGGATAAATAAACTTTAGAATTATCCTATTTTATTATTTATCTTAACAACTGTTAAAGTGGTGCAAAAACATAATCCTGACTTTGTAAAATTGATGGTAATGTATTTCTGGATATTTGTTTCTTCCGTTAAGAATCTAGCATTCTCCGTATTGTCATTAAAAAAAAAATTCCTGATTAAATGTAAAAGTTCACTGTGTTTTCCTCGTTGAAAAAGATGAAACCCTCATCTCATGTTTACGATATTATTGGCGTGTCCGATAACCCATTGGTTTAGACACTGGACTATGGATTGAAGGAGCCTAGATCAGAGGTCGGGGATTATTCCACTGTATCTGCTCCTCCTAGGGTTCACACATCCTTCTGTCCACCTGGTTTCTTACTCAGTTAAAAGCGAGGGCCCTAAATGCCTGTAGTGGTATACAACTCTTAAATATTGCCACGAAATGGTTCTGCTTATATTAGTCACATGACATGGATTCCAGTTAAGTTGAAATGAAATAAACCTAATCTGAATTCAACCTGCCTTTATATAAACAATTTTAGATTGAAATAACTCAGGTCATTAATGTAGTCCAATAATAGTAGAACCTAAGGCAGTAAATATTAATATTTAAACGTTTTCCAGCAACTATTGACATTCCAAGGCACTACTAGTAAAAGGACGTGATTTCCAAACATTGTTAATTTTATCATCTCAGTCCTGCTTCAACAATCAAAGTCTAATCATAAAAAGTTAAGTGGAATAACTTCTAATGTGATATTAATACTAATTATTCAAGTTTTACCAAAAATTGTAGGACTGCCATTCTATCTACTTTGAGATTTTTGAATCTTACTTGTCGATTGCATCGGGATATTTTCTTGCTGTTAAATAATTGATGATAATAATAATAATAATAATAATAAAGGGTTATTAATTATGCTTTTCCTTAAAAAAAATTTTTATTTTGTGATCATGTAAAAATCTGATTAAGATTTGTTTAACCGTAGTTCAAGAGTTCACTGATAACCACTGATCTTACTGATAGATCTTACTAATAGATGAGATTGTAACCCTGTATTTTGAAGGGTAAATGACTTTATCAATTGATCTAAGAAAACTAGGGAAATGTAGGCTCGCGCGACCCACAATAGTTTTTAAGGTGGTTTCAGTCACCCGGACAGAGCCGAGATCGGGAGGAAGTTCGACGCTCGTCCCTTTAGCTCTAGGAAAATTAATTTAAAACTTTGTATATATAAATAAGGTTATGTATTATTTATGTATCGTTTTTACGATAGATTCTAATAATCAATGTTTTCCTAAGAAATGAGTGTTCACAGAACATATTTTTAGCTTCAGACATCGTTGTCTGGGTCCTAATCTTTCCCAAAACTCCTTATTACAATCATCTGCAAAATTTGGACGTTTGCTCTTTTATTTAATCTCTCAATATCTCCTTGGGATGGGATTTTTCATTTCCATAACAGCCTCTTTCAAATAAAAGCTTATGACAAGGCAGTAACAAAATATAATTCCTAGTAAATCTGAAAAAGTACGGCTTTATCCAGAAAGTTCCAGAAGAAGTTATAACTACCATGGAAGTTTGAAACGAAGGCTTTTCTTCCTTTTTTTTTATTTAAAGAGACTTTGCCGATCCTTTCACCGCATTCGAAGAAGATCATAATTGGCGAAACCCAAACGAATGCTTATTTGAATGTAGTTATCGTCGATGTCGAATCGAATGGCAACCGCCAATTGCGATAGCTGAATCGCGTCTCTAACGACGCGGATCCGATAATGCCGGCGATTATCGCGACGTCTTGGTGGCGCTGTAGTCAAACTCTTTTGCTATTCTCCTCAGTCCCGTCCCAAGTCAATTTGCAAGATTGCTGCAACTAATTGAAAATTTTCCTGGTGACTCACTAAGTTTAATTGCTCTATTTCTCTCGATTTCCAGATGGATCGAATCGACCGCCTACTCCACCCAGAGATCCTCGACACCATAGCCCAGGTGAGCCACTTGTATCTTACTCACTTTCCACAAATGGTTCTCATTAGAGATATGTTACGGATTTCAAGTTATTTTTCTTTTTTTAAGTTCTCTCCATTGTTATACTTCATCTGATGAATATTGTAATTATCACAAGTTACTGAATCAGTCTGTCTGTGTGAACCCTGAGTTGTTTTATATTTCTCAGTGATATCTTCAATACAGAATACCGTGATTGTTTGTTACTAAAATAGATTATAATTTGGAAAAACTGCATTTTCTGCATTGTTTTATTCTATTGCTATATTAGAAAACTTGACTCCTTTTTCTCGGTTAAGAGCATATAATATAGTGGTATTGGAAAAAAAAAAGTTGAAAAATTGGTAAATTGCATTGTTAAATTATATAAAATCATTTAATTTTTTTTTTTTTAAAGATTCCGTACACAAATATGTCGGAAATAATATAAAAAAAGAAAAGTATCTTGTCCACTCTGTATATGAGTAAACAGTATTTATAAATATTGCTCTTGTTTTTACATTTACCAAATGAACGGCGTCACAACTGATCAAAATATCTCCAAAGCCTCAAAAGAAAATGAACAATAATTCAATGAGCGTATTGAATTTGTTACGCTTTAAAAAAATTGATTGAGGCCGGCGGAATGCTGGCACATGAATTTTCTCACTAATTTTTCATTAGTAAGTTTTTCTTTGTTCATTTTTATTTTGAAGCACCACTGCGATTCCGATGATCATTCATATTAGCCTCAGTGCGGAGACCTTGTTTTTTTACTGGTGACTGCTCCTGACTGATGATCGCCAAAGAGCGTAAAACAGCTGTTCCAATAGCGGTTGTAACTTAATGCTATCTAGTACATGTAACGGAGATGTTTTTTGAAACCTTTTCTCTAGCAGAGAATGATCGTATAACGAGCTAAAGATAACTTTTATGGTGTACCTAATTTGTAGAAAAGAAAACAAAGGCGTATTGATAAAACGAATCTAAATATATTCTGTTTTAACTTCTTTTACATGAGAATAATTAAGACTGTTTCACTTGTATGTTTCTACGTCTTTCTGAGTTACCCATTTAAAGCCTTCCTAGACATTCTTCTCAAATGTGATAACTGGAAAAGTTTGTATGTGTTAACTCTATGCTCACTTGGATTATTTCCTTAAATCTTTATCTTCGTAAACATTACTAATGTCTATCTTTCTGTACGTCTTGAAGAAATCAGATGACAACTATGTTTATGTTTCAATGTTCCCGTCCGTGTGATAAAGTAGCAAAGGTCACTTACTGTATTCCGAAGTTCTATCGTCCTTCGTCTAAACGTCCTACGTTGAATGACTTTCAATACCTGGTTGACGTTGTCTTCAGATTCGTTGCCTTTCGAATCCCATCGTAGACGATCCTTGGAACTGGATTCATCCTTTTTAACCTTTTTCACTTTGGTCGAACTTCAATCCGTTAAACCACACTTATTCCCAGAAACGAGGAATGTTTAACTTCGTGATTCCCTCGTATCTTTCAGTTAATCGGACTTCAGAACGTTTCCATATCTGTCGTCATCTTCGCCATGTATTCGTTCTTCTTCCCTCGACATAACCAAACATTAGTCCTACTCCAAAAAACAACTGCAACTGCACGCCCGATTGTTGTTCAACAATGGATACCCGTTCGTATCATGCGAGTGTTATCTTTACTCAAACGAGATTGTTGCGTAGTTCAATTGTTTCATATTCCTGTGAGATTATTCATGTGCATCTTGACATATCTTGGAATTGCCTTTGATTTGTAATAGATCAGAAAATTCATCAGGTAAGTTATTTACCGAATACAAATCTACAACTTGGTAAACAATTTGGTCTCAGCCATTGTTGTTTAAGAATGTTTAATGTCTGATTCTTTTCTGTCTGTGACATTCTGTTTTTAACATTTTACAAATCACGTAATAATTATTTAGCACATTAATGTCTTTCTTTTTTTACCGTAGTCTGAACACAATCACTTTCTATAATATATTAGAGTAATTAAACGTTTGCTAATAACTTCAATACATAAAGTACAATTCAAGCATAAAGTACAATATGAATTCAAATAATTCGTTTTTATAAATAACATGACAACTATTACGTACATACGATTAATTTACGCAACTCAAAGTGATAGTTACTGTAAGAGGATGTTGCTGCTGCTATTGGACTACTTGATATTTTTGAAATGAATATGATATGTATTCTGTTTACATGTCATTAAGCTAGAATGTTAGCCGAAAAGTATTTCAGTATTAACAGTTTTGATGTCTAGCGTTTAGCTGCGCTGTTTGACTTTAACGCAAAATTAGCTAAATTATAAACAGATTGCTCTTTTCAATTCATCATCTCTGTTCTTGTATGTTTAATTTTCAGTTTAATCCAATGTGATTTCTTGTTTTCGGGAAATGATTAATGAAATTATATTTTGGTCAGTTGATGTTCCTGCCTGCTTAAAGTTTATATTTCGCTCGAAATTTAAATTACTTTAGATTATTTTATTTATTTATGAAAACTGTTAATCATTCTATTAACATTATTATCACCATCTTTATTATTTAGTTATTATTTCATAAATGGAGTAGAATCATACCTATTACGTAACTATTAATGGAAGGAAAAATTATCTAAATATTGGTTTTTTGCTAGTTTAACAAAAAATCTCTGAAACAGCTTAATTATTTTGAAATATTTTATTTATGCTTGGCCTGTAAACACAATCTACGCAATTTTATTTTCTTTCCAATGACTATTTTTTCTCATATTTTGATAGTAAAAATATCAAATTTTTCGACGCCATAATAGAAGCCATAAAACCCTCCAAACTCATCGGACTCTGTATCGTCTGCTGTCGTTTCACGAGAAGTAAAGTCATACATAAAATAGTTCTTTTTTTGACAATTCCAGAATATTGCATTTCAGCCAGGTTTATACCTTAATGGAGCACAGAAATAATTCGTGCATTCGTATTGCGAATACGAGTACACAATAACTATTTTCTTAAAGAGGAAGCTAGTATAGGCAAATCCGTTATCCTGTTAAAGTATTTATCTTTTATTATTTCTAAAAAAAAGTTGTAGTATTTAGTATAAGAAAGGAGTAGCGCAACAGAAAAAAAAAGCCATATCTTACAAAAATAGTTTAATTTCTTTTTATGTAATACCAGAGATCACTGATCTAAATTGATTCTTTTCCCCAAAAATAAATAAATAAATAAATAAAATTTCGTCTGTCTATTCCTCACAACTTACAGGGATGCGAAAGAAGTTATTAAATTATTATTATTATTGTTTAGGCGCATTCGGAGTTTGTACATCGTAAATAGAATACCTTTAAAAACTAAACTACGAGAAACGGGTAGTTCTTGAAAATTATTAAAAGAACTTAATAAAAATTAAGTAATAATTTATTAAAATAATTGTTGTACTTAAGATGATAACTTACTTTAGGTGAGGTTTTTTTTTTTTTTTGCTTAAATATAAGCATGCATTATACAAGACTCCTTAGAAATTTGGAATTGTATTAGGTTAATAGGATTAGGATTGCTTGGTAATTTATTATCAGAATTCTCGTTCTGGAATGTTAACTGTTTTATCAATTCGTATTGGCGTTGCGGTTAGGTTCATTTCGATTTTAGGCATCCGATATGCAAGACACATAAAATATAAGGTATCACCTTTTCCTATGACGTAATCGATCATTGTTGAACCTTTGCATGAGTCCTATACAGAAACACTGCATGGAGTTGTAAAGCTACAATCATTTTTAGCGACCCGAATGGATGCTATTAGCCTACGTTTCTCCTGTCCGTGTCTTTTCTCCCCCACAACAACTCCCGAACGGAAGGTCGGATCGGGAAACAGACTTCACCATCGTGTTTAGAGGCCCAAATGTCGTAGGAATGGGTTGTTGATTTCTGCCTATCCGTAAAAATGCGGACAGAGTCGACTGTTTTCGCAAACATACAGTCGACTGTCCCTCAAACTGTTGTAGTTAAAAAGTGTCCCACGATAAGCCGATGCAGGCTTTTGGGGTCGCGGGAGGTAAGACTCCCGGCGTTTCTTGACCAACGGGACTAGGTTGAGGTCGGGAGGTCAGCCCGACGCCTGCCCGCCTTTAACTCCCGGGAAAGAAACCCGGGTATCCATTCTAAACTACTGTAGTTACGGTCGAATAAGAATGTAAATTGTATAGTAGACACTCTAAACTAAAGCGTATCCAAAGTTCAAGTCGATGGAGTCAGTAGTTGTCCAGGAAAAAAAAATTCCCAAACTTCACCTTTTTCTTGTGGGCAGTAGGCTGTCATTGCGCGCTGGATAACCCTCCAACGCTCCTTAAGTGAAGTTTAGGTCAAGTTTAGGAATTTTTTGCTCGACACGTTCAACGTTTGCGTGGATTTTTATTAGTTTGAAAGGGAAAAAATTTGTACTTAAACAAAAAAAAGGTTAAAAATAAAAATGCATTTAATTTATCCTTAATAATTTGTTAGAAAAAAAAACTGTTGATGTGATTATGAAATGGTAACTTTGGGTCTTTGTAGATGTATTCGTGAATTGTTTGTTTTTAACTATTTAATATTTTATTTGTCAGTGTTGACTTTTCATCTAAACGACCTGAATTCCTTGTTTTATTTTAATAATGTTAAGAAATTAATCCACACTGTAAATTAATCAAAATAAACTACAAAGATTTACCAAACCACAAGCAATTAAATGACATCACATACAAGGTAAAAGTAAAACCCTGAAACTAAGCAAAAGATATTTCAACATTTTGACAATTTTATATTATTTGAAAGCGGAGCCCTAACTCTAAAATTATAAGGGCAAAGTCAGAATCAATCCTTACTTACCTTCATTTGTTTATCCTCCAAAACATTGAAGTTGCGAAATGTTGCTACTACTGGTTTAAAAGAGTTAAGAAAAAAGTCGTTTTCTGGTTTGCACATATCATCAGCTAAGACTTTGTTTGGCAAAACTTCATTGAAAAACTTCCTCTGAGTCACTTCATCGGCGGCTCGTTTTAACAGTTCGCGTTAATTGAATCGACGGAAGAGACGGAGTCTCAAGTTGTCAATTCATTGTGATTCAGAAAACAGAGCGTACAATTACTGACACCGATCTAATGTAAATCACATGTTTAAATTGTTAAAGCAGTATTTGCTTTTCCAAAGCTATTCGAATTTCATAGGAGATCTTAATTCTTAAAACCATTAATGTTGAATTACGAGTCAACAAACTTATGAAATTTAGAGTCAAAAACCATTTCATAAAATTTCACCTATTTATTAAAGGAGTTAGACTTAATACAGACCCTATTCAGCTTTAGTGTTATTTTTTTGCATAGAAGCTCGTTCTGTTAATCAGTTAATCATTATATTTTAAGATATATGTGAATAAAATTGTTGTCTTTTGTTTCAGAATACTATGGCGGACGACGGGACTTATACGAGGATGACCCTTTGGCAAGGATATCCAAACACCATTTATTGTAAGTTCTTGACTTCTTTCTGTCTCTCTCTCTCTTATTTTTATATTTCTGTAATTGCTGCTTTACACGCTCTCGATAAATTGCCTCAAAACGCTCGAAAATATGCCATTTGCCAGTTGCAGCTTGACTGAAAAAAAGATCGCTTTACACTTGTGAGCGGCAAATCGCGTTTTACTCTCGTTTAGATCGTGATTAACAATACTTGTCGGCGAAGCAACAAAAACCTTGATTTCGCAGCTTTGTTTTGCTATTAATTCTCATCTCAATTCAAAGCAGAGATAAAGAAAAAGGAAAAAAAAAATCCCGGAGCAAGAGAATGCAGTGAATGAAGCCATGGATTGAAACCACGAGCAAAGAATATTCAGCGTGAAGTTAACATTGTCGTAGTTTTTAAATAAATTTTCTCGCCGCCAACAGCGCTGGTGTCGACTTGCTTCTAATATTTGCCTGAATTTAGAACTTGTTTTAGTTAGAGCAATGGGCATGACTTTCGGGGAAGTGGTAGATTTTCGAGCCATTTGCCGGTTTGAGGTTTCAGGAGCATGTAAAGCAGCCATAAGGGAAGTTTATATATATTCAATAATATTAAAAATAAACTTTAAAAAAAAAATTGCGCTGTATCACAATACAGAGTGCTTTATATAATCCTGTTCTCTGGTTTTCATCAATTGTTTCATTGCAAATACTTTACTTTGACATAAGCCGAATAGAAACAAAGATTTTGTATGTTTCTAATTTTATTTCCTCAATGGTATTGCAGAGAAATCTAACATAGCGCCATTAGCGACAGCTGGTGTTAATTTTTAAAACATTTTTTTTAACATAAAAAATTGGAATATGTTTACACCAAAAGTCATTTTAGTTGGCTGGTTTCAAAGGGTTTTCTAAAAGGAATTAGTTTCATTGAGCTAAAAACATGTACAACAGGAATTTATTCCCGTGATAAAATGAATTATCTTCCTTTTAATTGTGGTTATATGTTGGGTACGTAGATTGATAAGATTGTTTCAAAGACAGATAAATTCCTAACTTGCTTATTGCTTTTTCAAGGTGATTGCCGCTTTCTTCTTCTAGAGATTTTGTTTGTACAGACTTTGTAAATCGTTACATTTCTTCATTGCTGAGAATTATTTCATTGATTTGGGAACTACAACGAGTTTTGAATGAAGTATCATAAATAAAAGACAATCAGCAGCGAAATGGAGCAACGCCTGCGGAACTAAACCATGAAACATGCGGGATTGAAGCGTTGGGAACGGGTGGGAAAGAATATGATTCGGACCAGAGCGAAGCTCAACGCTGTAAGCACAACAGGGACGAAGGAATGGCCAAAATACAGAAAAATAAAAATAATCAAAAAGTAATTAAGAGAAGGAACGAGAATTTGTAAAGGATTTCCGCTAAAAACTGAAATGAGCCACTTACACATAAATGAAAGGAGGCAGAAGTTTTCGGATTGAGAATTTGTTTTGGGCAATTCTTTTTAAATTATTATTATTTAAATTTAAAAAATCTTTTAGTGCCAGATTTATTTAGTGAAGTTTTATTTATTGTTTTGTCGGTAAAGATCAATGATTTTTTTTTAATTTAATAATCCATTGATGAAATCTTCAATTTTTGCACAAAATCCGTTAATCGCTTTCCTGATGGAGAAAAGAATTAACAAGCCCGGAGGAAATTTCCATCTAAGAGATTTTCAATGAATTTGCAAGATTTTGTTTTCCTTGCCCTTGGCTTCCATTCATTAAAAAAAAAAAAACCTGGAGATAATTACTTCCTTGCTTTAATCTCTTGTTCCTATTAATTCATGAAATCACCTCCGTACTTTATTGGGAAATTTAATAAATTGCTTCTTTTTTTTTTTCTTATTTGATAATTTACTTTCTTACAGAATGAAGTTGAGTTTTCTTCTCTTTCTGACACAAGTTAAAAGCCATTGTAATTCTAAATTGAATACTGTTTCAAATCTAGATATTGAGAAATGCATTAAAAGGTTCGTCTTGGGCTATCAAAATAGAACTTCTGTCATTAAAAATGTATAAATATTCATTCGAAGAAAGCTGTTTTGATTACCTTAAGTGGTTGCTTTGAACCCTCTTCGTCTCAGTGGCTGCAAGCCGTTATTATTATTTGATTCGCGTCGAAATCCGATTTCCGCATTCATATTTGCGGAAATCGTTGAAGAGGAGGGCGACGTCTGCGTTTGCCAAACTCCAACCCCCGAGGGACGTTGCTATTTGCGATTCCAAAAGGTCTCCACCACCTCCAACCCGATTACCATCGAAATGAGAGCTCCCCGCCCCCTCCTCCTTCCTCTCCAGTTCATCTCGGTGGCGTCCCGGAAGTCGGTATCGAACGGGGAAGTGATATCGAAGCGGAAGGTACAGGACGACTCGATCGGGTTGAGAAGAATTAATTAATTATTTAATTAAGACTTGTTATGGCAAGCCTAATTAATTACAGAGGTAATAACATTTCTAAGGGCCGGTTTTTTTTTTTTTAATTGACTTTGTGTGAAAAAAAAAAAAATGAAAATTAAACTTTTTAGCAAAGATATTTTTCACAAATTTAGCGGCTTAAAAAAAAAAAAAATGCCTTGTATGGTTGAATATGGATTTTTTTTTTACTTTAGTTTGGAGGATTACTAAATTGGTAGCTACATTTCAATTATACAATGTAGCAAATGTAATTTTAAGTACGTTATACCTTACACCATACACCTAAAGTCTAACAGATGGATTTTGACGATCTCGTATTTTCGCGATTTCACGCGAGAATAGCCTGTATCCATGTCTTCTCACAAAATATTGAAATATTTAAATGAATTATAATACGGGGAAATGCATGAGACTTTTACTACATTTTAATATAGTTTTTATAAATTGAAAAGTCAATAAACAAACAATAAATTCATTAGGTAGCAATTTCCTAGTGCCAGACATTGAAAAAACGAAATTTCTTTGAGACCTGCTGAAGAGGCTAATGGCCAAATCTCGCGTTTTCCATAATTCTCATGCAAACGTGATCATCAACATCCATCTGTTAGACAGTATACAGGTCATTATGTCCTTATTTTACGGCTGTGAATTATGTGTTGTCCGACTGTTTATTGAATAGGATTGAAAATTTTACAACTTTCATGTATTTTTATCCGTAGAAATGGCGCTGGCGAAGGAAATTTCTCCACTGTTACATCCCTCCTCCATCCCCTACTCGAGTTACTGAAAATAAAGTCTTATACTGCACTTTATTGATCATGCAATGCATGAAATGGAATTTTACAATCATCTGAGCGAAAAAACTCAAAACATGCATCGGTTACACATTCATAAGATCCTTGGATATTACTATACAAAACATTATCCTACAGCTCAAAGGGTGTGTAAGTGCACAGATTTAAGACAGACATTAGTTTCTTTTTCAGACATTATTTTATATATTTAAAATCTGTTTTATCCATCCATCCATAGAATGGATATCTGGTTTCTTTCCCGGGAGTTAAGGCGAGCGGGCGTCGGGCTGACCATCCGACCTCAATCGTTCCCGTTGGTCACGAAACGGTAGGAGCCTGACGGCGTGTGGCGGGAAACTTTAACTTTTTTTAAAAAAAATCTGTTTGTCATTGAAAATATTCTGATTCCAGGATGAAACTAGTCTGCTCATGTAAATATATTTTTAATACAAATTTTAAAGAAGTAACTGTGTGTTATTTATTTTAATTGTATCTTCTATACACACGTAAAATACTTTTTTAGAATTTTTATTCTTTGTCGACTTTTTTCGTATTTCTAGTTTACTGTCCTATTTTACATTTTTCCCGTGAAATGAGCTGTCCAAAAGTTTTAAACTGATTTGGTTTTATTATCATTTTATGATTCATTCCACACTCCTATTCCGCTACCGAATCATTGTAGCAATATTTCATTTAAGGTCTTGACTCAAGCAAATGCAGGCGATTGTAAACCTTTTATTTCTTTTATATATTTCTTTTTTTTCAATGCACCTAAAATTCTTAAAATTTAAATATGACCTTGTGAAGCATCTGGGATTTCTATTTTCTTGTTTTTAATTTTCAAAATATTCTGCAATTAATTAAATTTAAACTTAAAAACATTCAATTTTTTTGGGTGTTTACGAGGTATTATTCGGTATTTTCAACTCAAAGAAATTTGACAAAAACCTGAAATGATAAAAATTTTGTAAAGTAATGTTTTGTATTTAAAATATTTATTATTAGTGCAACAGTTAATTTTTTAAAAAGTAATTTAATTTTACATAATTTTTAAAAAATGCAATGGTTATTTTTTTAAAAATTACCTGTTGCACTAATAATAAATATTTAAATACTGAACACTATTTTACAAACTTTTTTATCATTTCAGGTTTTTGTCAATTTTTTTTGATTTCAAAATACCGAGTAAATACCTAAAAAAAAAAAACCCAAAAATTTGACTGTTTTTGAGTTTTAATTTAAATAATTATAGAATATTTAGAAAATTAAAAACAAGCAAATATAAATCCCAGCTGCTTCAGATATTCATACTTTAAGTTTTCAGAATTTTATATGCATTGGAAAAAGAAATACTGTAAAAAGTTTGCAGTCACCTGCATTTGCTTGAGTCAGGACCTTAATCCATGAAGTTTTCTATTCCAATAAACAATAATTATTTATTTCATCGCATTATGTAATAATTTACATGTGCATAATGTTTATTATTTATGTAATAATATATATTATTTACCGGTCAGCGCTAAAACACACGACCTAACTTTGGAACTTTCTGTTTTCTTGAAAGATGTAGAATATTACTTTCTTGTGATATCGTTGCTACAAATTTTAATAATCTTTGATCTATCAAAATTTTTTGTAATAGCTTTGTGGAAAACAGTTGTCTAGTTACTTGGCGTTTATTAAGACTTACAATAAAAATTCAAGATTTACAATATCACATCTTATTGGATAATTCAAGACCCACACTCCTAAACGTCGACATTGTACAGTTTCCCAATATTTACTGCCTTCGTATTTTTTTTTTTTATTTTTTTTACCGACAAACTTATGGAAAAGTGTAAATTGGAAGAAGTATCAAAAAGTTCTTCCCAAAATATTTGAAAAATAAAAACGGGGGTGCGGGTGGGGGCAACATGGTATTTTTATAGGAGCGGAGATAAAGTGTTTCCGACGATAAGATCGCAGTAAATCAAGCCATTACTATTTTTCTAAGCCATAAAAATCGACAGAATGAAGTAAGAAGCGAACCTTTTTATTGCTAACGGTTCTCTATCATAAAACAATCGGGCTGTTATAGCGTCGGGACATTGTCTCAGCCTTTCTGGTCAGATGCGTCTTGTTTTATTTATCACCCTTTTCTTTTTTTTTCCATTTTGCACTAGTAACGCTTCCACAAAAGGAATATTCGCTGAAATTTGGAAGTTATTGAACGTATAATAACTGAAACGTTATAAGTTCTGGAAGAGAGAGATGAAAGAAAAATATTGGAAATAATACTGTTAAAATTCCAAATTCCCATTGTAATATATTTATAGTTCGTCTTCATTTCTGTAGTCTTTTTGTTAGAAAATTGTAGTACAGTAGACACTCGCTAATCCGGCACTTCGGCAGTGCCGGATTACCGAAAATGCCGGATTACTGAGCGCCGTCTAAAAATAGCCGTTATTGCGAAGATAGTGGAAATACCGCTAAAATAGAATCAAAAGGGCTATTAATAGGTATAAGGCCATTTTTCCGTGTTCTATTGTGATTTCTCTGATTTCGGTAGTGATTGAAAATGTTAAAAACAAAACAAAATGTATTTTTATGTAGTACGAAGTATTTTACGAAGATTTGTCATCACTGCCGAGTACGCCCGACCTCAGCCGATTGCCCGCGAACTCTGCCGAACGCGCCCGGAAGGCTTATTCAGTGTTAAAAAAAACCCTTAGACCGATGCCGGATTATTGAAAGTGCCGGATTATCAGATGCCGGGTTAGCGGGGTTTTACTGTACTTAGCACTTGTTAATTAATCTGGCGACATAATAGAGAGAAAGCATATGCCAATCTCATTGTTAGTCACCAAGCAATCTGAACCAGATTGTGAGACCAATTACGGAATAGATTTTCATATACAGTGTACTCTCGATATCTCGAAAACATTGATATTATGTCGAAAAATTATTTCTCCCCTTGATATTACATATTCATGTAATCTCAACCTTGTTATCTCGAAAACTCGCTATCTCAAATTTTTTTAGCATCCCTTCGACTTCGAGATATTGAGAGTATACTGTATACATTTACTCTAAAAATTGTAGGACGCTCTAGTTCCTGGACATCTTTGATTCTGCCTTCATTACTCAGTAGAGGGCGCACAGTAACACATTAAAGAATTCGGCCAATATTAAATCGAATTCGTTAAAAGATTTGAATTTTGTAAAAAATCGTTTCTTTTTTTTAAAAAAAGTGTTGAAAAGTTTCGGAAAACACCAGGAATTATTAAAAATCGAGTTTTTGTTACGTATTTTTCTCGTGTCTTTAATTTTTGTTTTAATAAGGTTTGTATTTACGTGTTGTAAGATATCATTAATAACTACTTACATTTAGTTGTGGAAAACATTAAATTATCGAATCGAGTTCTTAGTTTAGAAAAGACTGAAAAAGATTCAGTGCAGTATTTACTGAGCATTTAAATCAAAACCTTTTCAATAGAGAAAAAAAAATAACCGAAATTGAAAAACGGTATTTACCTCAGATTTTTATAACTCGATATAATCAAATTCTAGATTTTTGTAGAAAATTTTCCCTTAAAGTTGAAGATGTCACATTGTTGTTCATAAAACTTAATTTTTTTTGTGAGAAGTAAAACAGAAATGCACAAGACTTAAGAGTTCACTGATCTCTTTTTGGAAATTGTGATACTGGGAATCCAAGACAGCCTATTTCAGGTTTTCTAACCATCGTCAGTTGGATCCGCCCAGTATCTTACATCTCAGTGAACTCAGAAAACATATAAAGTAAACAAAAGTAAACACCACAATGGCCCTCCATATTACAAAAACATGAAAACCTAAATAAAGAATAAAAAGGCCTATCAATTAATCCCAGCTAACGATCGCTTAGCATATAAGGGATTAATTGTTAAACAAGAAATACATAAAATGCAAAAATTTAATGATTTTTGTTAAATTTTTTGTTTTGGGTGAAATCAGAAGTAAAAGAAATAATTAGTAAAGAAAATAATTCTTGACCAAAATATCTAATTTTAAAATGTTATAAACTGACATTTGAAATGCTGGATATAATAATATCCATAGCTCCATCAGATATAAAGATCGTTTACTAGCTTATTTTATTTTTTATAATTCGTTATTATAAAAATCGTTATTGCATAATGTTATCCTAACCTAAATGTACTTCACTAAATTGGAATTTGCTTTTTGGAGCCATATGTTGTTTCGAAATGGCTGTTTAATTATTATGTCTTCAACCTCGGTGAAATAATGTCATTACGATGTGGTTTATGCGTCGTCTCTTTTTCTAAAAGTTCGTTCTTATATTTTTTTTTAAGCTACAATTGTTCGCTAATTTGAGTTGTGTCACTTGTTGTCACCAGATGGCGTCCTTGTATAAGACATCAATAAATGCAGCCCTGTTGCCGACTTCGGATATTTTCCTGAATTCTTTTAAAAGAGCATTTTGTAGCGATTCTGAGGTTTATTATCTGCAGCAAGAAGTTGGTGTAATTGTCGCTGACAACAGAATTACTGTTCTCTAACAAATAAACAAGTCTTTAAGACTTTGAAAAGAATTTTATCTTTGGAAGCCACAGAACGACTTCCGGGGCTCATTTAACTTCAGAAGTTGCGTTTTAAATTAGATTACTATCTAACAACGGTAATAAATAAATAATTAAAAATAATTCTTGATTTTGTTATTTATCACAACAATAAAATTTGACCAAACTTTTGACATTCCTAGTAAGAGAGTGTTCTGCACTCACCTGCATCATTATCTAGGGTTAGTCATTCGATATTCAGTATGTACAGTATGAAAGAGAAATGTTAATCATTATCTTACTAAAAGGTTTTAAAATAAATCTTTTGCTAACTTTGCACTCGCTTTAGGAGATTGGATCAAAGGAATTAGATATTTATAGTCAATTCATTATATATCTGAAGACACGTGACAACTCCATATATGGTAAACGATTGAGCATTAGTTACTCCGCATACTTCCGTTTTGAACATGGCGGCTGTTAAATGCACACCGTTGTTTGTTTGTGCCAACAAAACTTTGAAGGGTCAATCGAGAGGGATCATTTAGAATGTTATTTCGTCTATCTCTATCGTAAAACGGCTGAAGCAGCAGCTATTTCGTATCATTCAGTGTTTCAATATTGTTAAGGAAACCGAAGCCTCGCTTATCACTAAGCCTAGCCCATTGTTTGAAACGCCGGGCAAGAAAAGAGAGCAGCCGGCATCGATAACAGAAATGGACGACTAAAAACAAACTTCTTATGAAATCGGAAATAAATAAAAATACTGCTAATATAAAAAACCAACAGAAATAATAAAAATTAAACATCGTAGGGCGAATTCGACGTAAACACAGGAAGTAACTCACAGTGGCATTCCAGACGTGACCAAGCAATAACTCTATTGAAGAAAGGAGATGATGATGATTGGTTAACTGAAATCACGTGTCTTCAGAGATATAATGAATGAACTATAATTAAATAGATTAAATAAACAAAAATGAGTTTTATTGGACTTCGCTTTGTTAGTGGATTTGCTATATACTTTGTAAAGACGTCATTTGTCTTGTAATCTTAGTGAATTAATAAATCTGTTGGACTTTAATCTTGACAGATGTATCGTACATATTCAACTCTTTTAGATGTTTGTTGTTGTTGTTGTATTGCTACAACTTGGGTATCTTTATTTTTCTTTTCTCGGCTTTAAAAGGGTTCTTGTAATCCTCTTCTTGCGGCCATCAACCCTTGGTTTTTGTCGTTTTGGTCCGAATGGCGGCCGTATTTCGTTGGGCCTCGACGTCCAAGGGCCTTCGATTGGTCTCCGGAGAGCACCAAAAGCACGCCAGACGTTGTGTTCGCTTCTCCGAGCAACATTGGCGACGGAAGGAGGCAGCGGTGTTGAAGAGACTTTGCGCCATTATCTCTTTGCGGAGATGGAGAGGCGAGATTTATGCACGAAATCCTTCGCCGGCATTTATCAGTGTACAGTTATCATCGCCAGAAACGCATTCTGGTCTATTATTAAGTGCATTTGGTTATGTCACGTTGAGTTAGGACTTCTCTGAATCCTTTTATGGCCGATGGTTTCACGAAAGATACAAGGGTCGAAAAGAAAGACGAGAAGTGTAGAAGCAATCAGTGAAAACGGCCACATTCACTGCGAATGTAAATGAAATTCACTCAATTATTAATCACGGAATGATTAGAGACGATGACGGCGTAAAGCAGACGACGCGAAGTGATTAATTGATAGGTAAAACTTTTAAAATGGGGGAATATTCGGTCACAGAATGCTCAAAATAAAGCTTCATTTAATGAAATAACTCGGAAATTTCAACGACAGTAATAAGAATTGGCATGATATACCAGTAGTTGCTAATCATTTGAGCGTTGGGTTTTGTAGAAATTACCTTTTACATTGTTTAGTTTATTTTATCCGCACTTAATTTTGTTTAATTCTACAACTTGACAAAAATTTCCATAAAGAACTTATAGCTTACATTCCTTTATCACTTCCGGTTTTGTTTTGTTTTTATATATATATATATATATATATATATATATATATATATATATATAT
>JAFIDM010003189.1:27332331-27361188 GCA_023159025.1 Thereuonema tuberculata | reverse complement strand
TATATATATATATATATATATATATATATATATATATATATATATATTTATTTATTTTTTTAAGTCATGAAGCAATACAAAGAAAAAATATACTAAACAAAAGATTTAACGTTCCAAAAATTAATATAAAAATATAAAGAAGTGACACAGAAAATAAAAAAATGTCCGAGGTTTCATCGGTCAGAATTTGGGACGGCCGTTTCGTCCTTTGTGTGGACTCTTCAACTAGACCCACTCACCAGATGAAATGCTCAGATAGCGCACAAGTGATCAAACCACTCCCGCTTCCGGCTATGGCCTCCCTCCAAAAGAAAACACATTTAAAAAAGAAGCCAAAACAGGGATAATTTCAAATCCTGGCCTACGGAACAAAGGCGCAAAGGAATTGGAAGATAAACCTGGTTAATATAATCAAAAGATTTAACGTGCCAAAAATTAATATAAAAATATAAAGAAATGACACAGAAAATTAAAAAAATATCTGAGCTTTCATCGGTGAGTCTGAGACGGCCGTTTCGTCCTTTTTGTAGACTCTTCAGCCAGACCCACTCACCAGATGAAATGCTCAGGTAATGCAAAAGAGATAAGAAAAACCACTCCCGCCTCTGGCTGTGGCCTCCCTCCAAAAGAAATATATATATTAAGAAATATATTATATTTTGGAGTAGAACTTCAAATGTTCTATTTGCTAAAATTAATTAAGGAATCAAGTCCGCTAAAAAAAAAAAACCACTTAATTTTAATTAAATGAGAACGCGCCGAAACTGAAACTAGATTGTAAAAATGAATTACCATTCATTGTTAGACGTTGACATAAATTATTAGCTTGCTAAGTTAATTATTTCGTTTCTATGGGAACTTTTATGTCTCGCTCGCAAATTTCTCCTGAGGAATCCATATTGAATTAGATCGCCTCTGGGTCTTAAAGTTTCAAGATTCATTGATTCAAAAAGTTTTATAAGACCCACTTATCTTTACACAAAAACTAATTTTTATGAATCTCATTTTCTTTAACAAAGTAGGTTACACACTGTCACATTTTAAAGTTCCAACGTAAAAATGGAATTTTTTTCCCCAATTTGTGAGGAAGGTTATGAGAAGTTCAAAACAAGTTATTTACAGTCTAACAGATGGATGTTGACGATCTCGTTTCTGTGAGAATTACGGAAAACACGAGATCTGGACATTAACCTCTTCAGCAGGTCTCAAGGAATTTAGTATTTTGAATGTCTGTCACTAGGAAAATGCTACCTAATGAATTTATTGTTTGTTTATTGACTATTTTCAATTTATGAAAACTATTATTAAAATGTCGTAAAAGTCTCATGCATTTCCCCGTATTGTAATTCATTTAAATATTTCAATGAAATGAAACAAAAATATATATGACATGGATAGAGGCTATTCTCGCGTAAATTACGTGAAATCACGAAAATACGAGATCGTCAACATCCATCTGTTAGACTGTAAATTAATTGTCAATTATTTTAGAATTGCACTTTGGTCTTTTCATTTTATTTCATTATTTTTGATATTAACGGTAAATGCTAATTAAAGAGGATAATGATTAAATAAATTTTAAAAAAGCAAAAAAAAAAAAAAATGTAGCGTCATCGGGGCGAAATTTGGCAATAACTGTTTTTGCTTCAGAAATTATTAATGTACAAAAATCGGAATTTCAATTCACTTAATATATTTATTTGATGTAAAATATTATAATAAATTAAGCAGAATGTTCTAAATGCTATTAAACTTTAATTATATTTTCTTTTTATTATAATAAAATAAGTTTGAAAGTTAATATCACAATTTTCTCTGAATGTAGCACAGAACAAGTCAAGAGTAAATTCTCCCGTTCCTTTTCTTCGCGCATTAATTTGATCATTTTTTGCTGTTTGAGTATCAATGAGGTAAATGGATCTGTGCCACTACGGCCTTCGATCCCCAAAAAAGTGTTGTTGTTTGTTTTTTTTCAGTCACTAAATCCATATGAAAACGGAAATATTCAGTTTCATTTTATTTATCGTTCGAGATACTTAAACTTAAAGGTATTTCACAGATAGTTTTATAGAAGCCATCTTCTCTTCTCTGTTGTGTATAACAGACATTCATGTTATTCACCGATTGGATTCCAAAGTACGTGTCAACAAACTGCTGGTACACGAACGGGTTAATGTACTTATATCTCCTCTCTACTTCTGATCCTCGCTTAATTTTTAGGAGGGTCATGTGAGGAACGAATTCCGGGAAGTCTTTGATCACCCGTATGCTATTGTCCCTCATCAGCTGCTCTACGGTGTTGGCGAAGGCCCTGAAGGCGTCCGGACATTCGACGTGGCCGTAGAGCACGCGGCTTTTGAAGTGGTTCAAGCCGTTGACGACCAGATCGACGGGAGGCCACAGGAACTGCATGAAATCCTCCTTGTGATTCCGCAGCAGCTGCTCGAGGCGAGACATCTCGGTGGCAGTGTCCAGCCGCAGCATGTTCAGCGTGATGTGCAGAGATTCCGGCGTGGTCATCGTTTCTGCGTAGGCGGGATGAACGTCACGGACGTGTTCGAGAATCTTCTTGGCGTTCTCTCGTATTCCCTCGTTGGTGATTCGGATGCAGAGAAAGAAGTTTGGTTTGTCCTCTTTCTCTTTCCTGGGTTGTTGCGTGTTGCAGTCGGACTCATACTCAGAGTCCGTGTCTTCGTCGGTTTCAGTGTCAGTCTCCTCCGGTTGATTTTTATCCACTTCCCGCATGAAATCCAAGATATTTCGCCTGGTTGTTGATTCACTGAATATTTCTTCGGGTGGCGTCACTGAACCAAACACCAAATCGAGCCTCTCGTTCTTGTCCCAAACCTTCAAAAGGAAAAAATAAATAGTAAGCAATTTTAATTGTAATGCGAGAAATATCTGACGTTCAGTAAAAATAATTAAGGTGAAAAAAAAAATTACTAAAGATAAAACTTAGATGTTTATATCGGTATTATAACCTGTCCCATTACTGACAACAAAAATGTTAATATTTTCGTTTCATCATAGCTTGTCCATAACTCAGGAAAAGATTTTGAAAACAAATTCAGAACAGACACAAAAAATATTTTCCACAAAATTGCACCAATTGTTCAAATTGTTGGCAATGTAATAAATACCAAACTGTCGACCACTGTAACACCAATGAAATTTTTACTCATTGCAATGTGGACAACATTTGTTGGAATAGTGTTTTTGATCTTTACAGATTCTGGACAGGAGACATATTTTCAGTGTCAACATTCATAAGATCGGGCGCTAACGTACACACATTATTATAGTACTAGGATTTCTATGTAAAAAAAAAAAAAAGATTCAGACTTAACTATGTTTATGATATACTGATGGACGAAAGCGAATGGGTTTCAGTGAAATGTCACGCATTACACCCCCAAAATAAATCACTTTTTAGTATTAAATTATTTAACAATAAAAATAAGGATAAAAACGCACACATTTAAAAGATTCAAAGGATTAAAAGATTTCGTACCGGGAACCTAAAATAGACTGTTTCGAGGTTCATACCTCTCATCAGTTGGATTCGCCCATCCAACTGATGAGAGATATCAACCTCGAAACAGTCTGTCTTGGGTTCCCAGTATAAAATTTCCAAAAAAAATCAGTGAATCCTTTACGTTTTTATCCTTATTTTTATTGTTATATATGTACTATGCACGTTAAATTTTGTCTAAATATATAATAATACTCTAACGTAGAACACCTTTGGGTTCGAACAAAAAACGTACGCGCCAAAATTCAGAGGATTATCCTTTTTCCGACCTCTGAGTTCACTGGTGATAATCGTTTTTTTGTAAACCTCTGCAATTGTCTGTATTCCGTCGCACTAAACCTGTTGCTCGCCAGCTCCTACACCAGTCGAGACTGTACAGATGCCTGTATCTATTTACTTAAGATTGTTTGTTTATGTAGTGAAGTTAAAATGGTTCGATGAACCCAGCTAATGTACTGAGATTGATTGAGGTCATGTTACGACGAAAAGTGCGCCATGAAGACAAATATTGTCTGGAAGATGATCATTCACTTGTTTGCTTTGATCATTTTATTGAAAGTCCTCGTATATATTATCCTTAGGACACTTGCACAACTTCCGCGTTCTAAAGACAACTGACCATTTGTGATTAAGTCACACTGTCCTTTGTACAGATCTGCATTCACATCCGATTCTTCAAGCTTCAGCGTATCCCTCGTGCTCAGAGACCTCTAGTGACCAACTGCAGAGGTTTAAAGAAAAACGACTATCACCAATGGATTCAGAGGTCAGAAAATGATCATCCTCTGAAGTTTGTTGCGTATTTGTTCGAACCTAAGCTTATTTTTCAAATATTGAAATGAAAAATTTGAATTTTAAGGCTCTATATTGATATATACATATTCACCTCAATGATATACATATTTATTAAGATGAAAATTTCTAACTTTTTCTATTAAATTAAGCTTAATTTCTACGAAAGTCAGAAAGAATAAAACAAATATAAAAACTCTTGATTTTTAATTATTTAAAAATAATATAGAAATTTTATTTTATTAAAGAATTATGAACCACTATTTTGATCCCAATGAAGTATGTATTCTTAGCTATTATATTTTACCTTTTGTCCTCTGTACTTGAAATACTGAATTCGATGCCTTGGCACCACAAGCGAATCGAAATCATCCACGGAGGCTATATCTTCTTCCCAGGTGAATTCTGCGAAAGATCTCTCAACGATCCCCGTGAAGCGATCGAGATACCCCACGACGAAATATTCCATTGGTAGCGATTCATCCCATAAGATCCGCGAAATGACATCTTTGGCAGTCTTCATGGACGGTTTTTTCGTGTTGTCGTCTACTTCGTCTTCCGCTCGTATCTTCTTGCGTTGCCTTTTGGCTTTCTTATTTCGTTCATTGTTTATTTCGCTCTCGTTTTCTTTTGAATCTTGGTTTTTCCGTTGCTCTTCGATCGATGCGTCATCTTGCGGATGAAGATGGAAACACTTTTCGCCGAACCGACATTTGCCAGCGAGGAAAAACTTACAAACTGTCTCTCTGGGAGTCTCGTAGTCCTCCGAACTACTGTCACTAGAATCATCCGAGTCTAAATTGATTCGGAAGCTGTTTTGTTCCACTGTATCCATTGTTGAAGTTTCTGGCGCCGATTCGTATTCGTCAAAATCTTCTTTTATATTTAAATTAGAATAAGCTTCAGTAGCTTCCTCCATAATCAGCCTAAAACGAAAGAAAAAAAAGGGGAAAAATATAATATCTATTAACACATTTGTAACAATCTTATGATTATTAAATCTTGATAGAAACTAGGCCACCCCCCTGTCTCCCCTGGTAAATATGAGATAATCCAAGAAGAATCGATTCCAAGCGGTTAAGGCAAAAAGTGATATTTTATTCCTTTTTGAATGAACTCATTATTTGATATCGCGCGCCAAAATATACAATCAGCCCGTGCTCTTAAATATATATTCCTAATCTTATTTACTGTTAACAATTTGACTTGGTGATTCTTTGAATTTACAGTAAATAAGGTTAGGAATTTATATTGGTTGTTATTTAAGAGTACGGATAATCCAAGAAGAATGCGAGCAGTGCCTGATTAGTCATGTTTTTATTAGTGAACCAAAGCGTTAATATTTCGTTTGTTCCGAGTTTAGTTTTTAATCTTATCTAATTAATTAAATTGCATTGTGTGATGGACTGACAAATGAAGGATCATCGATCCTTACGCGCTTGTTTTGACAACGAAAACAAATAAAGATTAAAAATTTAATATTTAAATATTTAATTTTCCCCAGTGAAATAGGATGAATATCTTAGGATGTATTATTGATATAATGATAATAAACCGTCTTTCTAAAAGTAAATACGAAAATACATTGTTATTATTCCATTATGACAAAGGGAATAATGCTTTCGTTGCGTCTTAAAATCAAAGAAATGCGCATTATTATTATTCTTTGTTTTCTCTGAATTGTTGTTAGTTGCGAATTTACACTTTAGTATAAAACGAAATAAGACGACCAACGAGATTATAACTGTATAAAGATTTACGAAGTCTTTAACTCTATCCAAGTAGAATCACAAGTGCTTACTTAACTCCTCGTAGTTTTGATTTTGAAATGACAATTTAAAATCAAGAAATTAAAATAAAAACATCAGTTTCCTTTACAGATCCTTTTTAGCTCCACAACATCTTACGAAAATATTGATCAAAATTATTATTTTTAAATATCAGTGAAATAACATAAAATAACTTTTCTTTAAAAAAATATACTTAATTATATTTTACATAATAATATAAAATATAATTAAAAAAATATCGCGAAGTATTTGTAAAAAAAATCATCTTTTATATGAAAAACTAAAAATTCATCTGTATTCCAATTCTGTGTCTGTGTGTAACGCAAGAGATCAGAAAGCTATCTGGCAAGTCTCACGGCAACACAGACGTAGTAGTGTCGGATGATCCAATTGATGAACGAAACTATCCTGCAGAGTTTTTTCACAAACTCACATTTTCCGGTATGCCACCTCATCAGCTGAGCATCAAGAAAGGACCAATTGTGATGCTCCTTCGCAATCTCAATCCAAAGAAAGGCACACGATTGATCGTTAAGAAGTGTCATCGCAATTTAATCACGGCAGAAGTTCTTTCGGAAAGCGACAGAGGTGATATCGTCACTATTCCCAGGATCGATTTTCAAACGAGTGATATCAAATTGCTATTCGCCGTCAGTTCCCAGTAATGCCTTCCAATAAACAAATTCATTTTAATTTCAATCTGTCATTATATAGATAAGAGATACTCTTGTAATATTTCTTGAAATCTCCGATAGACACCTATTGTTGGCATCACTGCAAGTTAAAATTCTCACCGATGGCTTTCTTTGATTAGCTTTACATGTTGTTGAATTTCAAACATTTATGAAAGATTTTAGTTCTTTATATTAAATAAATTTCTGTAGATCGTTGTTATGGGGCTCACAGCGGCACTCGTACTTTTTTAATGAAACTCATTATTGCGATGATCTCGTACATAGAATGCAATTCATCATTGTCATTGTTTAGCTAATGGTATTCCAGGAAATTCAAAATGGATTGGATGTAGTAGGAGATATTTACTTAAATAAGCGACGATGGGAACGAAAGCTCATTGTTTCGTTCAAATTACAATATTAAAATAAAAGTTGAAACATATCCAAATATATAAACTTAAAAGAATTTAAAAAACTGATATCTTATAAAGACATTTAGAGTAACATTAAAATTTATATTAAAAAAATGTGAATAATATAAAAATAATAATAGTATATAGGTAGGATTAAGATGCAAAGAATAAAAAAAAAATGATCTTGTCATTTTCTACTTTAATTTGCAGAATATAGAAAATAGTTAAGATGCTTTACAACAGATGTCGCTGAGAATTCCTGGAATTACTAATCCATCGCCCACTAAACAAATCATAAGTTTTTCTTTCATCGATTTTAAAAAATCAATATGTATTTTGTCTTTATCTGAATCTTCATAACAAAGAGGAATTATTTACAATAAACTAAATTTCTAAATTTCAGGCTACTTTTAACACTTAGATATCAACGACTGAAACTCCATCTTCTTTAATTAACAGCCTATTAAAGATATATTTACTATCTTTGCTTTATCTTTCCATATTTGTAATGTACCTGCTTCATTTAACAACATGGAAATATTAATAATTTAATAACTTTCTTTATTGTACAGTTAAAAATATATAACACAATAATTATTCGGAACGACACCTTTAAAAAATTAACAATAATTTCTCATTTGCCAATTTATTTATTTATTTATTCAGTTCCTCTTTTCCTGTTTTTAATAAAAGATCTAAAGTGCAATTGTGATCCAATGAAGAAGGCATTGGTACTTTTAGCGAAGGTGATCCCTCGATTGAGGCTAGTCTGTGTATTATCAACATTACAAGTGATTCATCGAGATGTTTATAAACATCTGCCTGTATTACAAATTTTTAATTTTTGCAATACTAAAGTACAGAGTACAGAATAAATACACTAAATTTACTTTGGATTTAATTATGTATTGATTTCAAGGTAATCAGCATGCATTTAAATATTTTTTAAAAAAAAATGTAGAATATCGAAAAAGTTGGAAATTTTATTTTAATTTTTATAGTAAGTCTTTTTTCGTTAGTATCCAGTACTTGTTTCAAGGATACAGATTAAAGAAATTAAATTAAATAACTACATTATTAAAGTAGTTTTCTCTTTGTTAATCAATCAAAATGATTATCAGTTAGCAGTCATGTCATTTATATTTGTCTCTTTTTTTTTTTTTTTGTTTATTGATAATACAATTTTTTATCATTTACATTTCATATCTTATGGTTTTTATTTGTGATTATTAAGTAAAAATTATTAAAAGTAATTATTAAATAGTTATCTCAGTACTTATAATTTGAACACCAAAGTTTGGACAAGGGTTTGACTGTTATATTACAGTTACTATCAATTAATAAAACTGAAGTTCTAGCACTTGATAACAATGATTGTTATTGGAGATATAACTTATGAAATAATTAATCTATAATTGGTATCTGTAGATTAGTATGAAGAAAGTCGTAAATAAATATTTAATTAGATACTAAAAACAAACTAAAAAAAGTAATAAATTATATAAAAAAAAATTTCGTTAATAAATTTTTCTTGCTCGTTTGACGCCTAAAATTAATTAAAAAACCAGGAAGTTTGCCATAGTTTCGTATTATTTTTTAATTTTGTTTTCCCCCTGTGTCCTAAGGTAGCAAAATACATTTTGGAAGAACGAATTGATTGCTAAAAGTTTGACCCATTCACATATCATAGTTTAAGAAATTTAAAGAA
Organism: Thereuonema tuberculata; assembly: GCA_023159025.1. Taxonomy (NCBI): domain Eukaryota; kingdom Metazoa; phylum Arthropoda; class Chilopoda; order Scutigeromorpha; family Scutigeridae; genus Thereuonema; species Thereuonema tuberculata. Next base: position 27,352,279 of record JAFIDM010003189.1, on the reverse strand, counting down.
ATTTAAATTTAAGATTATTAGCCTAAAAGATTAATTAAAACATAAAATTTCAAGATGGCGTTTGTTTGTTTTGCTTTTTTCTTAAATGTATCTCAAAGTTGAATGGAATTTGAGAGGTGTCAGATATTTTTTGATTAGCAGTGTAATTAAACGACTAAATAAAAATAATTTAAAATGTCCGAAACCTTTTCACGTACCTTTCTCTGTAGCCTTCACAACAAAATCTAGTTTGGTTTCTAAACGCCTCCCTATATAACGGAGTCCAAAACACTCGTTTCTATACGTTGTGCAATCCCCGTGCCGGAATTTCCGAACCGGAAGTGACGTCATGTTTGAACCTTGAATCGCTCGTCGCTAAGAAACTATCTGTTCATTTTGGATTACACTTTTTGATAGCAACAGATCTTGTTTATTTTGGTTTACTTACTTTGTTTTTCATACTTAATTAGTAAAAAAGAAAGGTGATTTTTGTTTATTCTTCGTAATGTAAAATTATAAAATACTCTATTTTATTTAATTACATAGAAAATACTATTATAAAATACTCTATTTTATTACGTAGATTGTTTTGGAAAATTGTAATTCGAAATTTCTTAAACAGCGAATTTAATTCCAATCTTCAGCAAAATTTTATTATAAATATTTATTAAATAAATAAAATTAGGAAAAAATATTATATTTTACAAATATCAAACACTTTAGAGAATTTCTTTCTTTGTTTTTTATTTAAAAAAAGCTTTTAGTTGACTTTTAAAAGTTGCTAAAAATTAATATTTGCTTAGACGGGGATGTATTGGATTTTTATAATTTAATTATTTAAAGCTGCTACTTTCATGAGAATTGAATTTTTACTAAAAAGTTGAAATTTTCATTTATCGAAGCACTTCGGAATCGATTCAATTTAAAGTAAATTTAAATAATAGTCGTTAATTTAAAATAATTTATATAAGATGATTTAAAAATTAAAGAGAAGATATTTTCATTACACAAAAAATATTAGAGCAATGAAAGTATGTGTTGTAATTTAATTAATAAAAATAAAAAATTAAAAAAAAATACACAAGCGAATCCAGTATTTGCCCGCATTTTTTGTCTTTAGGAAATACAAATTCTAAATATTGAACCAAAGGATGTAGCTAGGCCGGTCGATGCTCACTTGCCGTTATTGTCACGATTTGACAAAGTGCTGAACCCATGTGGAGAATTAACCAGAATGTGTGTTATATTTCTTGGAACTATTGAACAATAAATATTTCATAAATGATCCAAATTATATACTTTCGTAAAATAAAGCTAATAAAAATTAATAGAAAATAATTAATCATTAATAACTTTAACCAAATTTAAATTCTTATATAATGAGTTAACCACTTTATCAGAACAAATAAAAATAAATTAAAAGGCTGATAAGTTAAATAAGCTCAATGAAATTGATAATAATGCTTATTCTTTTTATTAGAAAAATTAACTTTCTAAACACTTAACAATAAATAGTAATAAGTATTGTTTAATTTTCTTCACAGATGTATTAGATGTTAATCGACATTGTATTATAGATCTGAGTGTCTTTTGTTTTACCTAACGTAAGAAACGCAGATCTACAATACAATACAATTCAGTTGTGATGATGGAAGTACTCATTGTATCACTTTGTTATTTGTTTTTAAATAATTAAATATTGTTTCCTATCAAAAATATCTTGGTCTGTACATCAATGAGTGTTTTACGTGGGAGATTACATTATAATCATATTATCAAGAAATTATTCTCTTTAAAATTTAGCTTGCTCATATAAAATACATTCTTCCTTTTAAAACAAAATTAATAGTTTTCAAATCTTTGGTTGATTCTATTCTTGATTATGGATTGGATTGCTCGATTTTTTTTTAACTAAACAGAAATTAAAAAATTTAGATAATACTCTTCTTAATATAATAAATAACATATATTTAAACTTTAACAAAAAATCTACTGAGAAAAAAAATTAAAATTTTAACAAATAAAAGAGAAATTCATGTACAAAATTATATTAAAAAAAACTTCTTTTGTATGTATAAAAAGTTTAAAAAATAATATACAAATTGGTAAAATGCCAGAAATAACTGGATACATTGCATTAATAAAAAATATAAAAAAATGGTTTTGGTTTAAGACAAGAAAATTATTTTTAAACTTTTTATTCAACTTAATTGAGCGAAATATAACCATAATATTATAAATATAAAGGCTATCAAATTACAATTAATTGAGAAAAAAATAAATTGGAATATATAACTTTTTTTTTCCTAGACTCTTACGATAAACACTAGTGCTGGGCGAACACGTAGCAACAAGCGGCAATATTGCTGGACAATATTGCTCATTTTTATTGCTGGACAATATTGCTCATTTTTATTGCTAATTGATATTGTCAGTTTAAATCAAGCGCGAACACAGAGTTTTTCCGAAACGAATATTGCCCTGAATATTGATGGTTACGGCGCTTCGTGTTTCACTAGGGAGCCCTAGTCATTACACACTCAGTGAGAACGCCTTATAAACACACCACACGAGCCACCATAGATGCACTGGGGACAATATTCCCAGCAATTGTACGACATCGGTTTTATTATACAATTTATTTGCGAATAAAATGGGAGCGATCGAGTGTAAGTGTACTTGCGGTTAAGCCTAACTTTATACGAACGTACAGAATCGATCTACTATTAAACGCCTTACCGCGATAGAAATCAATTAAGATTCTTTCATTATCAATTGACAAAATGTTGTTGTTTGAATTATCTTTTTTGAGCCGACCCATTTCGCTGATTTTAGGCCTTCTTTCTCAAAAAAAATGGTCGGAGTGAGTGAGTGAGTTTCCGATTTTCAAAGTCCCGCCTTCCTTCTACGTCACCATTGTCACGTGATTTCATCCGTTCATGTGATTCGCTCGCGAACCAGCAATATTTCTCGACAACCAATAGTGTTGGTTTTTTTCCAGCAACAACAATATTCTTGAAATGGACAATATTGTTCATTTTTATTGCTGGAAACGGTTGTCAGCAATAAAAATGAGCAATATTGTCCAGCAATATTGCTGCTTGTTGCTACGTGTTCGCCCAGCATTACAGAACCTGTACTAAGGTATACTTTATTATTAAGTACACCAAATAGGGTTCGTGTACATAAAATTAAAAAATAAAAGATTTTTTTTTATTTAAAAAACGAAAAAAAAAAAAAAAAAACTTGCTAAGTCTGGCTTTATTGAGTGTTTGATCGCTAACTGGATTCTACTTAGAAAAATCTTTTGGATCGTCTCTGACACGTAAGCGGTTCCCAACTTCTTGTAGAGCAAAGAAACGTCAGTAATGATAATAAAAAAAAAATTGAGGAACTTTTTTTCTTTTTTGCGGAGTCTTCGTCTTTTTTTTCTTCTTTCCTCTTTCGATAGAACTGTCGACCTGAGAAACAAGACTCCACCAACACCTCGTTTCAATTACCTTCTCATTGGCAATGCAAATTGGCTGCTGCGACTTCTTGCTTCGCCACCAGGCGTCGCTATTCTCCTAGGGGATATCCCAGCGTAGACGGGTGCGGCCAATCATTGCTCGAGATTGCGCTTGAAGACTTCTTCGATTTTCCGCTTGTATTGACATTTATGATTTAATAACAACATTGATGATTGGAATATATATGTAGAAAAACATATTTCCTTGGAACAGTCAACTTTAAGCCTACAGAGGAGAACTGCATCGCCAACAAAGCAGCTGACGAGTAAATCCAAACCAAATGTTGTTACATTGAATTTCGATTAAATCAATGTAAATTTGGATTACTTTTTTTTTTTTTTTTTTTACGCGAAGCTAATCTATTATGTCAATCAGTACAGGAGCAATAAAAAAAAAAGGTTTATGAATAAATAAATTTCTTACTAGGCCTAGCATTGGCAAAATAAATACATAAATCCAAGATTCGATCAATGGTCTGATCGGGAAGAAGAAGGTTATATGAAAAAGAAAAAAAATATTATCGTCTTTACAATTTAACTATCAGTTTTTGTTCAGAATATTATCGTTTTATTTATTATCGTATTATTATACTTTTTTTCTTTTCTTTTCTGTGATTAAATGCTTTGAAAAGTGAAAAATAAAGAAAAAGTAAATGCTTACCTATCTTCTTTTTATTTTTTGTTTTGTTTTTTTTTTCATTTCGTTGTGAATTAATTTACAAATACTACATAAAAAAAGAAGAAAAAAAAGTGTCGATTTATTTTTAAAATTTTGCGCGATTCAGTCTCATCATCTTCTGTGAATTCCTTTTGAACATTATTCTAACTTTTTTGGAGGAAAAGCAGAATTCTGTTAGAAGCCTCTGCCAATTCCCACCAATCGTGTTCTTCCGATTTCTTTGTTCCTTTCTATTCCTTTGAGACCCTCAATCAAATACAAAGCATTACATTGACACTAGAGATATTTGAGAATAGATAAAATTTAAATATGTTAATCGTAAAACAGAAAAAGTAACAATTTACGAAGTAAATTTAAATTTTTCAAATTTATAATATACATATTTCAGATGATCAGCAGCACATATTCAGCAGAATAAAAAACGAAAATTAAAAAAAAAAAATCTTTTCGTGTCCGCATTCAACAGAATGAGGAACTTCTTTAACTAAATCCATACATACAGAGAGAGAAATGCAGATGTTTTCCTACGAATTTTAATTGACTTTTTGTGTGTGTGTGTGTATATGTGGGGGGGGGGGGGTTACCCTTATTACTTTCTACTGTCATGGAGCATGGCAAAGATAATGCTTTGGAAAATGTGTATTCATTAAAACGCTTTTGGTTTGTTTCTTTTTGTATAAAGAAGATTTAGCTGAGTTATTGGAAGAATGTTGTAGTAAGAAGTCCTTATTCCACTTAAATGGCTGTTATTTTGATTACAGAGAAGTATTTGTTAAGAGACTGTATTCAGCATTGTTTATTTGCTGCTCTACGTTGCCTTTCAAGCTCCTAGTGAGCGAATGTCATCCAATCACCAGCTTTCAAAAGTCACAGAATTTCGATTTCCCAAATCGCTGTTTATTTTTTTTTCCCTCCTATACAATGAGTCTTTATCAGATTCTTATAGGACATTATTCAGTAAGTCCGTGGTATCCACTAATTCAACTGTAAACAATTTTTGTTTTTGTTGTTGTTTCCTTACTTGTTATGTCTTTTCATGTTCGAGATTTCCAGATTTTGAGATTGATTAAACCAACAAAGTTAACCTGTATAATTGTAAATGGAAATAATAATTAGGCCTACTAATGTTTAAAATTCTGAATCAAAAAGCTTTACAATCAATTAACAACCAATTTTGAGACAAAGTAGTTTTTTACTTAAAAGTTGAAATTGACTGTCAAAAGAAAAGAAAATTCTTAGAAATTTATTATAAAGGCAATTTTTTTTAGCCAGTAATTCTTTCCTTTGTGTAGTTCTTTTCTCTTTTGTACGATTTTATTATTTTCTTTGTCAACCCAAGGCTTTTTTGGGCATAATTTATTTTTACCGATTACAGCAGGAATAGAAATATATATTTTTAAAAAATTGAAATGGATGGTAAAATATGGCATTCGAATTGGACCAGCGCAAAACAAATGCTCCGCCATATTATGAGTTTCCAATAAAATGTGGAGTCTGACAAGCGAAAACGGAAAAGAGTTGGAATTTCGTTTTCCCTCCAAATAAATCATCATATTCCTTTCACTCTACCATAAAAGATTTGAAATTAAATACGCGAACGAAAATATATGGAATTATTGTTAGTCTGGCCTTGGAATTCTACTGTTTCATTTCGTAGGTGTAAAATAAACGAACTTTAAAAGCTAGAAGAATATACTTTTATAGCATTTAGTTAAATAAAATGAGGAAAGTTTATTTGGCATTAGATAATAAAAAAAAAATGCGCTTTTATCCTTTTGATGGCAATGCGTAAGTATCTTACTTTAACGATACCATCTACAATATTTATCTTGAGTTGATTATTAATGGAGGACTTATTTTTCTTGATCATTTCTCATGATTTGAAGGTAGTGGTATTCTTCTGGACGTTGAAGTAAATGAGTAATTTACCAATTTAACGGCCGGTTTCTCCAAATAATATTAGTATTAGCTCATGCCACAACTCTATTGATTTCAATTGGACTTAATCCAAGATTACCTTAAGACTACTTGGAGAAACCGGCCTTAAGATTATTAAGGTAAAGGAATCCACTTCACTGTGGCTCTTCGAAGCTTTAGAGGTAAGGTCTCCAACGATTCTCATCCAAGTTGGGGGTCTGGAGGTCAGTTCGATTTTAACCCAAGATAAAAGCCCGGCCCCTAATTTTACAGGAGCTATTTTTACAGAGCTCCTAATTTTAAAACTTAGGACCCGACGGAAGAACAAAAACAAGAACAATTCCGCCGAGAATTGAACCCGACTCCTCAAGCTCACAGCCCATCGTCAATGCCACTAGTCTACCAGGCCCAGTTCAGAATATTACATAGCGTATTATCTAGCATTAAAAAAATACTGAAATAAACCTTAAACACACCACTTCTCTTTTAAGTCTGAATCACGATTTCTTTTTTAACTCCGAAAAACAGAAATCATAAATAACTGACCTTTTAATACGTAATTTCCCATAAATCGCAATATATTAAAAAAAAAATTAGTGGGGTTATAAGGAACTGATGAGTTTATTATTTGCCGTTATTATTAGACCATTCATAGTGCTTTGGTGATTCTCAGTTCCTCGAATAAGGTTAAAAAAAAATCTATATCTTTCCAAGAAATCCATCGTGTAAATCAAAATGATTAAGCAATGCTGAAAAAACCTTCACTAGATTCATCTGTCCTTACAAAGCAAACTGTACACCATGTTGAATATTTTAAAATAAATATTATTTGTTTTGTTTTTCTTTTTTGTTCTTGAACTTCATACGTACGTTAAAGTTCTGATATTAACTTCTAAATGTTCTCGTGTTTGATAATAAAGCACTAAGAAGGGATTGATTATTGAATCATCATCTTCCCTGCCCTCTTTCCCGCCAAAACATAATAGTATCGAGTTTTACAGACTAGTTCTTATGCTGCAGTATTACTTTTGCGATATATGTAATGTAAAGCTATCTTAATTTGTTATTGCGGGGAGTTTAATATCATTTCCTAAATATTTTTTTTTATTTTTTTGAGGAGGAAAAAAAAAACATTTTTTTAAAAATTTTAGTTATAGCAATGCGTATAAAATTGTAATAATAACAGTAAGTGTAATTACACTTTATTTTGCATAAATGGGGTATTGTCATATTACAGTAAACGAGCCAATCTTGATCTAAAATTACTTTGGATAATTGATGTTTTTCAGGTAAAAACAGTTTTGTCTAGATTTTTTTTTACCAGAAATCTCTAAAAGTTGCAGGTAAGATGGGCCAACACACTAAATTTAATTTTAAAAAGTTTATGTGCATTTAAAAATGGTTACAACCGGTTTCGCCTTGCTACAAGTCTTCTTCAAGTGACATCTTGATCTAAATTCCCCTGCAAATTCCACTTAGCTCAACTTATTGCTCCAATCGGAAAAGCTATCGCTGACCTTCCGGGGAAAATGATTGATTCCAACTTGCGTTCCACCATTGGCAATATCATAAAAAGAGACAGGAGATACGGAAGCGTTACATTTTTAAATCCATTAGAAAACTTGGCTGTACGAGGTCTTAAAGCGAAAAAAAAAATTAATAAAAAATAAAAAAAACAAGGTCACTTGAAGAAGCTCTGTACCAAGCGAAACCGGTTGTAACCATTTTTAATTGCACATAAACTTTTAAAATTTAATTCAGTGCGTTGGCCCATCTTGCCTGCAATTGATATGTACACGTTAAATTGACGAATCTCTAAAAGTTCTTAAAAAAGAAAATAATTTATTTTATATCTCGGTTTGTTTACGATTTTTTTTCCTTGGAAACAATATAACATTTTTCATTTTGTTCGTATTTTCTTAAGGGCAAATTGTAAGGGATTGCTGCAGTACAGCTTCGATAAATTAAAAAGACGAGGATTGTGTTGTTCACAGCTACAGAATGAACTTCCCGTTCAGTTAAATCGAAACAAGATAATACATTTTAGAAGGAGCGCTTAATGGAAGTTGTAAATATTTCGTGTTGTGTTTGTTATCGATTCACGTAAGTCCAGGAATCTCCCCAACTAATATCCATCAAATCCCCGTTTCATGTCGATTTGTCGTAATGAAGTTTTATTTATTGAATTTCGAAATTGAAATCTCTCAGCCAACGCTCATTGGGTGTGTTGGGGGCGTGACCACAGTTCCATTCTTCGTGTTGTTGCTTTTGGAGCTCAATTATCATATAAATGAAACGAAAAGACTCACGTAATGAACGACTTTGAGAAATTGGTTGGGTTTCTGTTGCGTTCGCATGTTAACTTCGAACCCCGGATCAAATTTTAAGGACCCGCACTTGAAACACAAGAGATGGCGTATTAATTCTCATCAAGAGAGGATCACGGCTTCCTATTCTTTCCCCTTCCTTCATCTCCTCTCCTAAATGGGATAGCGGCCAGGCCTGATAAGTTGAGCTCCCTCCCTTCCCACCCACTCTTTCTCACCAGAGCGCATGATTTATGTTCCTACCCCATTTCCATATTTATGCTTCTGCCTTAGGAAGGAATTACACGCTGGCGATGCGGCCATTCACAACGCCTTGGTCTACGAGTTGTTCGTATCGCGACATCATCTTAATCCGCCTTAGGGATCTTAGTTTTATCAGGAAAATATAGAACATTCACACATTGACTGCCAATCTTAAGAGAAATATAATAAAAAAGTGTCAGTTTTCTATAAACTTACCTTGACGATGTATGAAGCATTGCAAATACACAAATATTTCAATTTGATCACTTATAAAAGGTGTTGAATGGAGAATGATCTTTTTTTATTTGGAAGCAAGATGTTTTACAGATCAGTGAGATTTCTTCGACATTTAAGAAATAGTGGTAAACAATAAAATGAAGGATAAATACTGTGTGGTTTCATCAACAATGCTTCCCTGCTTGTTTAGGACAAAAGCCGATAATGAAAATATTTTTTTTTTTAATCTTGAAGAGCAGGAGTTATTATCTTATGAACGAGTAGATAATTTTATGGCCAGCATACCTTGTTGCCGGTCTTTGCAGCTACATAAATTTTTCCTGATACTGAAATTCATACCGCAAATTGATAAGCATTTGCTGGGAAAGTATTTTTATTTTATAGATAGATAGAGAGATAGATATTTCAAAAGTCTGTATTATTATATTGACTTGATTTATGGAGCTGTTACAATTGAAATCAGAGCAATATTTATTAAACAAATAGCAATTTAATACACAAGACATCAGACTCCATTCTCTAGCAAGTCGCCATTTGAAATCTACTAAATAAAGTTAGTGTGATAAGCTATTTCTTTTTTTTAAAAAAATGACAATATATCGCTTCAATAAGAAAATACTTGGCTTTTATGCATTATCTTATTATTTATTTATTTATTATTTCTCCCAGATTCCTTCTAATTGATTATATTTAAATCTATATTACACAAAATTTTAATGCGTGATGCAACATTTTTGTTAATAAAATAAAATAATCTTTTCTCTTTAAATTTCCTTAACATTCCCGCCAATTAATATTAATTTATTATTAATAGTAACTAAATTTTACTTTATTATCAGAAATATTCCATTGATAAATTAATTAGAGAAAGCTTTTTTGTATATTAAATTTGAAGTTTTGAATTGTAAAATATCACTATTTATTTTAAGTCGCCAAAATAAATGTTTATTTGCAAAGAGGGATCGGGGCGTGGAGCGGCCAGGGGCGAGAGTTCAACATAAACAACTCCTGTTGATTTTTCTGTTGTCACGGAAGCATCATCATCATCATCATCACAGTCTCTGCTTCTTTGTTTATTTGTCGAGCTTAATTCAAAATGGCTCGAGGAAGAAAGCTACATTATTTTTCATGTCTCGTTTAAATCATAGCTGGCTCCTTGTCTTTCCGTTTAATAGTCATCCATGATTATTATTCCTGTTCCATAGAGGGTTAATTCCCATTCCTCTCTCGAGGAAATGCGATACTATCACGCCCCCATCCTTTTCCTCCATTTCCATTCCCCCTTCGCGGCGGGAACAACTAATAACTTAAAGCGCTCCGCCATTATTCATTTTTCTTTCGGTTTTCACCATTTTAGGTTTGCCTCGGAAACACCATAGGAAAACCACATTTGTTTTATTTTTATCTGTCACATCTGTCTTCGCTTCGAGGCGCATTTTGTGCATTTTTGGTTGTAAAATTTATATACAATATTTATAATAGCCACAAACAAAAGAAACGAAAGCATCACTATTAAGTTATGAGATCTATCCTTTGATAGAACAATATATATTTACTTGTGTTTGGAATTATAAATCATTGAGACGACTACAAACATAAGTCCTTTTAATGGGCTTTTAAAAAACAAAGTTTAAATAAGAATGATTAATTTCTGTTTATATTTTAATAGAAACAAACCTCCTAAATTTGTAATAATTTTAATGATACTACATTTATATAAAATTTATTCTTAAGCGAGCGTATTAGCAGTTCAGAAATATTTTATAATTTGTATTTTGCAAATTTCAGGAATGTTTTCGTACGTACATAAAATTTGCATAGAACCAAGTCTTAAAATATTTCCAAATTGTTTGGTCCATTTTCAGTGGACATTATTACATATTCTGCATTAAAAGAACGATTACGTGTATAGTAAAATATTTTGATTATTTGATATAATAAAAAATATATTGTCGTAAATTAAGAATTATACTATCAATGACATTTTTTTCATGTATTTCCATGGATATTAAGTTATTTATTAATGGTCAAAAAATCTTGACCATTCCGGGATTTTTTTTTTTTTTTGACAAACTAGAATTGCCACAATTTCCACAACTAAACCACTTTTTTGTTATTGTATCGCAAATTTTTGATCTTTAAAGACATTGCAATCTGCTGGAAAATGCTTTATGTCTTCTGCATCTAAATCATCTCTTTTACTATCATTGGTAATAATTTACTTGAAAAGCAAAACCGACAAAAGAAGACTATAAGTAGCGCAAAAGAAGTCTCTATAAAGACCAAAGAAGGTGCCGCAATACAAACACTGTTTGATAGAACCTACCATTGCTGAAGGTAATGCAATGACCAGCACATCCAAAGCGATGCTGTTATGAAACAAGACAGAAAGAAATTCCAAGAACTTGGAAGAGCAATTGAATATATGACATCTGTTTTTAATGTTTTTTTGTAAATTTTTGTAATCCTAATGTAATTTTTAGTTTGAAATGAAGGTTTGTGGTCCTGTAAATGTTATGATTCGCAGTGAACATAGTTTTGCGGCAACTTCAGATATAATATACTACGTATCTGTAAGAATTGTTTTTGATTTTTCTTCACCAGAGAAGTATATGGCTTAGCAAACAAAAAATTACATTGATTTGCAAATTATAGTATAGTTTTTGCATGGGGAAAAAACTTCAAAAAAAAAAGGTACCAAAAATCATATCCGCTTATGAAACAGAAACTGTTTAATGGACATGGATGGGGAAGCATTAAATCGAGCAAATTGAGCGTTGTGGGTCAAAAGATAAAAAACTAAAAATGCTAAATCATCAAATATTATATCTTGGATTTTCTTTACAGTCGCGAAATGAATAGTTCTCGTTCTCCTAATAATTGATTTTGTTTTTATGAAAATCAAAGATGGCAGTGATTTCTTATTATTTCTTCTCTTGTTCTTCACTTCGTTTACTTCCCATGTTTGATTTCATCACTATGTCCAATATATCCGGACTTCAATGTTTTTTTGTTTTTTTTTCCGATATTTCCTATTTTTTTTTGAACTGCCGATCAAACCTCCGGAAATTCCATTGTCGGAATGTTTTTGCCATCTCAAGTTATTTTTTTTTTCCCTTTCCCACCAAAGGAAAGAAGTCTCATCCCTTCTTCGTTGATCTTCGCTCTTTACCTTGTCACCATTCTTTGAACAATCCGCTAACACCTCATCAGCGTCTCAAGTGCCCTCTCCGCTTCGTGACAGCCACGATTCCACAAATGGATTTTAATTCTCTCAACATTTTTCTCCGCTTTCATCTTCTTGAAAAAGATTTTTTTTTTCCTTGTCGACATTTCAATTTAAGTAGCCTCTCTCTTTTTTTTTTTCCCCCATTAGTTTGGAGACTTCGAATTTTTATCGTAGATAAATGATGTCGATGAATTTCCCAACGGGGGAACTGATTCTTTCAAAGCAGTATCATGCTCTACAGCGTGTTTGTTTGGTTTCTCAATTTACTGTCATTAAAGTTACTGGATTGCAATTGTCACCATTGCATTCATTACTCGAATAGAATAAGCCCTAAGTCCGTAAATTTTGCGAAATTCTTTGTGAACTGCAAAGCTAAGGTACTTAAGTAACTACATTTGCAGATCCTGAGCACAGCGCCATCTATTGATAGAATTACGTCTTACAGCTACGAAATTTAGAATTCTTTTTCAAGAAATTCTTGCCATCTATTGCTTGATATCTGAATTTGTTGAATTTTTGAAATTGCCGAACATTTCTAAATGGGAAATCGTTTAGTTATACGAGTGCAGTTGACAAGACTGCGACTGGCTAAGATTCCAGAGAGTCAGAGTTTAAAAAGTCTTAACTAATTTTACCAATCCTAAAGACTAACTATAAAATCTATTGTTCGCCTAAATATTTTATTACCTTATCTAAATACATATTATTATCCTTCATATGTCTATCTTTCTTCTTCGTAACTGGGCGTTCCGATAAACTTCCTATATATAAAGAATTTATTTTCAAAAGAACGTTCAAAAAATGCAGCGAATATGAATGGGAATTAAATAGTGAACAAGTAGAAAATTAACTTTCCTTTAGCATCTACTTGTCTCTTACAACTTGGGAAATTCAAAATTTAGTCTGCTAATTTTTACGTAGGCCTACGTATTTTCAATTAATGGATCTGAGCATATCAGTTAGCAATTAGTTTGTTACTTACAAAACTTTTACGGCAGGAAAAATTATAAAAAAGTATTTATAATATTAACCCACACCGGATTCAGTCATTTCCAAGGAAATTTACAGGATTTTATGTGTAGGATTATCCGAGTTATTTTCAATTTAAGAAATCGAATCAAATTAAGAGACCGCTATTGAATTAGGAACAATTACCTTTATGATAACAGTTACCCTGTTAGTGAAGGACATTCGAGAAATTGAAAGAATATTGAGAAACTATTAAGTTCAGCACAATTTATCATTCTTTAATAATCACAAAGAGTTTAAAGAAGATTAATGACTTTTTCCAGTTGGCTATCTGACGATAAATCAACCTCAAAATTCGAATCACTAAAATACGTCTGATCGCGAATATCAGAATTGCTCATTTGTTGTGTTAGGGTATCATTAGATTGTTTAATCACGGATTATTCATTATTGGGTGTCCTGCTTTCATCTGATGCAAGTTTAAGCTCATTTTTATGTGCGTCTTCAGTTGGTGCACAGCCATACCGAATAACTTACATGAGTTTACTTCATTGGAGTTAATTTAATGCGTAGGATGTTTTTACCTTTTCATTTCTAGTGCATCTAACCAATAACACACGTTAAATTACTGTTATGTAGCGATAACTTTGAAATCCAGCTTCGCAAATTTTGCGAACTCAGCATTACAGGAAGACAAAATGATCAGGTGAAACGGGGAAACCATGAGTAAATCGTTGAAAACCAAGATCTTAAGTGATATCAATCCGCATGGCTTCTAAGGAAAGGAAAAAGAAAGTTACCAAGAAGTTTTACAGCTGTCCATTCTCTTTTTTGTGGTTATTACCATTGCTTTTAAATCTTTAATCCTTCTTCCCTCCATTTATTTAAGTAATGGTCGAAGAAAACCTCTCTCCGTCGCTGTAACGGCTCTCAATCCCGATGCGATCGTTATTTCCGCATTTTGTTTTCGGCGAGTAAATGGCGCTGCTGTAACATCTGCACTCTTTTAATTACCCTTGGTGGACGGACGCAGGAAGTTTCTCTGAGAAGCTTTTGCTGTCATTGCCTAATGGATTCTTGGAGGGAGGAGAAAAAACGCAGAAAAAGAGCCGCCAACCTGTTCGGTCCTTTCCGTTGGCGATGTGAGCGCCCTCTATCGTAAATCTCCGATGACGGCAACTCCGATAATCCGAATGTCTTAAATGATCCAAAACTAATTGCTTAACGTAGCATTAAGAGCAACGCTGCATTGGATGAACGCTGATGGCGTTCGTCATTAATGGAAAAAAAAAAAGAAAGAGAAAGATTGGAATTATCTCAGAAAAGCACCTTTATTATTTGCGCCATTTTTTTTTTATGGAATAAGAGAAATTTAAATAAAAAAAAAACGTTGAGGGGATTATTTAGAGCAGGAGATTACTGTGCATTTTTCCATTTTGTCTGCAGGTAATCTATATTACAGTAATGTTAATTCTATTCCACATAAAAAGTGTTTTTTAAAGAAACAAGTAATTGATTCTTGATTGTGAGAATACTCTGCAACATTGTTGCCTCAAAGAGAAAGAGAATCAGTGTGGTATTCCTCCATTGTTTATATTTCCTTTTCACTTTTACTGTTTTATATTAAATCTCTGTGTCTTTTCATCTCCCAACAGTGTGCACGTAAATATATACACTATTTGTATTTACTATTTATATTCGCGTACTTAACTGATTAAAGTAGTAGCAGAATTTTAAGTTCTCGGACGAACTCAAGGTGACCAATGGGAACAATTATGAGATAACTCTCTCCTGGGATGATTGAAAGATTTCAATTCGTTCAATAGCAATTACGCATTGAATAGTAATCTCATATTATTAATAATGAAGAATATCCAAATGAATCGCTGACTTTGAGACGAACAAAAGTAAGAGACAAACATCTATACCTTTCCAGGTATCAAACACAGACCCTCGTGAGGTTATTTAGAAAATAAGTCGACTTTTAAAGATCGATAATAAAAGAAAAGAAATTTAATAGTTGATGTGCCAATTCGAGTTATTCATCGTAACAGTGTCTTACAAAGAAGTTTCTGGATCCATTTTTTAAGAAAATCAACATGAAGACCACATTTAGTAATTATATCCAAAATTAAAATTTCAGCAAATTACCACTTTTTAGCATGTTATCCATTATCGAAAATATTGGTTCCGACGCTATTTTGTTTAGTCATACTATTGCAACTTATTATTTATTTATTTTTATTTACTTGTTTTATTTATTTTATTAACGAAATTAAATTCTCCTTTATTTCTACGAGTTACCTCGTAGCTTGAGTCTGTGGCTAAAATCCATCAACCACAAGTTAGCCCATACGTAATTGGCAGTCAACATGTTAATAAGTTAATATATTTATTTCGCTTTATTTTCCGCAGTTATTCGCTCTTAACCTCCTTCCCTACGTCTCGGGATATGTATCAAATTCAATAGAATCTTCTTACAAGGGAAGTGCGTGACCTCGAACGCTGAGAACCGCACGAAAATGTGCTTAGAATATAAATCGCTCATGCCAAAAACAGTGGTACTAGTCATTCTCATGCAAAACTGCACGTCGTACCATGAGAGACATTTGAATGACCATCTATTGAAGGCCCAAGAGAGGAACTTTGGTAACGCGAGAAACAAAATATCGATATCATTGGACCAAAAACACACACATTTCAATATCGTGACTATATTGCTACATTTCCCTCTGCTTAAAATCATTACGCAGGTATACTATTCACACAACTAGATTCAATACGTGTTAGTGCGGGTACAACCGTCGAATGGCGCTAGCAGACAACAGCTGAGTTTTGCATGGGAAAGACTCCTACCACTGTTTTAGGGTTGAGCGATTTATATTCTAAGCACATTTTCGTGTGGTTCTAAGCGTTCGAGGTCACGCACTTACCTTGCTAGAGCAAACCTCAGCTTATCTGTAATGATTTAGTTCCGTAAGATATGAAGTTTTTTAGTTAATATTATCATAGACGTATAAACTGAATTTGGTATTTCGACGTAAATTGCATTTTAAAACCTTTTTTTTTTGGTTCTTAACATTTCTTCTCTCCGATGAATCGTAACGAACATTGGAAATGCTAAACCAAACCGATATAAAAATTAGGAAGCTGAAATTTTTAGTTTTCAACAATAAATAATAATAATGGAACATTCTCCTTTCCGTTAATTTAATTTTAATTGAATGTTATTTTGAAACTTACTAATTTTTATTTCTGTTTTCGTTTAAACTTAATCCTTGAATTTAAATTCACTTTAGTCTCTTGTGTTATTGCTTATTTTATAAAAGCATGGACGGTAAACCTTAGGCCATCAAACTGTTGATTTCGCCGAAATGGAATCTCCCGAAATCAGAAACGCATTTCCTCGAAATTAATAACAAAACATCCTAAAGATTTACGATCGTCGTCGTGGGTAAAATGGGCGCATCTGCTCTATATAAGTCATTGGATTAAGATATTTCAGCGGAAAACGCAATTGCTGTAATATAAAGGATTTAAAGAGATGTTCGGATCGCCTGCGCCATCTAGCGGTGGAAGTTGTATTCAAAAGCCATACTTCGGCCCAAATGGCAATCCAATGTGTTCGTTCCATCAAGTCGGAATAAATCTGGACTTAGATGTAAGATAACACAAGAAAACTGACAGTCTTATTTTTAGTGCTTGTAATTTTACGGAGAAAATTTCTAAATATACCTTAAACAAGGAACAATTCGTGTCAGTTGAAGAATTAGAAATCTGTACAAACGTAAGGAATTAATTTGAATAAGATTATTTTTTTTAATACATTAAAATTTTATTTTAGACAAGGTATAGTTGTTGTGCCAACTTTTAGGATAGAATTTCAAAAAAAAAAATTAATCAAAGCCAAAATAAAGAGTTGTTCACCCTATAAAAAATTAAGAATTTAGAAAATAAAAATAATTTGCAAACTATAAAAATTGAGAGAAAAAATTTCAAAGATGTGGTAGGGCGAAGATTATAAGTTTTATAAGAAAGCGAATTCTAATTTCTTTCAGATATTAAATTGAATACAACATTTTGGAAGTACAGTATTTAGTCCACGTCTCCTTCCTTTTGGCTCAGTTTGTATCGAAATCTGTCAGGATCTTTTTTTAAGAGCAAAGGCCTGCTACGAAAGTTGTAGTTTCGTTTGAATTATCTTGATCTCGGATGGACGGAGAAGCATATTTCGACTCAAAATTGATCCTAAAAGTTTTTTGTTCACTTTTTCCTCACCGTTAATTTTAAGGTTCATCTCAAATTTGTATGGAATCGTCTACTAAGAGATTCTGCGCATAGTTATTCAACTATGGAAAAAGGTCGTTTGTGAATGTCAAATGAACTTTGTTTCTCCTTTTATCATTTACTGCTTAAACGTTCTTCTGTCAGCTGTTGGCCCCTTTGTTGGAGAATTAACCAAAAAAAAAAGCAGACGAGGAATTGTCATAATTTTATATGAAAAAATGCTAAGGAATGCTTAGCACTCGAGAGGTGTCCGCGCTAAGAGAAGAAGCTCAGGAGTAGCAATGCTTGGCACGCGGAGAAGAATTGCCTGTCTCATAATAATAGCATTGTTTAGAATTTTTCAGGATGAATTTGCGTAATTTAAATTTATCAAACCTTTAAGTACTTGTGGTAATTGTTTGCTGAGAATGAACAGAATGACCTGGAGGTTCTACTTTGCTAAATTATACCTAGAGAAGAAAGAAGGAAAGACAGGACAGCAAATGAGCCTGTGGAAGAAGGACGTAAAAGACGAACTGAAGGAAATCGAATTGGGTTAATGAGATGAACACCCCAAAGAGAAGAATGTAATTAAGAACAAAGAAAAACGACAGGCTGATTGATGGATGGAACGGATACGAAATTGACTAAGCTAAAGATACCAAGTGAAATGCTGCAGCAAACAATTTGCAATTGGACTGTACTGTTGAAGAACGTGTTTGCTAAAATAGACCGTACATTTTCGGTTTGATAACAACTATCTTAACTTACAGAAACCTGTTTTTAATCACGTTATATTCAATTGGTGATCTCACATGTAAGATCATTTGACTCCGATTACCACATCATCAAATTAAAACAGTGAAAACTTGAATAAAAAGAAAGATAACTTATTTGTGATACTGCAATGAAAATGTAGAGAATCCTAAAATCTTATTTCCGTTTTAGGCCGAATCAATTAACCCGATTTACTAAATCTTTTCGATAACTCCAAAAAGATAGATCTTTCCCGTACAGAGATCCTCCATTTCTGGTTTTGGTTTTTCCTACTCAATGCAAACAAATTTCCCTTGGTCCTTTTTGGCGACCCGTTTGGGAGCCATTGTGACAGCGACCAAAATCGTTAGCTATTGCGTTTGTCCTGTCCGTCCATCCGTGTCTGTTCACCCCTAACAACTCCCGAATGGAAGGTCGGATCGACAAACAGACTTCACCATCGTGTTCTGAGGCCCAAACGACATAGGAATGGGGTATTTTCAGGGGCCAACGCCCCCCCCCCCCCAATGTTCGAGGTATTTGGCATTGATTTCATTGGATTTCCGCTATTAGCTTAAGTAGAAATACAATCATCTCATTTCAGTTGTCAGCTGTAGCTTGATGGGTAAGGTCTCGCACTCGAATGCTGGAGGTTGTCGGTTCGAAGCCATACGTATAGCTCCTTTTTTTTTCTTCTCAATGTCCGCGTGGGTTTTTTTTTCTTATTTTCCTAATTTTTTTTTTTTTTTTTTTTTTATTGTTCCATACATTAATGTACTTTCTTTTTTTATTATTATTTTTAAATTTTTCATTATTATGAGTCATTTTTAAATTTAAGCTTTAGCACAAAATTATATTCACTTGTATCCTTCCTATTTACTCTGTCTCCGGACAAACAATGGCTTCTCTGCAAACTACGGGAAGTCTGCAGAGAAACAAATGATTGCATTGGTGCTTTTCAAAGTAGGCTTAAGTATTTTTATGTAACGTAATAGGCAACTTAATGAAAGTGAAAATTTCTTAATCCTTCAGTGTAAAGAAGCCTAATATTAAAAAGCCAGTCTTTAAAGTCGATTCTTCTTCTTCCTGTTGTAAAGGTGTTCTGTTTTCCTTGTATTAGTTTCAACCATCAATTTTTAGTCGTCAGCTTGAATTAATCGCTTCCATTTGCAGGAGTAATAAATTTTTAACGACGTCGTTTAGAACGGTGTCGTAAGAAGGGTCGCGAATTAGACTTTAGAAGGTCCAAAGGTTCGTGTGGGTGTATTGATATCTTTTCGTGTAAGTCTCCAGAAAAAAGGTTTATTGTTGTTGCCGCTTTAGCCCCAAAATGAGAATCAAAAACTCCATCATTAGTTGTTTAACCTTTTTTATGGGAGTTTCAAGAATTTAAAAAAATATAAATCTTGGAATTAAAAAGCGAATAAACTGCTTTAAAGGCGATTAGTTTTTCCTATTTCCTTTGTATTTTTCCGTAGATGAAAAATACGGACACTTCTCGACTTACATAGATGGTTCGTTCCGCAAACCCTCCGTAGGTCGAAACCTACCTTTTACTGATTACAACAATAAAAATAGTTGTACTAAAGAACAAACATTAAATTACGAGTGTCTCTCCGTTTGCTTTTCCATCAGATGCATGTTTTCCACCAGCTATTGTTAATAATAAATTGCACAAACATTACCACAAGACAGTTTTTAATGTTATGGATTTTCTAGGTAACTTCGGAGCAACGTCGGTTGGAACAACCCAAGTCGGGTCTGTCCATATTCACTTGCTTTAGAATTAAACTTGCAATTGGATCCTGCAATGTATATTATCTCAAACCTTTTTTTTT
>JAFIDM010003189.1:27305433-27322331 GCA_023159025.1 Thereuonema tuberculata | reverse complement strand
TTTCTTCTTGTAAACAGACAGTGATGCTAAACACTTATTTCTATTTTAGGGCAGAAGAATTGGCTCAAGAACAACAGAGTCTCACCAAGAAAGAGTCGAGTTCAGAGAGCCGTGGCAGTTTCTTCAAGCGTCGTAGTGCTCGTCGCTCCAAGTCGCTGAGTAAGGAGCACTGGGACGATGTGGTCTTCTGTAAGCACTTGGAAGCAGTGAGGCGTGGCGTGTTCTCTAACCTCCTGCATGCCTCTCTCTATCTCTCAGTTATTAACCTTTTTTCCTCTCTGATTTCCCTTCCCCTTTGTGTTGGGCTTTTGCTTGCCGGTGAAGGAAATGAGATGCTTCTTCAGTCACTAAAATAAGATTAAAGTTTTTATTTATTTATTTTTTTTCATTATTATTGATACTGATTTAAAAGAGAGAAAAAAATATTATTTATAATTTCACCATAATGTGATTTCATTACTACGAACGAAGCAAGTGAAGATTATGATTGATATGAAGAAGTTTTAAGCTAAGGATAAACAAACATCCTTTCCAATATAAATAAAATGTATGTGTTCAGATTGGATGAAATAATGCTTATTCATTCACATTGGATGAACTTAACAGATTTTTTTTTTTTTTTCCTAAAGCGAAAACTAAGTAAATTCTATTTTTTGAAAATTCACTCATAAGGGGTTTCTGTAGTTTTTCTGAATTTGAAAATGCATACATTGTAAAAGATCAAAAAATCTATTTACTTAATATCTTACATCAGATATTCTAGTTTATTATATGCTTTCAAAATAAATGAATATTTATTCATTTACAGTGTTCAGCTACTTTAATAATCATTAGCAAAGAATGATTTAAAATTTTTCTACTTTATTTTTTATTGTGACATTAATAAAATAAATTCAGTCACAAAATTTATCACATTTATCAGGCTGAATCGAAATTCAGGATATCTTTATTTGGAAAGTCACATTATATAACAGAAAAAGTTAAAACCAGAGAATAAAAATTAATAAAGTATTTCCTATGTAAAATAGTTAAAGGGTGTAATTGAAATATGTTAAATATATGAAAAATGTGCCCTTTTCATATTTTACTTTTTTATTTGGAACAGAAGTAAAGTTCCACTTTAGCCTTCTGAAATTAATTTATTGAAGGATTGTTATTATAGTTCAGAAAACATTATGTAGAACTATCTAGTAGTTTACCTAAATGTTAAGTTTATGAAAGCAAATAGGACACCACTACTTTATTAATAGGCTGTTAGCCTTGTTGATAAAGTTAAAAAGGGATGCTAAATATTTTGCATTTCACCAAACCTACTATCACTGTCTGCAGCGATGTAGCTAGGTATTTTTTTTTCTTTTGATGAGCGATTATATATGCTTCTCACAGGACAGGATTTAGAAAATAGAGGACCTGAATTGGAGAATTAAAATTATCTAGCCAACAAAAAATAAAAATCACATCTTTCAAAGTGGTTTTAAAATGCCATACATTTTTTGTGTCTCCTCCAACTACACTACTTCTTGTCTGACTTAAACATGACAATATCTTGAGAAAATTGTTTCTTTAATATTTTTTCCATGAAATGCATATTAGCTTATAATCAGTTATAGGCATCGCTAGCTACTAAGGAACTTCTGCATTGCAAGTTCAGGGTATCAGTAATGCCTTATTTTTTTGTGTGTGCTTTGATAGTGTGACTTCTTGCTTTTTTTTTTTTTTGTTCGTTACAAGAGGACAACACATTGTCTACAAATGCTGACAGTTTGAAGCCAAATCTTCTAAAAAAACAGAAGATTGGATTAATCACATGACCATCATGAAGGAAAAAAACTTGAAAGAATAAGAGTTTTTATACTACATCCCAAATCTGACTTTAGTTAACGAATTATTCTCGATGGTCTGATGTAAAATATGTTGGGGCATTTTGCTAGATGCTGAAGTCCATTCAATAAATTTTAGTTTCACAATAGATTTCAATAGATGTGAAAAACTATATTCAAAACTCTTAGTAGTAATTACAAAGAATAATTGGTCCACCAGCAACTCTTTACTGCAACCATTCACTGTCAGATACTCAGTAACTTTTCAGAGAGATTTAACTATAAAGAAAACATGAGCTTTTAGAATGTTACTTTACCACTTTAAAAGTTTATATATTTGAAGGGTTTAACTTTTTGTAACAAAAAGTGATGAGTACTTAAAACATTAACATTTTATTTTTAAGTAATCTTATTAATTATTGATTAAAGACAAAAAAATACCGCCTGACCTCCATGAAAACCAGTGCTTAATTAGAACTCTATTTTCAAATAGGAAGCATGAGTTGTTAATAATTTGACTGATTAATATGGAACTAATATTTTATATTAACAGTTGTCAACAAATAAAATACATTTTTTTTTTTTTTTTTTTTGCTGCAATGTGAGGCGTTATTAGAAAACTTTTTGTGGATGATCTTTTGCCAAATGCTGATTTTTTTTCTTTAATCCTCATTAATTCAGGAAGATTATTAAAAAGTGCCTTACAGAAGTGCCACTGTATTAAGGAGTGGAAATGTAGCCTTTAGGAAGGCATAATGGAGTTATTTTTTCAAAGGAATAAATCTAATTATATTTTGGAGGCTCATCTGAAATAACAATGATCTGAATTTTAAAAATAGTATATAAAACAAATTATTGAAGCAAATTAAGAATATTCTATCATAAGTGTGATTACTTTAAAAAAAAAATTCAATAAATAGTTGCAGATATTACTGAATTTGTTAAGCCTTTTAAAAGGTAATGCACTTTTTTTATTTTCCTTCCTGAATACAGTCATTACTTATTTTTTATTTTATTTCAGCTGATTCTACTTCCAAGTTTCCAGCTTATGAAAGAGTTGCATTGAAACATCGTAAGTTTTAATATTGTTACTTTTAGCTTCAGCTTTCTTAGCAGTAAATGAAATTGACAGCTCCTAAAATAAAAATATTAATTAAAAACTTTTAACTCTCTCTGAATCAAAAATTGAAAGTAGTGTTTAATGAATTGATTTAATATAACTACAGTGTTCTTAAAATGGAGCTTATCTTTTAAGTTTGAGGAGCCAATTTTAGATTTTATTTCATATTTAATTTTTCTTCTTTGGTAATACAATAAAAAGGAGAAAAGAAAAGCCTTAAAATTTTTTATTAAATTTGTAAGGGACTGTCCAATATATAAAACTGAATTCAGATTCTTTGCACAATCAACAATGGATGAATAGATAAAAGAAATTCTATCTTTCTTATAAAGAAATGACATAAAACATAAAATTATCTGAGATTTCACGGTCAGAGTCTGGGACGGCCGTTTCATCCTTTTTGTGGACTCTTCAGCCAGACCCACTCACCCGATGAAATACTCAGACAGCACAACAGGGATCAGGGAAACCACTCTCTTTCCCGACTGTGGCTTCTCTCCCAAAGAAACAAAAATAAAGAACAAAATGAAAGATGAAATTTCAAATTCAGTGAGTGGGTCTGGCTGACGAGTCCACATAAAGGACAAAACAGCCGTCCTAGACTCTCACCGATGAAATCTCAGATATTTTTGTTTTGTGTCATTTCTTTGTTCTTTATGTTACTTTGGTGGAACGTTAAACCCTTTTATTTATTCTATCTATCTTTTTTTCTGTATTTTTTTTAATTACATCTTTATAAATTAATTTGTAATTAATCACTTTTTCCCCAGAAAGTTCTCCTCAAAAGTTAGTCTTTGTACTTTTGTCATTATAAATTAACTTAAATTAAAGAATCTAAGACCATCACCGTTACCACAGTTTCTTTTGAAGCAAATAACTCGTCTCATTCCATAAAGTGTGCAGTTGAATTGAAGAATGTAATAAAATTGTAAATTTGGTCCATTTATATTATTTATCTAAGATTTACTCAAAAGGATGCTCTAGTCAATAACTCCTGAAAGCTTACATTCTCAAATTGTAAGCTAAAACTTTAACATGTGTCACAAAAGTTAAAACTTTAAAACAACCAGTTAAGGCCACACATATTTTCAATTAAAGATGACAAACTGTCTCGTGACTAGCTTCATTCACCTTCCAGTCGACTTCTTCAAGCATCTGACCAAGAGAGAGAGAGGAGTCAAAAAATAAAGGCCTTTTAAACCAATCGTGATCATGAGATTGGTCAAGTCAATAACTAAAAGATGGGAAGTCAGTCTAGATTAGACTA
Organism: Thereuonema tuberculata; assembly: GCA_023159025.1. Classification (NCBI taxonomy): domain Eukaryota; kingdom Metazoa; phylum Arthropoda; class Chilopoda; order Scutigeromorpha; family Scutigeridae; genus Thereuonema; species Thereuonema tuberculata. The sequence goes on along the minus strand of JAFIDM010003189.1, from coordinate 27,318,124 downwards.
ATAGATAGATATTAGACAAGTCAATACTCAAAAGTGTAAGATTTTGATCTTGCACAAGTAATGAACAAATAAATTACTCTCCTATGTAATAAGAAAATATCTAACATGAGATTTCATTCTTAATCATTCTGTAGTATTTTCATAACAAATTTTATGTTGAAACTAAATTATTCTAAGTTAAGTATTATTATAGATGGTATGATGTAAATTACACAAACTATGTTGTCATTTTTTTTTCATGAGATAAATTTTAATTTTTTCTTTTTATTTAAATTTCGAGCAGCTGGATTTACTCGTCCAGTTATCCTTTTTGGTCCATTATCTGATGTAGCCAGGGATAAACTACTCAAGGATTATCCAGACAAATTTGCATCTCCTCGTGAGTATACTTAATATTCCTTCTTTGGATTTAAATTGATATCTTACTTCAAATGCAAAATTACTTTGATATGAAGAAATAAAATTATCTGTTTAATCTACTTGTTATTCACTGGATGTAAAGATTCCTAAATTAAATTGATTTTTAACTTTATCCTAATTTTGCTAAATAAAACTTTGATCTTTAAAAAATTTCTGCAGATTTGCCTTGATTGAAACAAAACTTTGATTAGTCTGAGCTTTGTTTTTGAATGTTAATTAATTATTTATTTTTTATTTTTAGCTTTGAAATATATGATGAAACTTTAAAGTAAAGCAGATAGAAAGGCTTAAAGTAATTGTAAATATTGATTTGAATTACAGATAGGCCTCAATTAGTGCAAGCTTGAATAATGCAAATTTGAATTGCCCTCTGCCCCCCAAAAAAGACTAACAAACAATAACAATGTTTGTTTTCCCACCAAGATCGTTTAACGCTTTCTGAGTCAATCATCAATGGATAAAATCTGTTGGGGCCGAGTTCTAACAAGGATGAAAGAATGCACAATACAGAGAAACTGTCCCAAGATGAATTGTCCAATGAAATTTAATTGTCCCAGATTTCGTAGATGATAACTCAAGACATGAATGGAGAAATTGTGGATTCTCTGTATTCTCGGTTTTTAATTATATGCACGTTAAACGTTCCTACTCTATTATAGTTCAGTATTTTCTAATAAAATTAAATCAGAAATACATTTTCCTTATCCTTTGCTAGTATATTACATTAACAAGCACATAAAAAACTTTAAAAAATTGTTATTGCATATCCCCATTGGGCTGGAACCAATTACCATATTTAATTTGTAATATATAACTTCGAATAGTGCAAATGTAAATAACGTCACCACTTCAATGGATTCAGTATTTACACTAATAGCTGTAACAGCTGTAGTATTTTAAGTCAATTGTATTTCAAATCATTGTAAGAAATAATGTTGTAATTTCTATGTTTTATTTATTTCAGAATTAGATAATCATTTGGATGACACTCCTAAAAGTCAAAAATCGTCTGGCATTGTTCGTCTAAGTGCTATCAAAGAAATCATTGATAGGGTGAGTATTAGCAGAAATCTCTTGTTATTTGAATATAATGCCAGCAACAAATAAGTCTCGTGAAAAAGCTTTTTCTTAAATTAATTTTGTAGGTAAGAAAAATAAAAACTAATTGTAACGTTAATTGCATTTAACTTATTTGGATGAAAAGTTAAAATTAAAATCTTTCATTTAGGAAAAAATAAGAAATAATATCTTTGCTTGAACTTCATTGTTTGGACAGTAATATTTAATAACTGTATTCACTGTAATTTCAGGGTAAACACGCGATTATCGATATAACCCCAAATGCTGTAGATAGACTGAATTATGCTCAGTTCTATCCAGTTGTGATTTTTATGAGAGCAGATAGTAAACATGTCATTAAAGAATTGAGAAGTCGATTTGCGAAGTCCAGTAGTAAAAGCTCAAAAAAACTATTGGATCACGCAGTTAAATTAGAAAAGCTGTGGTCCCACATATTCACAGGTAATAATGAATTTTGATTTCTGTTTAATGTTTCTTAATTATATCTACATTTCATGTAATTTGTATAAATTAAAATCTTTACAAATGTTTCAATAAATTGCTTCAAATTGTAAATCTAAATACCTTACTCACATAAAAGATTTTAAATAACAATAAAAATGTAACTGGAATGAAAGTAATTAAAATTTCACTTTGATTTAATAGCCACCATTACGTTAACAAGTGCAGACACTTGGTATAAGAAAATCAAGGAAATCATTGAAAAACAGCAGCAGTTGCCCATTTGGATGTCAGAAACCAAAGTGAGTAAATAATAACTCAATATTTAACTTAAGTACTGAAAAATAAGAACAATTAATGTCATCTGACATTCACAAAATAGGACATAGAAAGTAAAATTGAAAATCAGTGAAACATATAAGGAAGAGTTAATATAAAGAGATTATAGCTTATAATTTCCCTAGAACTACCTATTTACTGTTCTCAAAAACAAATACGGAAGATGATATATAGCACAAATGATCTTTACTGTATGTCATTTCTGATTTTCTTTTTTATAATTAATCTTGTTGCAACTAGTTTTTTGCTAAGATTGAATAAATAGTAAAATTTCTAAAGATTCTACAAGTTTTCTCAATATAATCTAATCTATTTGAAAAAGTCATTAAACTGAAATCGTTAGTTTGGATTTGGTCTGTAATGTTTGTAATAATCCCAGTCAGTTCAGATTTTTTCCCTAGAAATAAGGTAAGGCATTTTTAGCTGTTGAATTAAAACTTATTTTTCTTTTATTAGATTAAATTAATCATTTTTAAGGAAGCTAATTTTTTTAAAATTGTTCCTTAACTACTCATTATCTTTTTTTTTTTTAATTAAGCATTAACAAAGAGTAACAATAACTATAAATATCCTATCAATTTAAATGCTATCATGATTGTTAACAGAGAAATACTGTATTATTTGAAGCAATAGTTAATATTTTACTAAAGTACACCTTAAACATTTGATAATTCTTAATTTTTAATATTACCATGTAAGTATTTAAGTATTAATATTTGTCACTTCTTATTGTTATGATGAAAATCAAAGCTGTAAGAATTTTTTTATTTTTTTTTTAATTGCCTAACGTAATTCTATTTAAACTTTGTACTAAAATCATTCAATAGAGAATTAATTATTTCAATCATTATTACAAAATAATGTTTATGTATTTAAATATATAAATTATAAATTTAAAAAATTACAATTTATTTTTTTTCATCTATAATGTATTTTAATCAGTGTTGACCTTATTCTATTCTTAGAATCATTTTCCTTTATTTTTGTAGCCTGATGAACCTATTACAGATGATTTTCTGTTTCCTATGACGTCTCGTCTCAGTTATGCCTCTTCACCAGAGAGTGATCTAGATCTGGCAACAGATCCACATCAGCGAGGATCTCTCGACACTGATGCCCTTCAACTTGGAGACAGACGCCTAGTCAAAGCATCCTCTGATCCTAGTATAGCAACGCAAGAGGATGTTAGCCTTCCCAATTACCACGGGCCGCCTCCTTACAGCCCTAATCCTCCCTATCCCCACCAGGTAAATAGACTTTGGTAGCAACAGGAAAATGTTAAGATATAAGAATGAAAATGTGTTTCTTTTAATATTAAGATCTTAAAAAGAAAGTAAAAATTTTGTAACTTTGTCAATTTTTTTACTACTTTAGATATTGGGAGGTGGGATGGCGTAAAGATGTAAAAATTGCAATCCATAAATTATTTAGCCAGCTTCATTTGATAAAATTAATTATTTTAATTTTGAGCTTGTTAATTACAGTGTATTTATTAAAAGGATTAGGTCATTTTACCAATTTTCAAAGATTTGTTTAATGATATATATTATTCCTATTTTTCATTATAAGATTTTTCTCTGTTTTTAATTAGATATATTTCCTATTTTTAATTACAATCCTCTCTTCAGTACTGTTTAAAAGAGAAAACTAAAAGAAAATTTCTTCTCCTCTCTCACTAAATGAAGTATTTTTCTAATTAAAAAAGTTGAAATCATATTTAGATAAAAATTACTTTAACCACTAGAAAAAAACGCATGTTTTCGAAAAAGATACCAAATCACTTAAAAGAAATTTTAGATTTAACCTATAAAAGAAACCTTGCTGATGAATAAATATCTGTAGTTGTTGTTGTCATTATCTTTTTATTTCTTGATGTTTGGATTTTTTTCAATTTACCTTGTATTGTGTCTTTCAATTTTATTCATCCATCTTTTCTGTCTGTAACTGTGTGTTCGCTTTGTTTATGTGGTTGCTTTTTGTCTTTGCAATTTATAACAATTAGGATGGCCATTGCAAATCTTTACTGGCTGCTAAGAAATCTAATTTGAATGTATTTTCATGGAAAATGTGGTTTCCATTTTCTGCATTCAGATAATGAAATTCCAGAATTATATAAAATTGTTCTGCTTCAGCATCCTTCTCTTTGTGGTCTCAACAGAGGATAGGCCTAACACTATACGGTCTTTATTCTTTAATAGTTTAAGGTCTCTTTCTGTTGAGTCTGTTTCCATTGACTTTAGTTTCTAAGAGTTGATAGAACTACTTGCAATTTGAATTTGCCAGCAGTATACAGAATACCCTTAGTAGCAGTAATGTCTTGCACAAACAAAGACACCACAAAAACCTTGTTGCAAAAATATAAGCAGTGTCTTAACTTAAAAATACTTTGGGACAATACCTATTCAGTCCAATTGTTTCTACTTAAAGTGTTTTTTTAAATGCAACGAATTTGCTACTACCTTTTCAGTTTGATATGACAATGAGCAGTTAACAAATATAGAAATTGAAAAACAAACGTTAGTCATTTTTTTTTTTTTTTTTTCATTCAAGAATAAAAGCACAGGCAAGGTAGATTTTTGCTGATGTGATAAAGAAAATTGCAGAGTTTTCTATCATTAAACAAATAATCTTGTCAAATTAGTTGGCCTGTAATGGCCTAGTTTTCCAGCACATGCTAATAATAGAATGCTAAAAGGATATGGGGAAATTATGTGATGATCTACATAAGAAAAAGAAGCACAAATGATCAGTTTGTAAATGCACAAACAGAAAAATAAATACAAAGATATTTTATAATGTACATCTTAAAGGTCACAATCAAAGATGTAGGATTTAATTAGGCAAATTAACGCATAAGAGAAGTAACAACAACAACAACAAAAAAAAGAGAGAGAGAGAGAGATAAATATGATCTTATATAATCTCAACAAGCAGAATCTCAACAACAAGTACAAAAGTTAATGCTGGATCATCATAAACTGAAGGAGTTTTGATATTTCGTATGTCAAGATTGATTAAGTAACTTTTTAATGAAAATAGAAATTTAAATCTATTTCTATGATTTAGATGGGTATCCTAGTGCAAATAGATTTTGCAGAGGCTTCAATAGCTTTCAAACATTTATGTTCCTCAATAAATTTAGAAACTATAGAAATCAATCGTGGAGCCTTCGTAATAATGGAGGAGAAGTTAAGGCTTCTTTTCTATTTGTTGAACGTCTGAATGAATCTTTCCAATCTTTAAAGGAAACTTGACTATTGTTGACCGAGCCATCCTGTTGTTATAAATATTTCCATGTAAAATAAATTCCTATTTCTTACCAGCAACTCACTGAGCAGTAATTTCTGATTTAGTCATTCAGATACCTTAAGGTAGAAATTGGTGGACTTTGAGCTTGCAAATGGTGATGCAACAAACAACAGTAAACAAAATCTTTATACCTTCATTGTTAGAAATATAGAGAGAACAAACCAAATGAGTGACAGGCAAACAATAGCAATTTATTTTACCTTAGAAAATCCTTTTTCATTTGGAGTTTGGTTTTCTTTAATTTCCTTAAAATTCTTTTTTTTTAATTTTTTTCCCTTGACTTATTCTTTCATTTGGTGTTCTTTTGTTCATACTATGAAGTAAAGAAGAAATACTTATCTCTACTTAGAATTAATGATCTTTCAAGTATTATCTTATCGCTGTCGTTGTCAAAAGTAAATGCTCGTAAGCTATTTCAATTAAAAATTATTTATTGATTTATACACACAATAAAAATGAACCGTTAAAAATTCAATTATATAAAGTACATGAAAATACAATCTTAACATTCGCTTTGATATCATTGTAACTGTTGTTACCACCTTCCTCCCACTGCTATCTACCTTGATAATGATGCAGATGATGTTCAAAACATTGCTTTTAAATTCCCGTGTTTTTTATCCTTTTTATTTCACGACTTAAACCTTTTTTAAAAAAGCAAATATTTTTATTCTTCATTTCACTCAAACCAACTTTAATATGAAAAGCTTAATTTAGTTTCCTTCAGATATTTAATTGGGAAGAATCACATAATTAAGTGATTTACATCACTTTTAATTAATAGCATCTTTGTGATTTTTGTGTATGGATAATTAAGTTCTAACTTCAACAATTTGATTGAGGTTTGTAAAAGGCTGATTTTCACTAGGCAGGTGGTTTGCTTGCTACTTCTCATCTCTCAATGAACCACTGTATGTTATGCTCATTTTCATTATAAAGACTGGTCGACAATGGACCCTATAGATTGTAACCTCCGAAAATGGTCAAGAGCAGTTAAAACAAGGTTTTTAAACAGAGCAGTTAAAAACAATAAACCCTTCTTCTAAAGGACAGTATTCAGAAAAAGTTTCAAGAGCTCTCTCAAGCATTTGATCAGTTGGTGTAAATATGAACCAGGTTGTTCTGTGTTAATCCTATGAAGAGACACTTTTTCAATCTTCGGCTAGATGACATCACAGGCACCCAGCAGCAACCCAGCCTCTTAAGTGAAGACTGGCCTAAAAGGAATTATTACAATACTATTTACTTCTATGTCATAAATTGCTTTGATACACCTTTAATAATCTAGTGTTCATCCATGCTTATGGCTTATTTTATTTTTTTCACAGTGTTAATCACATGAAGAAAGCTCAATATAACTTTTAAAGTGTTTACAATTAAACACAAAGTGGATCACAAAGACTCAAAAGCCTATTGTTGTTAATCTTATCTACTCTTAATTGCATTTTTATGTCATTGAAAAAAAAAGTCATTCATTCTAAACATGAATGGAAACAAGATATCTTTGAAATATCATTAATTCTAAGAAGATGATCTTTTGGATTTTTTTCTTTTATCTAGTCTTGGTCTTTGTTGGCGTTTGGCTATTTATTATCTAGTTTCATTTGACTTTTTAATTCTCCCTGGTTTTTCATTTCTGTTACCATTCAGACTTGATCATGCATTATTTCATAGGGTATTTTATTTTAATGTACAGCCAATCCCATTTAGCTTCCCAAGAAAATGTATTGTTTCTGTAATTTGCATTTAAGATTAAAAAAAAAAAATAGGCGAAGCATTATTACTGTAATTTAAAAATTTTAGACTATCAACTGATTAAGATTCAGATTATCTAAACTGACTATTAATATTAGTCACAATTAGTTTTCTTTCTTTCTTTTTTTTTTGGAGAAAAGTTGGTTTTACATTAAAAAAACAAAATTCCCTTTAATGCTGCGGCAGAAATAACTCATGTCATTAATTGCTGTTGTGTTTTTTTTCCATTATTCATCAGCCACCTCAATACTCCTTATTCAAAAAGGTATGTGTTATTGTTTTCATAGACCTCATCCTTTTTTTATTATCATCATCAGGTTTCAGAATCGCCATATTCTTTTTTTATTATTTCAAATTCAGGTTTTATTTTATTTTATATATATAAATAATTTTGCTTTCCCTTTTATACTTAAAAAAGGAAAGTCACTGAATTGTAAGTGTAAGTTCTTTCGTTGCTTTAAGTAATTTTTAAGATAAAATTATAACAGATTTATAACTATGATAATTTTTTTTTCAATTATATAGGCTACTTCAGAAATATTTTTACTTGTTAAAATATCCCAAGTAAAAATATTACTATGTGGCCCTTGGGGGTCATGAGAGATAAGGCTCCCAGCATTCCATGACCAATAGAACCAAGGTGAGATTGGATGGCCCAAAGCCCGTCTACCTTTTACCTGGAAAAGAAATCCGGTACCCATTGTACTTAGGGCTGAGTGGACCCTAGACCCATCTGGAAGAGAATTCATTGTGCAAAAATCCCTGACCTCCATCTTTCACTTACTAAGTGAAAATATTAAACTTATATATAATGTTAATGTGAGAATAAGTGAAAATATTAAACTGACGTGGGCTTTAGTAGCTGGGTTTGATTTCTGGTGGTGGGATGATATTTTTCATTGATTCTTTCTCCTTCACATAGGGCCTAAAGTTTGCCCAACCCTAAGTGGATACGAAATTTCTTTCCAAGGGCTTTAAGGCAGGCAGACATTAAAGGCTAACCATCTGATCTCAACTTAGTCAAGTTGATCACAGAATGTCAGGAGTCTTATCTTCAGTAATCCCTTTAGCCTTGTAAGGCCTTTACTTTAGAAGTAGAAATTATATTTTGTTTTGAGCAAAATGTCACAGAATAAATTTATTTAATTTTAGTCATCTTTCCTTTATCTTATTCTGTAGTAACAATCCTACAATGTTATGTAAGTGTATAATCATTACAAGAGCTTTTACATGCTCTTGTAGTCTTTCATAGAATATTTTGCTTATGTTACCAAAATAGTTCATGCCACAATCCCTGAATTAAAATGTAGCTATTGTGGCATGAAATATTTTGATAAAACAAGCAAGATTGTATAATTATCATATTTTACATTGAATCATTCACATGAACAATATTGTAACCAACAATTTGCTAAATATAATGAAACAATTGAAATTACTAACACAATTAAAAATTGCTTTGAACAGTTTCAGAAGACAAAAGCTAACAGGTAGTAAAGGATTATTTCAAAAGTATGATGAAATAAATATAAAACCTAAAGACATAAATGTTGTTGTTTGTAAATTTTATGGGTTACAATATTGTTTGTTTGAATAATCTTGCATAAAAATAGTTGTACTTTTTATTTAAATAATCAAGATAGCTTATCTAAGTAAACAATAAAATAATTTAATTCCTTTAATAATCAAATTGATTCAAAAAATTGAATGTTTCACTGAATGTATGCTACCTTAGAATCATTGTAAATGTTTTCTATTTTAATTGGCTGTTTTTTTTTGTTTTTTTTTGTTTTTAATAACTTTATTAAAAAGTTTAAGAACAGAATATAAGTGAATAACCTCATGATTAAAGTGTATTAAGGAACTTGTTTAATCTATTAGATTATTTTAATTGACTAACAGTGGGTTTTCCAAACAGTGTAAGTTATTACCTTAATAAATCCAATTAAGTTGCTGTATGAGCCTAATACTAATGGATTATACTATTTCGAAAACCCACCATTAATATGTAGCTCATTGTATAGCTTAAAAAATAGGAAGAAATCAATTTTAGTGTAAATATTTTTATCTTTTGAATTCAAATAACTGGGTATTATATTTATAATCTTCTTAATTGTTATAGGATTTTGAAAATCGCAATTACAACGATCAGATAAACCTCGATCAACAGCAGAAGAGAAGATCAGAAGACAGTAATATCATTTTATCAATTCCTTTATAGTTACTTTTCATTAAAATTAATATATTGCAAATTGATGATCTTGATGTTTTACATTGGTAGTCCACGTATGTTACCTAATTTCTCGGTATAGCAGAACTACCTAATAATATTGCACATTTAGAGGGTCTGTTTCTGTTCGACAGCTTTTTATGTTAGACATTGATTGGGCAATACTGCTTTCATCTGGAAAATGATAAAAAAAAGTAATTCACTGATAATAACATCCTCAAAAATCTTTGTTTTGTTTTTTTTTGTTTGGTTTTTTTTTTTTAATTTAAAATACTTCTATATACAGAGGGGTCCAGAACTATGTATTAACTCTTTGATAATCAATATCTCGGGAACAAAATAACATAGACGTACAATTCTTGCGCCATATTATAGTTCATAGTGTAGTTCAATGATGAGGATTTTGGAGGTAAATTTATCTGGTCTGACGAGGTGCAGTTCAAACTCAGTGGTACTGTAAACCGTCACAATTGAGTGTACTGGGCTCCTGTCAATCCACACGTTCACGTAGACAGGGAAGTGAATCTATCAGGTGTTAATGAGTGTTAATGTCTATCATCTCATGGATTGATCGGCCCTTTCTTTCTTGAAGCTACTGTAACTGGTGAGACGTATCTCCATATGCTGCAAACATCGATTATCTCTGTCATTCGAGAGATGTTTGGCGATGAGGTATTTTACCTACAGCAAGATGGTACTCCACCTCACTACCATAACGATGTCAGGGCATACTTGGATGCCACTGTACCTGGACGATAGATAGGTCACAGAGATATCATTGAGTATCCACCACGGTCTCCAGACCTAACACCTCAGGACTTCTACCTGTGGGGGACCTTGAAGAATGAAGTTTATGGGCAAAAGCCAGCTACACTGGAAGTGCTACAAGAATCCATCAAAGCATCGTATGTGCAGCCATCATACCCGACACACTGACATCCATAGTTTGCTGGCAATTGAGTGCCATCGATGTTGTACTGCCGGTGATGGTGTTCACGTTGAACACCTACAATGGCTCGTGTGACTATTGCCATCTGTTGAGCAATTATTGAACTACACTATGGCACAAGAATTGTAGGTCTATGTCATTTTTTTGTTCCCAAGATATTGATTATCAAAGAGTGAGTACATAGTTCTGAACCCCTCTATATTAAAGATAGTTTGAAGGACTTGTGTGTTAAATGTTGTAGCACAAGAATATCATCATTTCAAAAGGGAAAACCACAGACACACACACACATACCCATTGCCTAGGGAAACCCCACATTTCCTGTTAATTTCTCATTGGGTCATTGGACAAAAAAAAAATCAGATTTTTAAAAATAGTCAAGCAACTGCTGTTGGACCTCTTAATATGGAGTAATCCATACATCATTGATGAAAACTTGATAAGCCTTTGTTTGAAAACTAATCTTATATTAAAGTTTGTAGAGTTCTGATTGGAGCTATACAGAATAGTCAAAACAAAATATGCATTTATAAAAAGTATTTTCAGTACCATTAAAGTTTGCCATCTAAGCATTATATCTCGTGATGTACTTTATGGCATACACTCTTTGATTAAAATAAAAATTATCACAATTCTGCAGAACGATGCCATTTTTAATCTCCTATAACCCTTATCGCTAATGATTTTAACTGATTTTTCCGTAATTTAATATTGTAAAATATTATTTAAAACTTATTTATCAGCAATTTAAATTTAACTCTATGCTTTATTTTGTATTATGCAATAATTTATTATTAACTTACAGTGCACTAATACAATCACATCTTTGCTTTAGCAGGACAGGCAGAAGAAAGATATTATCCCAATTACTACTCTTCAGATGAGAATAGAAATGAACGAAATGACTTCTACAATCCTGGAAGACAAAAAATCGACCCTTATGCAACTCTTACACCTAGTGAAAGATATGGAGGACGAATGAATGGCCAGATATCAGGTGAAATATCTTTTTTTATCAATTACAAATAACACAAATGTTTCAAAATTTTATTTCCATCAATTTTCTCTATATAAAATAAAAACAAAACAAGCCACTAAAATGAAAATATAAAATCCCACTGTTAAACCATTCTTTTTCCTTACATTTAACATTTACAAATAATAGTAACATTTTATTTAATATATCCCATACATTAAATGCTGTAAATGTATTAGAAATGGGAACATTTTCTTTCTTCCTTTTCTTTTTGTTTTGAGACAACAGTAAGATTGAATAAATGAATTTTAGAAAACTTGATAGCAATTAGACTGGGGAGGAAAATGAAAAATTATCTGTGAGAGAAATAACAGGCAGGATTCATTTTGCCAAAATAATAATAGTAATAATAATAATTTTCCTTTTGGAGAATTTACCATTAAATTGTAAAATATAATCTATTACTTATTTTTAATCTTTTACTACATTTTATAAAATAATTCACTTCTCATTAGCTTTCACATGCTTCGAAACTTAGTCATATTTTCGAAAGCTAAATATATATAAAAAGCATTTCCCACTGTATCTAACTAGAAAAATTCTAATTTAATAGGTGACCCATACAGTCCAAAAGCACGTTCACCCAATGAACCAGAAATGCCCCCAAAGATAGATCGAGGAAATAAACCACACCATTTAAGATCAGCCCAAGAACGATTATTTGGAGTAAATCAATCCTCAAGAGGTAAATGAGAATCTGCATCATTATTTCTAATAATTCATTTAAAATCTTGCTTCTCAATTTCTCTTTTACTGCCAAATGCATTGTGTGTGCAAAAAAAAACAAAAAAACAAATATGGATGGTATATTTCTTTTTATTGTTTGTTAATCCGTGCATCAAATGTCTTTCTTATTATTGGTTTATATTTGTTAAATTATGAGTAGCTTATTATTTGATTTTGTGTTATAAAAAAGGGGGGGGGGGATGAAATATCATACTGCTCACCTTTGAGTAGTATAAGCTGGATATTAATGTTCTTCAACTACAATAAAACATATAATCCTTCAGAAAGCCAGTGGCGGCTCATGGCTATGAAGTTAGGTGAAGAGCTAGTAGGAAAATAATTATATATAAATATAATAATAAATACCTAAATATTAATATTCCTAATATTATTCCTAAATATTAAT
>JAFIDM010003189.1:27288837-27300433 GCA_023159025.1 Thereuonema tuberculata | reverse complement strand
CTGATAAGATAAACTGGATCTGCATTTGTTATTTGCTTGGGTTTAAACAAATGATTCGGTCTTTATTTTGATTCAATATAAATTAACTCCAATGATTTTTTTTAAAGTAGAAATCAATAAAATAGTTGTCAATTAGAAGTAAATAGAAGAGTAAGATAGGTCGGTTTTTATTTTATTTGACTATCACTACAATTATAAAGTTTTCGTTTTTAAAGGTATTGTCATTCAATATTAAGTCTTGTATTCAAATATTTAATCTTTAGTCAAAAATGTAATCCTTTATCAATTGAAGCTCAGTGATTATAAATTTACTTGTAATAAATGTATACATTTCATTTTTTTTATTGTATTTTCAGGGAGGTTATGAGAGTTCCTCATATAGTAGTGACTCTTACAACAAATTTCCTGCTAATGCTCACGATGACATGAAGACTCGAGATAGATTTGGACAAGTAGCTCAGAGTCGTCCTGTTCATGATCCTTATCGATTCACCCGATCAACAGCACAACCGATCAAAGGAATGAACATGAACATGAACATGAATATGAATATGGATAAAAATAAGATGCCACCAGAAATGGCTCCTAAATTTAGGTTATACCTTTTACTTCAATAAAATAGAATTTTAAGATTTTTTTTTATTATTAATATTCTAGTTTTAGAATTTTCCTTAGTTTATACAGACAGAATTCAATGTTACTAATTTAACTGTTTTAATTTAGTAAAATAATACTTTAAGAAATTGTTGGCTATCTTTATTATTCTAATGATTGATTAAGATAAGATTAGCTCTTAGTAATTTTTAATAATTATCTTCACATTAAATATGTACAGGGTTTCTGTCAACTTGATGCCTTTTACATGTAATGAAGAAACGAGAAATTAAAACTGTCAGTAATTTGGGACAAATTAAAGAGAAAATTTGTACAAATTATCTTGATTTTGACTTGCAAAATTATCAGGAATGGTTCAGATTTTATTAAAGAAAGTTAAAAAAAGACCCACAAAAATGTCAGTAACTGATGATACTGTTGCCGCTACACGATAGATAATTTTGTATGAACTTTGAGTTGTTACTCTGTAATAACATCACCAACGTAAAAAAAATAATTAAATCCATTTAAAAATATTATCTCACATTATTTGGCATCAGTTGAGGTTCAAACATTTTTTTTTTCCCAAAAGATTTTATTAAATAAACCCTTAAACTGTTGTTAGTATCTTAATATTTTGATAATTATATTGCAAAGTAAAGTATTGAATTGAACTGACACAATGAAAATGCTTTAAATAGTGATTCAAAGAATAAAACCTATTAATAAGAAATGAACAGCCTGAGCTGAATTGATTTGCATACAAGGATTTTTTTTTTATTTTTATTTATTTTATTGGGAGAAATCTTTAAAAAAAACTTGTAATGATTGTGATCTCCTTAAACCATTCTTTTTCTTATCAGTTTATTATAAACTGATATTTTTATTTGGAAATTCAACAAGATTTATCACTAAATTATCAACAATGTTTTATTGACTTCTAGTCAAAAAATAGTCGTGAAAGTGAAGCTGACAATATTAGGCATCAGGGGAAATGATTAGAGAGATCTGTAATTGATATTTTGGAAGCTATAGTTTATTGAAAGAATTGATTTCCAAAATTGAAACTCAAAAGAAAGTTGCTTTTCTTTATAATAAATAAATTCAAAATATACATAGGAGGTGAGAAGAAAAAATTTGAATTTGATAAATTAATATATTTCTCATTATGATTTTTTTTTTGTAAAATGAAGAGTGGTAATTTTTGCTGTATACTTCATAATTATCTCATATCACCATCTTAACAACTGATAATTCAAGATCTTTGTAAATTGAAGGACGCTATTGCAAACTCAATAATGTAACGCAAAAAGAAAAAGACATTTCTGAAGCTAAGAAAGATTAATCAGAAGATTTTTTTAAAAACCATGAAAATAATTTAGTTGAAAGTATGGTGGGCTTTTTCGATATAAAAATGAAAAGTGATGTCATAACAGATCTAATCCATAACCAAGAAAAAGAAGCTTTTCCGAACTAGAATAAATTATTCTATAACAACTCTAGAAGTTTTAGAATTCTTTTATTGCTTTTTTTTTTTCCTTTTTCTTTTTTAATTGAATGTTTATTAATTTTTTTTTTAGGCCTCCAGAGTATAACAAGCCACTTCCTCCTCCAAAAAGCCCCAATTATAAGCCAGTACCACCACCCAAACCAAAAAATTATCGTCCGCCCAACAACGTTCCTCCCATGGATGGGTATTGGGGGCGAGAAGAAGAGCACATGCGCAGAGGATCAGAGCCACCCCCACCTCCACCCCCTACTAAACCTCCACCAGACATGGGTGGGGTTATGAGCCCAGGTCGGGGAAACAGTAGCGATTTCATGATGCATTCCCCACCTGCCTACTATCCAGGAAAGCCCTCCTATCACGGAATTGATCATGGAGGTGGAGGTGGTGATCCTTACGGAGGTCCAAAAGGGAGATTTGAAGATGATAATGGTGGATTTGATTCAGGACAGGGAAGTAGCTTAGATCGCAATTACGACAGCCGAAACAGCTACGTAACTAAACCAACTTCACCATCTGGGCGAGGTTATTATTATAATGTGCCACCCCCCAGAGATCTAGGTTATCACACCCGTGAGCCAAGTGGCCTGGACTTATCAAATCGTGAAAATAGGGGTAGTGCTTTTGAACTGTATAAGAAACCAGATTCTCGATCACCCCCAGGTCTCTCTCCATTAACTGTTAATACTGATCCTATAAAGTAAGTGGCCAACCTGAGCGTATCTGTCTTTACTGAATACAGTGGCAGAGGAAGACAGGACTATTTAAGCATTCATTTATGTTTAAATATCCTTTCTTATTTTATTTTGCTATATATGTATAAAAACTTCTTGCACTTTCTTACAGGGAGGTGGCTTAGCCAGCTGGTTTATTAGTCCTGCTCTTTATATAGACAACATAGCAATGTAACATACAAATTTTTCTTATTGAAAATGTAAATTGTTTAATTTATAAATTCTTCACCTTTTGTTTTTTGTACAGAATCAATGGTAAAGTAAAATTTTGAAATACGTAAACTGAAATAGCAGACTAATAAAAAACCAAGCTGTCTAGTCCATTACCCCTGGCTCCATTACGGCAGCATTCCCTCCCCCTCGCCATAGAGAACTTTGCCAGTTCACTTGAAGCTAATCCTTGGACTTCACACCAAGGATTTTCATCCATATTTTAACCACACAAAACTTGATCCACATTTTAGCCATTAAAAAAATATATATAAACATCACATTCCCAAGTTCCATAACATTTTTTTTTCCATTTTCAGATATACAACTACTATTTATCTTTTAATTGTTTACTTATGAACTTCTGAATAAAAATGGACATTAAGAGTGAATTCAGATCTTAAGATTATAAGTATATTATTACTCTTTTGTTAGGTTATAACAGAAATATATGTGCTAATCGCATACCGCTGTTAATATGCATAATAATTAATTCAGATGGTGTGAACTTCTGATTAATGTAGTTAGTCTTGTAATTAATTATGTACAGAGAATAATCTAGATCGCACTCTAAGGAAAATTGCCATGTTTATCAGATGGAACAAACAATCAAACGATAGTACCTAGATGTATATCTATCTGCTTGCTCATCACGTTAATACTTTAATATATTTGAATGCATTTTTAAAAAAAAAAAAAAAAATTTCATAGATAAGAAAAGAAGAAAAAAGAAGTCAATATTCACTACTAGTGAAAATATTGGTGATTTGAGTAATTATTATTGTCTTTAGCACACAAATAATTAACAGAATTGCAGAATTGAATATTAGGATGATTAATAATTTAGAGTAATGATAAACTCATTATCTAACTATTCTTTTTACAATAGTATTAGGAAAGAAAACTAATCATTAGCAAATTATTTAGTAATTTATTATTCTAATTATTATTCGGTTTTTACTTTTTTTGTATTTTTTTAATAATTATTAGATTTATTAGCCAAACAAGTTAAACAGATATTAATAAATTATTACGTCTTATTATTTTTCAGTTGCTCAGTGTTATCTATCTACTTTTTATCCTGAGCTTTTTAGAATTCGATGACATCCTGTATTTGCATTAAATCCTGTTTGCTGGCCAATAGTTGATGTTTCTTCAATAATTCTCTTTAATTGTTGTTGAATATCTAATAAGAAAATTTGATGTAACTTGAAATATCAATAACAAGTGTTTCTTTGCACTAAAAAAAAAAAAATTAGATAGGTATTTCCTATGAGTAATACTCGAAATGTACAAAAACTACATTTGCAGAAATGGACTACTTTCAATAAAATGGAAGTTCGAATTCCAGTTCAATTTCTTTTACAGGTGACCTGTTGTGATATAATGCTCATTAGGTATCAAAATTTTGATAAGATTGATTAACCAGCAGAACTCTTTTCAGTTTAGCAGTTACTTCACTGTGCACAATAGTTGATAACAACAGCATTAATTATCTAACTAAATAGATGAAGGGCTGAGTTTGATTCAATCATGCTTGGATGAAATGTTCCATATAAATGAATCCTCTAATCTTTTCGATGATCTTTGAACCTGCTTGGCAGGCAAGTCCTTAATTTTTAAGGCACTTTCTTATTACAGCTTTCATATCTGGATATTAATTTTCACACTATTGGTGGTAAATGGTTTGACAGGAAGACTTTCAATTAAGCGGTCGGATCAAAGAAATGCATGAAACAAAGTGAAAAGAGTGGTCAACTGATGTCAGAAACTGAATAATTATTCATGCAAACCAGCTGCAATGGACACTCTTTCTTTCTCTTTCTTAGAACATAAATTTACCAGTCCTTGTTTGCTAACTAGTTGTGAATTTGTTTATTTGTATTTTGTTTCCTCCTTTTGTCGATCTCCTTATTATCAAACCCTTTCAGTTAAAACTCCACTTTTTAATTTTTTTTAATATTTCTTTTAGAAGAACAGAAGAGGCCCAAATTTTGTTCCCTTCCTGGATATAATAATAGAGTGGTATTAGTAGCTATTCGCATCACCTTCTATAGCATTTTATTTAGAAGTTTTGTACATTCACAGTTTCCTTTACTTATCTCCATTTGAAAATTGCCAGATCATGCTATCTCAGATGCCTTTAAGCCAATTTAGATTCCTTCTACCTTTAGACAAACAAATAGTCTTAATTATGGTGCTGTAAACATATTCTTCAGTGACTTCCAGATACAGGGCAAATAAACAAGGATACTGCTCCTCAAATTGTTGCAACTCCAATTCACAGCTCACGATGTCAAAGGAAGGAGTATCAAACACGAATTGGAAGTTGGGAGGGATATCGATGAGGAAATTATTCTCTTTGCTAGTAGCTACAGCTTTTATAATTTCTTGAAGAATCCATGATAGAGTCAATTGACCGGGATGGGCCTTGATCCATTCCTTGATTTGTTGGGCGACAGACGTTAGAGACACATGAATCCTGGTCGGCTTCAGAAACCGAGATTCCCAATAGCTATCTAAGGTCGCTTTGTGATTCACGATGACATTGTTGGGATAATAGTCTTGTTTGTTTGATTTTCTAAAGGAGAGGATTTATATTAATCAATACTAGCTTTTTCAATACAACCAACTGCAGTATTCTTCTACTTGCCTTTATTGTATATTTTGCTTCCAAAAGACATCATTGATGTTCAAGTCATTAAGAAGTCAATGGAATATTCTGTATCAGCTATTTTTTTTAAAATTATTTTATAATTACTGGATTTAATTTCAGTTGCTTCAAATTAGAAGTATATTAGGTTCACAGGACAAATGATCTTGAATAGATTTATGAATATAAGAATTTAATTTAAGATTAATTTATTGCAATCTCAAAGACTCAATTGTCTATTATTTCAATTCCATTAAATTTATTAAATAATTTGTATCTTTGATTAGTTTATTAGTGTGGAATTATTTCAATTCTATATCATCCTACTAAAAAAAAAATAACTAAGCAGAAATATATTTTTAATAACAAATAAGCATTTATAATCGCTTATCATTTGCATATAAATTACATATTTCTCCTTCATATTATTATTTTATGTTTATTATTATTATTATTATTATTTTATGTTACTTATTTTTGTGCTTCAGAAACAATAATTATTTTATTTCAGTTAAGTTGTAATTTGAAGAATGATTGAAATAAGGTTGTGTGTGTGTTTTTTTTATTTATTTTTTTCTATCTTTAATTAAATTACTTCTTGAAACAAAACTGTTTTCAAATTTGAAGTATTTGGCTGAATTCAGTAATTTCAAAAAAAAAAAAAAAAAAAAAAATCTAAAACTATAGTATTTTATTATGGTTTTGAAATGATTTGAAATATTTTTTGAAAAAAAAAAAAAAGGCTTTTTTAATGCAAACTGTTACAACTTGTTCTAAAAATAGAATATTAATTGTTTAATATTATGATTTTATTCATCATTAGACTTTTATTCAATGCTAAATGATTATTTTCTCCTCTACACAAAACTTTTGAAAACATTTTTTTTCATAAACTTTCCTTTGTATTGAATTTTAAAATTTCTATAATTTCAGTTCTTAATTTATAATTTCTTAAAAATATATGAGATAGTGTTTATATCATGTGATGTGAGTAACAGATTGAAACATCCATTCTTTTTTTTATTTCGCTTAATTTTTTTATTTGTTAGCTGCATTACATTATATGAACATGATGTCATCTTATACTGTGTGAACCTAAAGCAATTGTGAATTGTTTAATTGTTTTAGAGGGAATCGTAACAAGCATCCAAGTTAACCCTTAATTCTGGGCAAAGTGACGAGAACTGGACTTGCAAACAAACTTGCTCATCAGACAGATTCCAATCCAATATGTTATTATCATTTCTGTTTATAAAGTGTACCTATCATGTGTACAGATTCTCATTAATCCATGCAGAATATATATTTATTGCTGTCAAGATTATTGTATTATAAATAAAACCTTTTTGTTGGAGATTAATAATCCCAGCCTAGACCAATCCATTGCCTTCTCATCACTGACCATCGCACTGCACACTCCCTCAATGTTGCATGCCTCAACATTTGCACCCTGTCTAAAGACCCCTTCTGCTATAGATTTAGGATAGATTGATTTAGTAGTTTTATTAATGAGGCTGATTTATTATCATTGAAGAGAATACAACAATATTGATATTTATTCGTGAATATTATAACAACAAAGTTTGTTACGGATTTGTGTTAATTAATTTTTTAAGTATAAAATTAAATTTTTATTAATTGTACTTATTTTCAATTCTAGATCATTTAGAAAACTATATTAAATTAAAAGGAAAAATCTTACAGCTTATATTATTCCCATAACTTCAGGAAAACCTCTGTTCATCACAATTAATGATCATATGCCATTCTGGCATAGCCTTGTGATCTGTGCCATGAAGCAGATCTGTCATAATCTCAGTTCAAATCCCACCCCCACCCTGGCATGTGGCTTGGATGTTTAATTCTTTCTACTTCAGTGTTTTGTCTGTTTCTGCAGGTGTAAAAGCTAGTTTGCCGCCTGTGGTGCACCCTGTGGCTAATGAATGCCATAGGATTAAAAAAAAAAAATGATCACATGACACTGCTACTTACACCATACATGGCAATAGTTCAGTATCTTTGCAATGATTGATGCCAGCTAAGATTTCAATCAGGATCATCTGATTTCTACTCGAGGTTTAGCTGAATTTATGAGAGTTGATTAGTAGCCTAGTCATCAAATACATTTAAAAACAGAAAAATAAGTGGTTATCATTTTCTTAATGAAATGTAATTCTGATTAACTGAAAGGAGGACCTGAAAATTCTCAGATAAAATTAACCTGAAACAAAAAAAAAAGAAACATTATTTCAGTCAAAATAGAAAATAAAAGAAAAAGCGAAATCAAATTAATAAAAGGTTTTTATTAAAAGCAAATTTGTGTTAAACTTCTTCCTTCCAGAAAAAAATCACCAGTCTGTTTATCTCAAAGTAATGATAATTTATTAAAATTTAAGTAAAATTTTAAACAGTGATCAGACATTTTGGCTTTTTCTTTACTTTTCTCTTTTGTTATTTCCACTTCCTTAAAAAAATATGTATTAATTTTTACATTTTAAAAAATAACATTTTTTTCTCTTTTTTTGCATGTAAAAAAAAATGGAATTATTTTTTTAGATTAATGAAGTGGCATGCAAATGTTTTTATTTTAATCATTTGAATATATTTAATTATTACATTTATTATATAGAGAAGGGGTCTTCTTTTTTTTTTTTTTTTTGTGTTGGCACAAATTTAGATTTCAGACTTTAAATAAATATGTTATTCGTTTAATTATCATTCTTTTTAATAAATAAGGAATTAGTAAAACATTCTAATTATTTAAAAAAATATTATCTTAATTATTTATTTAATATTTAACATTACTTTCCAGAATTAATTGGAATAATGTTATTTACTGAAACAATTAAACTACACCAAACTCAATAAAATTAAAAAAAAACAACAACTTGAAACAATCCCCAACCCCTAATTGTTCTACAGCAGTGGTTCTCGAACTATTTCTAACCTTACAAAAGCTACAGAATTTAAGTGTTCAGGTCCCCACCACTCCCCTCCACAATTAAACAACAATTTTTTAACTAAAAAAAGTATATGCTTGAGTAGTAGGTCTCCTCGTGGAACCCAGACACCCCTTCATGTAACTCAGTTTGAGAACTTCTGTTCTACAGCATGGTTTTAAGACAGTAGATGTAGTGGAGGGTTTTTACTAATTTTTTTTAACGATACCTGATTTATTGTTGAGTTTGGTAAAGTTAGTTTGATTGTGCAGATTTTTTGCAGAGATTATCAATATTAATAGTTAACTTATTTATTAAAAAGACGAATCAAAGAGATGTGAGGATTTTCACTATTAGTTTTCTTAGTGTGCATGAAAGTATGCAGCTATTTCATCATTTTATCACCAGCACCAGATGTCAGCACCTCATTGCACTGCAAGCTTAAACAACTTTTTTAATTTTAGTTTGTGTTGACAATTCTAAGTCTAAAGCTATTAATAGCAAAACTTGTATTGAGATGAAATCCAAAACCCTGAGGTAAGTTATTTATTAGATAAGCTTTACAACTAAACTAAATTTTAAGTTTAAACTAATACTTTAGTTAAATAATTTATTATATTATTATTATTATTATTATTATTATTTATTTATTTATTTTAGTATCTATTTATTTAATAAAAAGTAAACTTAGCACTTTCTGTTTTTAAATGATAATTAATATCTAGTTAATTTTTGATAATGAGAAATAATAAATGAAAAGCAACAAATCTATTTTATATTTCATTCATCCACTGACCAATTAATAATGACAATGGATGAATATTTCTTCGAAATGCAGGAAAGCAATCACAGTAAGCAGTTTTGTTGTACATTTGTCACCAATATAACATTTTATTTTGCATTTGATATGATATAGAGGCATCAATTCCAATATCATTTTCTTTAAGGTAAGGGAAGGAACAAGATATTATGTTTAAATTGTTTATTCATTGTTAGTAAGCATTAGATGTCTGATCTTCTAAACACATATGAGAGGGACTGAAAGTCAAAGAACCAGTCTAATGGTTTACGTTCCACTATTTCCAGGAAACAGACTTGGTACTATTTGATAATGGCCGTGCAAATCCTGCAACTGAATGAATCTACAGGAGAAATAATCAATTGAAAAAAAAAAAATCCCCAAATCCTGCAGAGATAAAATTCTTCACTGATTTAATATCAAAAGAAGTAAACACAATAATAATTATAAGTTGCTGTTATTTTGACAATGGATGTCCTAAATGCCAAGTAAAAGAAATAAAAAAAAAACACATTTGTATGCTTAAGCTGGTATCTCTCAAAGTCAGTTCATAATATGTAAGTCAGTCCTGCTGTGATCCAAAAGTTTAACACAGAAACAAAATAAATATCACAAATAGCCATTTTGAGTCATAGCATTTAAAAAAAATAAATTAAAAGAACAAGAGCATCCTCCTACGATTTTCACTTTATTCTATATCAACATATTGTCAATTTACAAGTAAGAATTTCCAGTGCTCACTGTAATAAAAAAAAAAAAAATTAAATTAGTTAGCTTTTATAGATTTATTCAGAATCGATAAGAGCAAAGATTAATTGACTGCAAATGATTTTAGTTTGGATTCCTTTGAACAAACTGCTGATAATGTATGACATTTGTTTATGGACTGTGGTCATAGCTGATAATGTCAGTATATGGCAAAGAAAGAAGGCAGAAGTAATGTCTGCTTTGCAGCAAGATTCGTATGTTGTGAGAGATAGTTATACATTCTCTTTCAAACAAACAAAGGAAAAGCAATAGCACTCTCTCTAAGAAATAAATGTATTTATTTTAAATATCCATTCTGAAATGTCAAAAATACATCATTGAAATCAGAACATAGCTGAATACTTGCACTAGAATAGAAATGATTATTTTACATAAAACAGTTATTTCTAATAGGTTTCATCTCCTAATAATGAACTACATAATTGATGCCACTAATCAATCACATGCAATTTATAATTATTTGTTTTTGTAAAATGATATCAAATCCTTTTCTAACAACTTCCTTTCTTCCCATTAATGCTTGTTTTGGCACAGCACTGCAATAGCACATTTAACCATCTAATTGTTTGTTCGTTTGTTTGGTGTTTGTTTCTTTCCAAGGTCAGGCTGTGGGATTTTTAATGAAAATAACAATGAATTAACTTGTGTTATTTCATACTAAGGAACTGTGGTTAACCTTAAAGTTCTCAGTCACTGTTGCCATTGAATTCTGCTAAATTTGCATTTAATAAATATTCAGGTGCAATTGGGTGTTTTCATAAAAAAAAAAAAAAATCATCTTTTATTTTAATTAAGGTAACATCTTATTTTGATGTTTGTATTAAAAACTTAAAACATTAAAATAAGAATTTTTTTTTTTTATTTTCTCAAATAATATTAATAACTAACATAATATAAACAAAGAAAACTTTCTTGTAATAATTCAAATAAAAAAAATTCAAGTTTTAGATTATTTATGTAAACTGAAATTTATATATATTAAAGAAAAAGTCTGCTACTTAAATTAATCATTTAAATTATCAGTAAGAGTTATATGATGTGATTTAATTGTATAAAAATATTCAATTCCATTTGATTTAATTTGACTTAACTACAAGTAAAAATTAGAACTAGCTATAAAAAATTCACGTTTCTTTTATACACAATTAACATTATTACAATATCATTGTTTATCAATTAGAAAGCATTGTTTAAACTTTAAGAAGTATTCAGAGCCACATTTTTTTTTGCAAAAAAGTCATTTAATTTGGCAATAATGTTAGCTGAATATTTAGGAACATATGATCTTGCTAATACGATATATATCAATTTTCTGCTGAGTAGAGTATATTTTCTGCTGTCGTGATTTGAATGAAAATTATTGGAATTCTTTTATATATATATATATATATA
>JAFIDM010003189.1:27276449-27288827 GCA_023159025.1 Thereuonema tuberculata | reverse complement strand
TATATATATATATATAATATATTTTTAAATTTCATCAAGACTATAGCTGTCACAATCAGTGCAGCTAAACTTTTGAACTTTTTTTAAAAAGTTAGATACATTTGTTATCAGTTATTTTTATAAAAACTGTTGTTAAATAAAGATTAGCAAACTAGTTTGGATTAATATCTCATAAAGGACATGGTAACCAAGTGGTAATGCACTTGACTAAGGGCTGGAGGAGGTGAGTTCGATCCCCAACCTCAGCAGATGTCAGTGATTTTTCCACTCTAAATTCCCCTCCAGATGGCTTCAGGGTCTGCCCAGCCCTCTGTAGAATGGGTATCACATTTCTTTCCTGGGAGTACAATCAGGCTCGTCTCAGTCCCGGGTCATTGAAACGTTGGTAGCCTTATCTCCAGTGCTCCCATGGACCAACATGAGTCCCAGTTGGATACCTGCTTATCTAATATCCCATAGTAATAAGCTCAACTTCCCTTCAAAGGCACCTCTTAAAGAACACAATTCTCCCTTATGATGGAGTGTTTTTTTTTTTCTTTTTCTGAGGACAGGGAAGGAAAGCACCTGCAATTCCTCTGCATAAGAAGTGCATATAAATGAATCTTGAGGATAGCATTCACTTAACATCTTTTTGAGTTTTCACTCATTTCAGCATGCCTTCTAATGGCATGCTCAATCATAACCAGGGGGTTTTTAAAATGCACTTTTTATAATTCACACACTTCAGATTTACATTTTAATTTATTTTGTCCCAAAATCAGATATTCAATCATTTTGGCTCATTTTATAAATATTTTGAAATATATACGATTTTTAGGATACAACAATTGTTTCTATAAATATAAATATTTCTCCAGTCATTGTCTCCCAATTACAAAGACACTGAGCAAAGAATGATGCAACTAAATTAATGTTAGTGACCTAATCAAATCACAGCAAAAGCTCAGTTCTTACCAACATAAGTAGATGGTATTCTTTTTGTAATGTAGAGGTATTTTAGAGTATTAATTAAAAAACAACAACTCTGTATTATACATTTTACCTACAACTTTATTTCTTAATTATTTACGGATTAGTTATTTTAATAATATAAGTTATTTTGTAAGTCCTCCTTACAAACCATAATTATAAATGTGATTTACAACAAACAAACAGAATTCAGATTGGAGTCGTGATATACTTTTGTGATTGATTTTTCTTTAATTTTTTATAAACTTTAGTATGAACGGTACTAGTTCTCCTCCTCCATCTCCACCCACTACCGAACCACCAACAGAACAACTGGCCTCATCTCCTGAAATAGAACCCACCCACACTGTAGTTGCCACGGCTAGAGGAGTATTTGATAGCAAAGGAGGTGTTTTGGAATCAAAGGAAACTGGTGTTAGTATTGTGGTGCCTCCTGATGCCCTTCCTGACGGAGTATCTCAAGAAATATACTTCAAAGTGTGTCATGACAACACTATGCTGCCCCCTCTTGATAAAGATAAGGGTAAGAAATTTAAGATTTTGGAAAGGTTAAGTACAATGGTGCTTAAAAATTAACATTACAAATGCAAAAATGTATATATCTGCTTAAGTGACTCAAAATCTTACATGCTGCATAAGAACCTATGCAGATGTCAAACAGCAAAAGGTGCATGAAACACAGTCCCAACCTGTTCAGTACAGAAGGTTAGTTTATTTCCACAGCTGCTTCAGTTCATCTCAACAATGTTGTGTGAAAAGAGGCTTGGGAAAGAGGAGACAAACTTTTCTCCTTGAAAATTTGCTTTATGGAATAAAAGTAGAAATTTTTAACATTTATTTTGTGTGATGTAGAAGATATTTAACAATAGAAATTATAAAAGAGGGGAGCTGAGGACAAGGTATGGTTCATTTACATAAAAGTTGAGATTGTCAGTTTTTCAAAATGAATAGCAGACATCCTTTACACCAGTGCTTCTCAGTCTTTTTCGCTCACGGCACACTTTTGTATTAGCAGCAATTTCGCTGCACATCAAACTTTATCAATGCTTTTTTACTATCACAGCATCCTTTGAAAACCATCTAAGAATTACCAATGTAAGTCTTTTTTTTAAATAAAAAGATAACCTGAACTATTTAAAGCTGATTTGAATGAGAATTAATACTTTCTTAACCTTAATTGTTAGAATGAAACAGAATGTAGTTCCTATTTCTGTTATTTGAAGTCTGGTTTTTATTCTAGATGCGAGCATTTGACTTAGTGTGAAGCTAAATGTTGATTACAGATGCATTCTCAGTATTTTCTCAAAGCACATGAAATCATCCTCACAGCACACCACTGTGACGCAGCACACCTGTTGAGAAGACTGATTTATATGAAGAAATGAGCTGGTGAGAAATGAAAGGAGATGACCCGAGAGTGAACATAGCCAATCAGAGGTAGTAAGATGGCTAAATAGGAATTATATTATCATAGACCACATTTCAAATCATTACCAAACATATTGTCTAGTATCTGAAGACCTGTTCCTAGGCATCAGAGAGCTAGGAAAAACCATTATATGTTTCTAACCTGAAGATGTCATGGGGCATATTTCTGCATCAATGGACAAACAGTCTTCCAGCAAGTATTGTTCTAAAGGCTTTATCAAGGTCATATTTAGGCAAGTCCAGATGTTTGTATCTTTAATGTTTTCATAAGTATAGGTTCGATTGAATTGGTTTCAAGACCATCTGTGTTCAAAGTAAATAGAGAAATGTGCTGTGAATTGATGAGTCCTAATTAAATCTTCAAAGTTATTCCTGGTGAGCTTTGATAAGGAGATAGTCTGAATTTCAATATCATCCCATCACATCCGTGAAAGACACTAGTAGGATGGTGATGGTGGTGGTCTGATGATGTGGACTGGATAACAATCAAAGCTACACTGATCTTCACATCTTCCCAGACAGTATCCTAATAGTTGTCAGGTATCACTAGGACATCCTGGACCAATATGTTTGTCCTTTTCTCTCAATTATGGATCATGAGTCCTGATTCCAAATTGAAGGACAATAATTTCACAGTGCTTGCACAGTGCCTAGTGCCTACAGAGAGAAATAATCATTCGTATCAAATAGCCATCCAGATAACCTCAAACTCAACTCATTGATGCATGTTTGGGGCCCTCAAAGAAAAATTGCAGTTGCTGAGATATGATGTTTTACAAGAATGGCAGTTAATCGCACAAAACTTAATAGGCAGTCTTTTTGGAAGCTTGAATCGTCACTGTTTATCCTGCATTTGAGTTCAAATATCCTATCAGAATGGCATCATTAAACTTTTAGGTGCTAATATTGGCTATTAATGCTTTTACATCGTGTATTTCATGATACTGCCAACAGAATGCTCTCTTCTATCAATGTTTATTGTTTATCACTGACTTGCTCTTTTGTGATAACAAAGATTAATAATCACATTTATTAAAGGAATTTTATTTATTTATTTATTTATTTACTTTTGTGATCTGTTATTTGTTGCTTAAATTTTGAGCATCATTGTACTGCTGCCTTAAAATAAGCCCTCATTCTAAATAATTTATTATAAACAGGTAGGTTTCAGTTATTCTAATCAGAAGTGACTAATTTTGAGTTTCTTCATTCTGATATTTCATAGAGGGCATTCAAATTAAATAAACGTTCTTATTTGTCTTCACTTAACACAGATCTAAGCTGTTTATTTTCCATTTCTTCAACTTCAAATATAATAGCATTTAAATTCAAATGATGGAAGTTCTGAAGAAGATAGAAATATCAGACAGTTTTCTTTTAATTAAAAACAAAAACTATGAAAAAAGGTTGTTTGTTCATGCAAAATTAACGTTTCATTTGCTTAAATTTTGAGCACAAAATGAAGTTAAAAGCTTTTAAATATACTGTGATATTTTTGGTGTAGATAGAGTATATTCATAAACAATCAAGTTTAACGTGTAGCAATGTAGAAAAAGGATGAAAAATAAAGCCTAATACATAGCCATACTTTCACACCTTGAGCTTATCATCTGAGATAATGACAGGACTCTGGGATAGCTGTTTCATCCTTATTAGGACTCTTCAGCCAGATTTACCCTCGATGATAAGCTCTGAAAGGCATGAAAGGTTATGGATCCCACTCCTGCTCCAGATGTGTGACCCAACAAAAACAAACAACTTATAAAAAAGCTCCTTTCTGAGCTTATCACAGAGTGTAAATCTGACTGAAGAGTCCTAATAAGGATGAAAGAGCTGTCCCAGATCCCCGACGATGATAGCTCAGGACATGAAAATGTGAGGTTTCATGTTCCATCCTTTGATTACATTGCTGCACATTAAACTTTATTATATTTACGATTATATTATTCTTACTGGTTTCTTAATTTGTTACTAGTTTCTTAATGTAAAAGCCTTTGTATCCAAAAATTTGACATCCGTGATTTTAAATCCTGTGTCAAGGCTTGAAATTTTTGATTTGTCCTAACAGAAAATATTAACCTGATATATGTTGATATCATACATCATCAACTGATTTCTTGGAACTTTTCTTGAAGGCCATCCCTAAAGCTGGGCGAACAAGCGGCAATTAGCGGCAATATTGTGGGACAATATTGTCCCTTTTTATTGCTGACAACTGTTGTCAGTTCAGATCACGCGCGAACACGTAGTTTTTCCGAAACGAATATTGTCCTGACAATTGATGGTTACGGCGCTTCTCACTAGGGAGAGCTAAAGAGAGAGCGTGTTTTCGTACAGAATTGCTACAGTATTCAACGCTGTCCCTCTTTAGAAATCAATTACGATTCTTTCATTATCAATTGACAAAATGTTGTTGTTGGAATTATCTGTTTTGGGTCGACCCATTTTGCTGATTTTAAGCCTTGTTTCTCAAAGAAAATGGCCGGCGTGAGTGACTGAATTTCCGATGTTCAAAGTCCTGCCTCCTTCGACGTCAGCATTGTCACGTGATTTCATCCGTTCATGTTATTCGCTATTGTTCCAGCAATACGTTGCGACAACTGAAATTGTTCCTTTTTTTCCAACAATCTCAATTGTCTTGAAATGGCAATCTTGGACAATATTGTTCATTTTTATTGCTGCAAACGGTTGTCAGCAATGAAAAGGGGCAATATTGTCCCACAATATTGCCTGAAATTGCTACGTGTTCGCCCAGCATTAAGCTGGGCGAACACGCGGCAATTAGCGGCAATATTGTGGGGACAATATGGCCCAATTTTATTGCTGACAAGCATTTGCAGCAATTTGATTGGTTGTCAGCAATAAAAAGGGGCAATATTGTCCCACAATATTGCCTGAAATTGCTACGTGTTCGCCCAGCATCAAACATTACAAGATATACATTACTTAATGTACTACAACATTATTTTACAATAGGCTGAACTATCTTATCATAGTAACAGCAAAATACACTAATTTAGAACTGCACTGTATTGTGACTATTCACAATGAAATAAACAACTTGGAATGTCCTTTGTTTATATAAAAAATTGTTTATATAAAAAATAAAAGTAATATTTCTTGAAATATTACTAAATATTTAATCCAAGGTTTTTCCAATTAATACTGGTTTTTAAAGAATGGGGCCTAAGGTATTGGTTTAACTGAAAGTTCATTGCACTAAAGACTAGTAGTAGCTAACCAATATGCTTTTTTAAGTTACCATTGATAATTTAAAGGTCACAAACGTTGGGAGGTCAATCCAATGCTTATCCATCTTCAGCACCAGAAAACAACCCAGAATCCATTGGGTAAGAGATTTATTGGAGAAAACCATAACTCCCGCTGATATCAACTAACTCGTCTTGCCCATAGATATCTAGTCACATCTTCAACTTATTATTCTGAATATTAACAGGATATATAAATGAAAATAAAATATATACATTGTCACAAACATCTCTACAATTCTATTTTTTTATTATTTCAACAACAAACTGACAGTATTCTGTTTAAGATATTTCAAGTAAAATGAATAACGTGTCAAAAAATGCTACTGAATTCTAAATCAAATCAACTCAACATTGAAACATTTCTAGTTTCATCAATCACTATCAGTCTCATCAATGGATGAACGGTGTTTACCTGTATTTTAAAAGGCAATAATATTGTTTAATTGTTCATATATTAAAGAAACACAAAAAAATTAAAACTTTTAATCCACTTTTACTTCTCTCTGTAGGGGAAACCTTGCTGAGCCCATTGGTGATGTGTGGGCCCCATGGTTTATCCTTTAAGGTTCCTGTAGAACTTCGACTTCCTCATTGTGCCTCAGTTAATCCAGAAAGTTGGTCATTTGCTCTTAAGTCCAGTGATACTCCAAGTGGTAAGGATAGAAACCTAATCATTGTCATCTTATCTTAATATATAAAAATGAATGTTTCTTTGTTTGTTTGTCCCGTAAGCATTCCTATACCATTCATCAGATTGCGATGAAACTTTAGTGAGTTGTTGCGTGCATGCCCACGAAGCTTTCTAAATTAGTAGAACCATTTTACAATATCTGTTATTGGAGTCGTTTCAACAAATGAGTGTATTTCCAGTTTCAACGTTTGCAGTTTCCGGTGCGACTTGCATTTGCAATGACTATCAACAAAGCACAGGGACAATCGCTACAAGTGTCTGGACTAAATTTGAAAAATCCATGCTTCACACATGGACAGCTGTATGTGGCCTGTTCACGCGTCGGAAAACCTTCTGATTTATTCGTGTATGCACCAGATGGAAAAACAAAAAATATTGTATATCCAAAAGCACTTCAGTAAGCAGAATTAAAACACAAACACTTTCTTTCTTTGAGTGGCATTGCAACGCTTACCGGGTACAGCTAGTTTGTAATAAAATACGTAGTTTAGCTAGAAAAATAAATAATCCTTTCATGCATCATTTTTCTGGCAAATAAATGTGATCAGTTTTTGTTTTTTGTTTTCCTTGGCAAAGCTAATGTAAATTAAGTAATAAATGGTTCTTGTAGAAAGAATTTGGAAATTTTTAATAGTGTGTACATTGTATTAATTCATAAGGAGCAATTAATAATAATAAAAAGAGAAAGGCCATACTATACCAAACTTTCACAAATGTCGATAAATTATTAGAAATGCTTGAAGACTTATTGTCTTCAAAAATATTCTACAGAGCTTGGGAATGTTTACAGATTCAAAAGAATTCATAAGAGTTTTTTTTCCCTAACTTTAATTAAACTAATAAGTTTGATTTATGCTATTACAAGGTTCTTTATTTTATTTTTTTATGCTCAACTTTAATCTGCAGTAACAATAAAAATTCTAATCTAGATTTTTCTTTGCTACTTAGAAAAGAATGAACATGAGATTCACATTATTGAATACAAACTCATAAAGTGAAAATAAAACATTATGCCCCCTATTCAACTGCTGTAGATTTATGATGTATTTATGATAATTTCTATCTTAGTTAGTTGAGTGAAATTGATAGGAAATCACATGTAAATGCTAATGAAGATACAGAATTTACAAGACTGTTAACAATATCAATAATTGCAATAAGCAACCATCAAATTGCTATCTATAGAATACTTCGTATTGTAAGCCATCCTGGCATAGCCCTGTGGTGAAAGCGGTGGCCTTCCATGCAGCTGCTTTGTCGGAATCTGGGTTCGAGGCTTGAATGTTTCTTTCTTCTTCATTGTTCATTAATGGGAGAAGTCTTGTCATCTGCAGCCTCCTGGATTGATATCTAAATGACTGCAATATTTCTTTCCCATCATGCACTGTAATTCTCCAGGATTAGCGATCCAAGATGGATCCGGGTTATGTTAACAACAGCAACAACAACTTTATATTTTAAATATACTTTTGTCATCTTTTGTTGGGGAGGAGGAGCTACGCTACATTTTTTTTTTATTTTAGCATCTAAGCTTCATTATAACTTTCACGCAGTTTTAAAAAATTAACAACATTTAAAAAAACAAAACAAAAAACTTATGGTGAATAGTCCCTTTGGACATTATTATAGATTATAATAGTTATAAAGGCTTTAAAAAAACCAAAGCTATCATTAATTCAATTTTTATTTATTTTCTATTTTTAGGTTTTCCAACTAAATGGCAGAACATTTCCCTGGCAGGGATAAATGGTGTTGCTCATAGCCGTGTCGATGCCAACAGTGTTTCAGTTCTTGTAGATCATTTTTAAATTTATAAGGTTTAAACCTTTACTTGGTATCTTTTGCACCATACTGTGATCATTGTTCGTTCTTTTTTTTTTATTTTTTCAGTTTTATCATTTTTTTTTTAAAGAAAGAAAGAAGAGGGTAATTGAATTTTAAAAAGTAAATTTTTACTGTTTTTCTTTAAACACTGAAACTAACTGCATAATTTCAATTAAATGAAATTTAAAAAAAAAAATTGAAAGAGCAAAAAACAAATAAAAATCCATTTGATAACTTCAGAAACAGTAGACAGTGATTATTATGAATTGAATTATATGAGCTTATACTTAAAATATTCACAGTAGTACTTCCGTATGGGTTTCCTACATCTTCACTTGTAAAGATCTTCTTTTTGTTTCATTATATCTTAATGACTTGAAAGTAAAAAAACTTTTATTTATTTTTTTAAAAGTGAAAGCAGATTCTAAGGAAGAGAATAATAAACCATCTGCTTCTATAATCCTTGCATGTCCACTCAAAACACTTGAATTCCAATTGATATAGTATTAAGAACAAACATCTGAAGATTAACATTAAATAACAACTTTGTTAATAATGTTTGTCAAAAATGACTTCCATACAGTTAACACGAAACCGTTTACTTTTTTGTTCTTACTTAATTAAAAATTAAAGATTTATTATGTTACGACACAAAAGGCAAAAGAAAATTTGAGTATTAATTGCTTGTCTCCAAATCAACTGCTAAGTTTATAAATAAGGATGGTGTTATCTCCACTTATTTAAGTCAAATTCAGAATAAAAATACTTGCTTACCAATGAGATCCTCTTTCTCATTTCTCTTTGAAAACTGTGATTTCCTTCCTCTTATTATTTAATTCACTGAACTGAAAAAAAATTGAAAACTAAATTTGTAGGAAGGAAAAGCATATGTGCTAAAAAGTTGATATCGTGTGATATTTCGGTATCTATTAATTTTAGTAGTTCGCTGGAATTATAATGGTGCTGTTTATTGGAACTAAAATCTTTTTTTTCCTGCTAATGTCTTTTTAAATGTATCTAAGCCTTTTTAATTTGTTTAATGTTTTACTTTTGTTTCTTTCAAAAGCTTCACAATTTTCATTTTTTTATATATAATTGCCATTACCTCATCTAAATAAGAATTAAAAGCATATATTTTTTGTTAACTTTTCAATCAGAGCTTCTCAACTATTTGTGGTAGCAATCAGCTTTAAAGCAATGTTTGGAAATCCATCTACCAAAGATATTTCACATTAACTAAAATTCTAATCTAGTGTCATCATTAGTTTTCCAATCATTCATTTTTATTTGCAATATTAATCACAATTCATTGATACCGTTCAGTTGGATAAGCTTTGCTTCAATCAGATAGTTAAAAAAAATACAAGTTTGTCATTCAGTGACACAAAAAAAAGAAAAAAAAAAGTGGTTTGTTACTTAATTTGAAATGAGATCTGAAATGAAGGGTTTCACTCATGGTTGAAGAAAAATGAAAAGGCTGATTTATTGCCATTCTTTATTCATAAGGAAAGAATAGGAAAAAAAAAAGCAGTTACAGATTTTATAAGGAATTAAAAATGCTTATTTTTCACATTTTGAATATTCTGCCGTAAGGAAGGGATGGCACAAACCTGATTGGCAACACAGAACTCAAAGTGAAAGGACAGTAGTGATACTGGACAGTTTGCCTACCAGAGGTAAGATTATAAGCTTTTTATGAGCTACAATCTTACTCCCAGAGGGCAAAATATGAGCTTTATGTGAATCAGGGTTTTCAAGATCACAAAAATGTAGCCGTCAGCAGGCAGCAATTAAGCAGGAAGCACAGTTTCTGCTGCTGGCTAATTAGCCCTCAAATGCAGCGAACTCTAGTGTGAAAGAAAGGTGCTTGGGAACATTAACATGCAATTGACTGAGTTTTTAGATTCTATTAATATCCATTGGTGGCAGGACATGTCTGCTTATCCATTTGTCAGCCGTTGGCTGGTGGCTAATTTGCACCTTGAAAACCCTGAACTGTTTTCAGTCGACAGAATTCCAACATTAAACCATTTGTTCTTTCCTTACATATGTCCTGCTGTCTTTCATATATGAGCTGTCTCTTCTTGATGATGGGAATGTTCTGTAACTATTGGAAATATTCATCCATTATCAATCGGAATCTTACCCTCCTATTCTTTCCATGTTATTGTTAAAGTCTTTTTTTTTTTTTTTTTTCTTTATTCACTTGTCCGTGCACAATAATGACTCAACAAAAATACATTAAATTTAACATATATTCAATATTAATTTTCTTGGATCTTAGGAACTTTTTCACGTAACAGAACCACATTCACAAAAAACAATTGATTCCAATTATATCAGAAATATTCACATCTCCACTCCATTCCTTTTAGTCAATCAGAAAAAGTAGGTGGAAACTTAGCATTGCAGTTTCTTTTTCCTCAGTTCACAGATTTTTATATTATTTCCCTATATCCAACAAAATTTATAGACTAACAAACTCTCATAAAGTTTATATTCATCAGTAAATAAAACAGTTTAACACACACGGATTTGCTTATAATTTGAATAGCTAAACAGATAACTGGCTGTGGGTCGGAATTACATTGGTTTCAACAATTGTTATTTAATATTTTTGGTTCTTGTTAATTTTAAGATCCCAAACCCTCATAAATTGGTTAACTCAGGCTGTGTTTGCATCAAATGCTTATCAGCTGTGAAAAGCTGTCCTGTTTTAACAGTTCATGGTTTTCTTATAAAATAAGGCTTAACATATGAAATATGACATGAAAAATGGAAATACAATGAGATGCACAATCGTTTGGTTTTACGCTTTGAGAGCTATCATCAGTGGGAATCTGGGACAGCTGTTTCGTCCTTATTAGGACTCATCAGCCAGATCTAGCCTCGACGTTCAAGCTCAGAAAGTGTGAAAGCCTATGGATTCCTGTCTTGCTCCTGGAAGTAGGATCCAATAAAGCAAACAACAATAGGAAAATCACAGTGATCAGTACAGCATAAATACCTCAGCCTGCTAAGCGCTGGGCACTTCTTACAAAACATGCATTTTGTGTTTATTTGTTTTTTTTTTTCCTACATGAATCTGATTTAACTTCAAAAATCACTGTACATCAAAGAGATCAACAGAACAAAGAATAATATCGAAATCTTAAAACTTTAATCAAAAGGTAGGGAGTTGATTGTGATAGCTACAAATAAAATGAAAAAAAATAAAATAACAAAAATGTCGCAATTCATTGATTTTCCGAATCACTACAATAGATTTCTTTATCTAAAACTTTGAAAGTCTGTCATTTGCCTTCTATAAATAAAACTTAAGAATTGCCAGATCTCATCTCAAATTAAGTCACGATCAATTAGTTATATATTTTTATTTTATTATCAGTGAAGTAAAGCTTTTAATGTATGCATCCTTGCTCTTTATTAAAAGACTTTTGAAGTTAAACTGGAACGGTTGCACAGATTTTGAATGCAATATCATCTGCAGAGGTTGATAAAGGTTTACACCATACATATCAAATGAATGTTAAGCATATTTATATATCGTGTATCTTTCATTATTTACTACTTATTTAATCATGTAAAATATTCTTTTCTTTAGACTTTGTAAGTGTGTGTGTGTGTGTCTACTTTCACTGTCTATTTCATTTATTATCATCTGATTGTATTACGAAAAGCCAGAGATGCACTGGGTCTGTCAAAATACTGCACAACTGCCCCTCCCCTCCCCATCGTGAATGGGAAGAGTGTCCATTTACTTATGACAGCACAGTGTAAGTGAATTTAATTTTCTTGAAATTTATTTGATACCCATATGTGAGAATAATAGAAAAATGCTAGATTTATGGGTACAAACATTTTGATGTTGAGAATCGCTGTTGTATTAAGTGTATGATTTTTATTATTTCCTTTTTCCAACTCCTTTTTATACAATTAAAAAAAAGTATGAGAGTTAAGCTTGTTGTTGTATAGAAATGTACATAGTAAGAATAAATGAGAGTGTTTATTTAAAGATTATTATAAGAAATCATATTACAAGTCAAATTATGACTGACTTCAAAATACAAATTAAAAATCCTTCGATAGTTCTTAACTATCCTTGCCAAAAAAAAAAATGAACCTAGTCAATTTTTCCCTTGTAGACTTAATTTCATACTACTTACTTTTTATGTATATGAATACTTATTCAGA